>MU827313.1:0-467500 GCA_029204205.1 Desmophyllum pertusum
GTTCCAATCGAACAAATTCGTATTCACGCTTTACGGCCTCGTAGGCCGGGCTCGTAGCCTCTACAACGATGTAAACAAGACGTATGAATCCATTAAACAAAGAACGTACAAGTATTCAAGCCTATCCACACCCTCAGGGAATGCTCTGACTAGTGTCCGCTCTTGAATAATTACATGTAATTTGCCCATCCGTGACACACACCGCTTGATTTAATAAGTAGTTCCAAGTGGAGTATTTCGCCAGCCTGTCCCAGCCGCCATCTTGAAAGCGGAGTAGACCCTGGGAACGAGGTTGCATCACTTCTGGTCAAGTGTGGGAGCGTGGTTACTCAGCCATATTTTTCAACAAATGTATTTTATTATTTTTCTTATAAACAAATGTTAGGGGGTCTTTGTTTTCGAATTTTTGGGGTCTTTAGGGTCTTTGGGTCTTAGGGTCTTAGGGTATTTGGGTCTTAGGGTCTTAGGGTCTTTGGGTCTTAGGGTCTTTGGGTCTTAGGGTCTTTGGGTCTTCGTTTTAGAGGTCTTTGTTTTCGAGACACCCCCAATGCAAGCTACAAAGGGTGAGTTTCCCCCAAAATGCACCAGATGCAACCACTTGAAGCCGCTATTTTCAAAATTTTCTGGGAAGGAAGGCCTGGCCATACTCCCCTGCCTACCTGCCCTACCTGCCTACTACTACAAAACATTTTGAGAGGGCTGTGTCTTGTATCTCCGAGCCGAGTTTTGTATTAAAACGATTAACGTATAGTTAACCAGTCAGAGATAACATACGACACTATTTTTTAGCCAGGTTAGTTACTTATAAACTAATGATTTGGCCTTCCTGCCTGGTTTAAAAATCAAATGCACTCTGATCTGTCGGATTCTGTCACACGTAAAACAATGAACAGGCAGCTTGCGCTGTATACATGTACATGTAAATGGCAGAGGAACTAGAAGACAGTCTTGAAAACGCAAATTATATTAAGTTCTATCTCTAGAACTTTAAGTGCATGTATTATTATTGCTGTCGCCCAACGTATTGTATGTAGCTTTATTGGATCATGTATCTTATGGGGGGCCTCGGTCGATATATCGGTCGATATATCGGCCGATACTCGACCGATACTCGACCGACACTCGACCGACACTTGATCGATACTCGACCGATATTCAACCGATACTTGACCGATTTCTCGACCGAGTATCGGTCGATATATCGACCGAGTATCGGTCGAGTATCAATCGAGTGTCGGTCGATATATCGACCGATGGCCCTCGTGATGTCGGCGCGATATTGTCGGTGGTGTATCGGTCAACTATACAATGTAGGTTACATATCGGTCGACTGTCGAT
Organism: Desmophyllum pertusum; assembly: GCA_029204205.1. NCBI lineage: Eukaryota > Metazoa > Cnidaria > Anthozoa > Scleractinia > Caryophylliidae > Desmophyllum > Desmophyllum pertusum. The sequence continues at coordinate 1,339 of MU827313.1, forward strand.
CCTAACTCGATCGAAATATCGGCCGATATATCGACCATTTGTAAACATTTACATTTGCCATTTATTTGCCTCCATCTATATGATGATTCTTGCAAATCGGTCAGCGGTCAAAGGAAAAATACAATAGAGAATAAAAACAAAATAGAAAATAATCTAGAAACGATTTGTGAATCCATGGTTTCTAAACGCCTTTAAGGGATGAAGCCTCTACTGCCTCTGCTGGCAGAGCGTTCCAGTCACGAATTGTTCTCGGAAAAAAGGAGTTTTTATTTCAAACACCAATCTGTCCTTCACCATAAATCTGAGTATAATTCCTAAAACATCTCTCTATTTACCAATTGACATCTGACCCAGGATGTGAGGTGTTCAATCTCATACTTCCCACCATGTTATCATTTCACAATGCGCGAAAACTGCTAAACACGAATTAGCGTCCTTAGCAACAATTCTCTATCCAAATTACACAACAGCGGAAATCCACCAGCTTTTGAAGTACATGTAGGTAATTAAAACAAATTATGAAGTAGGTAAAACATTCTAATTAACTCGTAATTTTGACACTTAAATGTTTTATTTTTTCATCGACCGATATACTCAGGAAGTATCGGTGAAGTATCGGTAAAGTATCGGTGAAGTGTCGGACGGGTGCACTGCCAACTATATCGGCCAACATAGCGGTATGTCAGCCGATATGTCGGCCGATATGGCGGTCCATGTCAACCGAGTATCGGTCGAGTATCGACCGAGACATCGACCGAGTATCGATCGAGTATCGATCGAGTGTCGGTCAAGTATCAGCCAATATGTCGACCGATATATCAGCCGATGTATCGACCGATGTATCGACCGAGGCCCCCCATAAGATACATGATCCGCTTTATTTTGGTAAGAGATTTCTTTATAACATGTACATACATGTAACGTTGAACAAAGCGTTTTGTTCGTTTTGTCTAATATTGAATAAGCCAATGATTGGAAACAAAGCTCTATATGAAAAGAGCTACAGATAGCTAGATATACATGTAGCTGGTCTTTTTGTCAACCATGTTAGTTCATGTAATGTACTCCGGAAATCTGGTTGCCTGCATACAACCTGTAGCAGGCGCTGGAGTAAAATGAAGAGCGACTTGGAGGGGCACACGCGAGAGGAAGAAAACATGTGAAGCCTTCCTTGCGCGTTCCTCTCTCGTGCACACCCCTAAAAACTTGCGCTCTTTTCCACTCAGCGAATGCTATGCAGTCATGTTATTAATTATTGCCTTTAACATAGAGGGGAAAATTACTGAATTTTGATTGGTTTAGACAGCAGGCATTTTTTCATTTAAATTTTGTTTGTTGGGAGAAAATTTACTCTGGAGATTCCCAAATATTGCCTGACCCGAAAACTTCCAACGATTTCCGAAGATGACGCGAAACCATCTGAAGATTGCCAAAGATGACCTGAAGAGTTCCGAACATCATCCGATGTATTCAGAAGATTTTTTAACGTGGTCAGAAGGTCGGCAAATACAATGTACACACAATGTACTTCCGATAGTATCCCGAATATTGCCAAAAACCATTCATATGTCTTTATCACACTTATTTTTCCCTTTAGTTTATGTGTAGTAACAAGTAAATTATTGTATGACCCCTCATAAAATTAAGGATTATTATTAATATCACTCATTTGTGTTTTCAGAATTTGCAAATTGCCCTCATCGCTGTACAATGTACGTGCATGACGACCGACTTCTGGCAATTTCTGCCAATTTCTGAAAACACGTCATGTGATATTGGTCCTTAAATTTACTTGGCGCCATGCGATTACATGTACACATGTATACAAAATAACACAATACCATAAAGGCATCCTGGACTGCCTTCAAGTCATGCATTGTAAGCCTGTTAACCAGCTTGTAACCAGCATTGAAGGTTGTCAACTTTGGATCAGCTCTCCTGGATTAGATAAGAACCAATAATGCAATGTTCAGTAACAATACAGTTGATTACCTGGTTAATACATTATGGACACCAAAGGTACATGCAAAAGTGTCATTATCCGGGTGTCCGTAGATGGATGGATAAATGTCACGGACACAAGTTTTATTAATGCACCTATCAATGTAAATCCCGAGGGGGGGGGAGTGCAGGCAAGGGGTGGGGATTTGACCGAAAAGTAAAAATTCCAGTCAAATTCCTGAGGGTGGGAAAAATATTTTGTTCAAATGTATCTAAGGAGACCCACCCAGGGGCAGAATTCTAAAACAGACTAACAAGTACTTTCTACATAAGTTACCTTTATTTTCTGTCAATCCAACCTTCAACTGATAAAGAAATTCGATAGGCAATGCATATATACAACCGTCACAGTGCTACCATTGAATCACAATATTATTAAAAATGTGTAAAATGTTCGAGGCTGTGTTCAATTGTTTTAGTATAAATGAATATTTACATTAATAAATGTGTTCATTCATCGATGTTGCAACGAAGCGTGATTCCAAAGCCACGAGAAGGAAAGAACTTGGTAACCGCGTCTGAAGATTGGACCCCCGGGACGCGACACGTAATCAAATGCCCGATAGAGGGGATCATTCTTGTTGTCAAATCCCGTGCCTTTGCCCGCACTCCCCCCCCCCCCCCCCTCGGGATTTACATTGATAGGTGCATAATGCTGAGAGCAAGCAAAGCTCATCAAAACGGAAAAAGGCCACCAGCAATGATCGTGGTAAAAATTCTAAAAGGCCAAGGAATTAAAAGCCTTTGTGCAGAGGGAGTGAGAGCGAGTGACTCAGACCGTCTGAGAATCAGGCTATGTGGCTATGATCTTTATCAGAGTACAAAGACATAGAAACGTAAAATTGTATTATTTAATCATAACACCACTTGACAACATTAAAAGTTGAAATACACACATACAGTACAGTACATGTAAGCTAGTGTGTCGGGTATAAGCTTACATGTACATATCTTGGAGTAAATATTTTCATAACCATTTGAATGGAAATCCAGACAAAGTATAGGCGGGTGCTACAGTGACATGTAAGCTTATTATCATGAGCTAAAACAGAAATCAGAGTCGGTATGAATTCACTGGATTTGAGAAAAGCAAGTAAGCTTATGGTGGGAAATTGATACTTTCAGAAATTAAGCTAATTATGAAAAATATTTCAGTCCATTTGTTTGCCATAAAAATCTTTATATCAATAATTCTATATTAAAGCTTCTTATAGACTTTAGAATAACAGTTTGTCGATCGAGCGCGCGTTTTTTGCACAAGTTGAACTAATGTACACACCTCTCATTGCTCCCTTCCTGAGCCTGTTCAGCATTTGTCAAAGCAACGGATGAATCTTCCCCTTTCGGTGATTTAGACATTTCGCAAATTTAAAAGCAGTAAACATTGGTGATCTTTTGAACAATTCAAGCCGCCATTTTCATCAACAAGAACCCACAAGAAACCATAGCAATCATAACTAGTGCCAATCCTACTCGGTGATCCAACAACTTCGTTCCCAGGGTGTTATCGGTGCATTTTGTTGGACTTTTCCTGCCTCGTCCCCAGTCGCTCGCGGGGATAATTTAGAACGGGGCGCGCGGGGAACGATGGGAAGGAGAGGAAAGGCGAAGCGACTGGCAAATCCTGCATCCAAGATGGCGGACTCTGTAATGGCAGACCACGCAATACATTTTCTAAATTTCCCTAGGCCCTTCCACGAAGCTTTTCTGGCCGGGAAAATCGTCTGTCCGGAAAGAGAATGTAAAGACAAGTTTTATTTTTTGAAAAAGCCGGCATAGGCCACCATTTTCGCATCATGCACAAGAAGGAGGCAAAAAGGTGACAGGCCTACACGACTCCCACAGTTCATGACATTAGTATATTTGCCGTTCTCTATAAAATGAAGTCTGCTTCAAGTGTGTTTCTAAACGGGCAGTATATGTTTAATTTGAGGAGGATTTTCCTGTAGAGCCTTCGAATATGTACATTCTAGCAAATTGTTTACAAGAGGTCATGAGTTTGACACCTCCGTATTAAATTTGCGTTGCTCATTGCTAAGGGTTAAGGTTTGTCTCGGCTCATGTCTATCGCAAGATATGTTTTTGTCTCTCTTAATGTTCTCTCTGGAAGGACTAGATATCAAATATTCCGTGTAGGATGTTGCTTTCTTGCATTTCTAGCGCCGGGCCCGGCATTTGAATTGATAATTATAAAAGCTGTTTCAAGATGAGTCGTTTGGAATAAGGGATATCATTATTTGTCCTGGTCCAGAGACTATTAGAGCTTCTACGAAGCTACAATAATTTGTTTAGAGAGATGTAGTATGATCTCTCCTGATCTCTTGCATCAATTTGACCGAGCCTGAGCTCGATGTATCCTCCTTTGTTTGTGACCTTCTGGCACCACACGATAGAAATATAAATATCTCACGCAAGTCGACTGTTTTGCGTTTTGTATAGGTAATTTCTTCTAGTTTTCTGAGCACTCTATGTTTTAGTTAGAGCGTGGAGTTATGTAGATTAGAACGCACATGCTCTTCTCGCAAACCCCTCTTAAAATGGAGTTGATGCTATTGCATTTAAGTGCGCCGGAATATTTTTGCTCTCCCATGAGGTGTTTGATGAGTGCTGGCGTAAGTCGACTGTTTTGCGTGTAGCATATGCCACTATTTGGTGTTGTTCAGGCAGGCAATGCTATTCTTGACGTTGGTAGCGGGGACGTTTTCATTAAAATCGCTGCCAGAGATGCCGAGGAAGCTGCAAAGATATAAATCAGCGTCAAACACGCATCTAAACTCCAATAATAAACAAACCACGTTTAAAGATGGCAATTTGTCACACTTACCGTCGATCGACAATTCTCCAATGGAAACATCCAAATCATCGACTGTATTGTCCAAAAAGTCTTCCAATGCTGGTAAGGGCGCTTCATCTTCATTAAATTCTGCCATTTTTGTAGAAATACGTGATTCTCACATTTTCGACTGAATTCGCAGCTTTTCGATACACGATTTAGCAGGCTTTCGCTTTCCGATTTTTCTCCTTCCCATCATCCCCCGCTCCCGCGCTTCGCGCTCGTTCCAAGCTCCCTCGCGCCTCGCGCTCGCTCGCCCGGTTTAATCGCGCTTCGCGCTCTCGCGAAAAGCCTGTGGAGGAGGCAGACACGATTTAGCAGGCTTTCGCTTTCCGATTTTTCTCCTTCCCATCATCCCCCGCTCCCGCGCTTCGCGCTCGTTCCAAGCTCCCTCGCGCCTCGCGCTCGCTCGCCCGGTTTAATCGCGCTTCGCGCTCTCGCGAAAAGCCTGTGGAGGAGGCAGACACGATTTAGCAGGCTTTCGCTTTCCGATTTTCTCCTTCCCATCATCCCCCGCTCCCGCGCTTCGCGCTCGTTCCAAGCTCCCTCGCGCCTCGCGCTCGCTCGCCCGGTTTAATCGCGCTTCGCGCTCTCGCGAAAAGCCTGTGGAGGAGGCAGGGACTTTTCAGTGAACAGTCTGCGTGTATAATTTTATCTGGCCAGTGAATATATTTTAAAAGATAATTAGCCAGCAAAGTCGCGCGATCTTGGATATGTTTCAAGCAACGCGTGAGTATTGCAGGAAGAATTTTCCACATGGGATCAACACATGCTAGTAAGCTTGGACATGCTCCTATTTCTGTCTTTGCTGACGATAGTATTTTGTCCAAGTCAGACGGGATGTAATTTTTTTTTTTTAAACAAGAAAAAGGAAGAAATCAACCCTGGGTGGATTCGACCCGGGCAGCTGGTGATATGCACGTCATTCTCGTCAGACACAACTGAAGAAAGAAATATGTATACTCTACACGAAACTTGGTCCCGCCTGAGCTCTTTGGTGGACACAATTATAAACCACGCATGCTCTCGATCTCTAATAGCCCCCCTACTAAGCGCCCTTATTCCAATAATCGATCCTTTTCTAAAGCGCCCGATAAGCGCCCTTATAAAATATGTTTCCTTCTTTCAGTGTTAGCATTTAGGGAGTCTTCTTATCAGAAGGGATTTTGCCTTTCAAAAATGTTAGCATGGCGGCTTCTATTTGGAAGGGAAATTTGCGTCGAAAAATATTAGGTCAGGTGCATACCGGATGCGATAACTCTCTTAAAATAACGATACGGCACGATACACAAAACAAGTAATACAGCCGTAAAATGAACATCAACGGTCTCTGAGCTTATGCTGTAACGACATGAAATACAGGACAAGCTATACAATAGCCCAATAGGGGGCTTATAAGTCCGGGGGGGTAAACTGGATTTTTTTCAATATTAATGTCACAATACCTTCACTTCAGCAGATTTCAAGCCGTTTACCATCAAACTTGGCATTATAACTAAATTGTTCATGCTTTTTCTACTTATGATATCTGTGTTTTTTTAAATCGGATGAATTTTAAAATTCGATATGAAAACGATGACGTCAGCAAAGATGGATATATACACCAGCAGTGCATTTGCTGGTGTTGAATGATGTGTGCATTAAATTTATGGGCAAAGAACCTGCCCGTTCCAAAGTTCAAAAAGGGACTGGGCACTAGTTTACTAATTGTTCAAATTGCATCATATTGAGAAATGAATCCCATCACCAGAAAGTTTGCCAAGTTTGGTTATGTTATACATTGCAAAGTAACCAGGGTGTGAGCTGTCAAAGGTCGTCCAAATTCCATACAAACGTCTCTAATTCAGAGATGGCGTCCCCCAAAATCCATACAAAATCTCTAATTTTTTCTGATTTTTGAAAGCCTTCCACATGGTTGAAATCCAACGAAACAACCCCAAACTTGGTAAACCGACTAATTTTAATGTGATCTTTCTTGTGATTAGCCTGCGTCGCAGACGGACTTGACCGCCGGTAATGTCCGTCTGCGAATTAGTGCACAAATCCTTGTTCTAGACCCCCAACGACGTACCAGGATCTGAGTACTTGTCTGTGATTGGCCTTTACATAAAGCTATTGTTCAATTAGCTATGATTTGTTTGTGATTGGCTAAGGGAATTTCACGCGAGCTAGGACCGGAAGCTAGCGGAAAGCGAGCCAAATAGTACAGTATTAAAAAAATCACTGAAGATATAATGGAGTGCAGCTTTCGAAGCGGTTAGAGAAAGCTCAGTTTAAATTAACGGAGCTACTCCCAGAACAACGAGAAGCGATCAAATCTTTCTTCCAGGGGAAAAACGTGTTTATCAATTTACCCACAGGTTTTGGAAAGTCGTTGATCTTTCAGTGTCTCCCGATTGTCGCAGTCGCTGATATATGATCGAGTGTTATTGTTGTGATTTCACCTTTACGATCGCTGATGGAGGACCAAGTTTATATATTTCAACAATATGGGTATACTGGCGATTGCATGCTATCACGGACTTGGAAGACCCAGAAACTATTCAGCAGGTTTTAAATGGGAACTACCTTGTTCGGTTTGCCGAGTGTTTGTTGTCTAAACTAACGCGTTTGTAAATATCTGTTTGCCCGACAGGAGACCAAACGTGACCTCTTAAAATTTGCTAGAGTGAACACAGGCGATGGCTCTATAGCTATTCTACTTCAAAATCCTCCTTATAACACAACATATCTTCCCCGTTAGAAACACTCTTGAAGGGCAAAGTTGGTCAGAAGACCGAATTCAATAGAGAACGGCAAATGTCACGAACTTCGAACAGGCCTGTCACGCCTTTTACCATAACCAATCAGAATAAAGGGGATTTCGAAAGGCCCTTCCGGTATTTCGTTACGTCGTTGGGGGTCTAGAACAAGGATTTGTGCACTAATTCGCAGACGGACATTACCGGCGGTCAAGTCCGTCTGCGACGCAGGCTATCTTGTGATGGGCTCTAATTTTTAATTAAATCAAAATTTAAAAACTCGTCCCCAGTCTCCATTTGAACTTCGGAACGGGGTATCATTAAGGCACCCAACGGATCGTTTCAGTGGATATCTGTTCTGAAGGACTATAGTCGCCTCACATATTCTGATTAACTGAAATGTGATGCAAAAACTTGTTTTATTTAGTGAATATATGGGAAATATGGGAAATTTAATAATGCCTGTTTGTTTTCGAAAAGATCAAATGTCGTTTAAGAATTCGTTTTGGGAACGAAATCAAAGGCACTATGTGCCAACTCGTGAATGGAAAAGTAAATAAATTAATTAACATAGAAATATGCAGTAGTACCGGGTAAATGTAGAACCGGGTAAATGTAAGTTGACAGTCTCGTCCTCGATGTTTTTGAGAATCGAGTTTCGAGTTTTGAGTCTGGCTCGAATGGGTGTATGTAAAACCGGGAACACACCCGGAACACCCCGGAACACCCCGGAACACCCCGGAACACCCCGGAACACTCCCGGAACACCCCGGAACACCCCCGGAACACCCCCGGAACACCCCGGAACACCCCCGGAACACCAACAGAATACCCCAGGAACACAAAAAATATATAAATAATAATAAATAAATAAAATAAAAACAAATATATTTATATAGTGGTTGAAGTAGTGAAATCGAACACGGTAAGCGGTCAAGAGCCGTTAACGAATCGACTGATACCGAACACTTCCGAAGATGCCCCGAAGATTTCCGAAGATGTACCGAAGATGTCCCGAACACTTCCGAAGATTTCCGAAGATTTCAGAACACTTCCGAAGATGTCCCGAAGATTTCCGAAGGTATATCGAAGACTTCTGAAGATGTTCCGAAGATTTCCGCACGTTTTCAGAAGACCGAATTTTTCCGAAGCTTCTTATCTAAGAGTGAATAAGTGGCAAAGGACCGCTCAAAATTCAAATGTTTGCCAATTGGCCAACGCCACAGAGCGTGACATTGAATTTGAGGTAATCGGAGGTCATTGCCATGTGCAATTTCGTAGACAATTGGTCATTGATCAATCATGTCGTTGTTTGTTCAGTCGAACCTCCCTAACCTGAGTATCAGGCGAATTTTTCTGCGCTCTCTTTTACTCTTCGTCTTTACGTAAGCGGACACCCTCGGGACCAGAGAAAAATTCGGGTCATCTGAAAACGTGCGGAAATCTTCGGAACATCTTTGGAAGTCTTCGAGCCATCTTCGGAAATCTTCGGGACATCTTCGGAAGTGTTCGGGACATCTTCGGAAATCTTCGGGACATCTTCGGAAGTGTTCGAGACATCTTCGGAAATCTTCGGAAATCTTCGGGGTATCTTCGGAAATATTCGGAAATATTCGGAGGTGTTCGGGACATCTTCGTAAGTCCGGTATCAGTAAGTCCGGTATCAGTCGATTCGTTAACGGCTCTTGACCGCTGACCATGTTCGATTTCACTACTTCAGCCACTATATAAATATATTTGTTTTTTATTTTATTTATTTATTATTATTTTATTATTATTTTTTATATTTTTTCTGTTCCTGGGGTGTTCCGTTGGTGTTCCGGGCTGTTCCGGGAGTGTTCCGGGGTGTTCCGGGGTGTTCCAGGTGTTCCGGGTGTGTTCCTGGTTTTACATACACCCGGCTCGAATAGGTATTTCGAGGAAACGATTTATTTCTCGAAACAGAACAATAGATTCCGCGCGGCATTCACGCAAGCCGGTGTATTTCGTATTCACTCCAAATCAGTGTTGGTCGGGACGGAAACTCAAACGAAAAGTCTTTAATCACTGATATTCGATAATCGCCAACTTTATGGGCCGAATATTTTTAAAAACAAGGTTTACACAGGGTTTAACAAAAACCATGGCCTAATACGATTTCAAACTGACTGGCCAACCTAACTATATTAACCGTACAGTAAACCCCGTTTATTATTAGAAGGTGTATATAAACACAGACTAAAAAAACATTTAGCGACTTTAATAGACTGACCTGCTTATAATTTTATTTAGACCTCATTGACTAACTTTTTAGACGTCGTTTAAATATTCGGCCAATATGTTCGAACTGGTTTGAGTTTTATTTTAAAGCAAGTTGCTGTTCGTGAAATAAAATATTTCAATCATTTCAAAACATTCTGATCTTGTTTGTGTAGTCTGTGCTTCGCACGCACAATATAAAATGAATTTTATATGTAAACATTCATTCGTCTTCAGTTCTGTCATACACGAAACTCTTGGACAGAAAAATACTACAGTTATCTATGAAGTTGCAATTCTTGGACTAAAATTAGCTACAGTTAAATTATCAAAAATGGGTTTGCTCTCCTATTAAAAAAAAACATATTGAGATACTATGAAAATAAAAGGTAAATCTTATTTTTTTGTCCTCCGTCACGCAACGCTTCCTCGTTCCGATAATAATATTTTAAAATTATTTCAACCATTGCGTATGATAACATCGTCCATCGCGCTGACTAAGAGTCCATTCGAGTCCATTCGCCGACGTCAAGGAAATATGGAGATTGAGCAAAAAACACTGTCGAGCGTCTAAATAGATCCATGAATAGAAAAGATGAACATAGCCACTGAAACCAGTCATTTTGGTGAGTAACTCAAGCCACTTCCAGCTCAAGACAACAGCAAATCGGTGTCCTCGGTGTCTCGGTGAATCTCATTTGAGCCCGCGATAGTCGTCCATTCAATCAGCGGAGCAAAAGCACAGGGCTCCTGTCGCTCCCGTGTGTGTCCCCAGTGAGTCAAAAAAGGAATCTTGCATCATCTTTTGGTATCGAAGGTCGCGAGATCGAATCCCGGTGGAGGCACGTTTTTTTTTTTTTTTTTTTTTTTTTTTTTTTCCCGCAAGTATGAGAAACACAGGTACTAATATCAGTTCGCTTTAAATATATACGCTGGAAAAAAAGCATTGAAGGGTTTTTATAGTTCAGACACAAGCAAAAGAAAATATCATAGAAAAAAGAAAATATAGAATGATTCAGATAAATTACATTTTATTCATACACTTGGTATAAAGAAGATACAACATTTAACATACTTAGTGTTTTCCTAAGTCTTGAAGTCCGCAGCTTGGTTTTTAAAAGTTTCGACAGCTTGAGTCTTCATCAGAGCTTGAATCGATCGAAGAACTTCAAACGTGACTCACTTTTAATATTCTAAATGTCTCCTCTTTGGGCGGTCGAGTATTATTTAGGGTTATTTCTTTCAATTTCGAACTCCAAAAAGGTGTCTAATTGTAATTGTAGGAGTGAAAATACCGTGTTGAAAAATAGAAGAGATCCGCGCCAGACGCCATTTTGTTTACTGATAATGCATAAATTACCGCACAACGCATACATTATTGTTTACAACTTGTAGCCATCGACCGAGGGAGCGAGTGAAATTTGTCCGCTATACGCCTATAACTTCGTTCATGCTAAGCATTCACTCGTTAAAAAGGGAGCCTCCGCTCCAATAAATAACCGCGGGCCACCTTAAAAGTTTCGACAGCTTGAGCCTTGATCAGAGCTTGAATCGATCGAAGAACTTCAAACGTGACTCACTTTTAATATTCTAAATGTCTCCTCTTTGGGCGGTCGAGTATTATTTAGGGTTATTTCTTTCAATTTCGAACTCCAAAAGGTGTCTAATTGTAATTGTAGGAGTGAAAATACCGTGTTGAAAAATAGAAGAGATCCGCGCCAGACGCCATTTTGTTTACTGATAATGCATAAATTACCGTACTACGCATACATTAAAGTTTACAACCTAGTGGCCATCGACCGAGGGATCGAGGGATCGAGCGAGTGAAATTTGTCCGCTATACGCTATAACTTCGTTCATGCAAAGCATTCACTCGTTAAAAAGGCCAACTAAGAAAACGGTGACAACAGCTCAAAAATTCGGATAATAAGATTTCGTTTCCTAAACATTTCTGCCATAAAGGTTTAGGCTAAAGAATCCGTACAGCCCAGATCAAAGACGATATGTGGGAAAATAGAAAAAAACGACATTCCAAGTATTTAGCCTAAATTTCGTTGTTGGGTGCTCTGAGTACTGGAACATATGTCTGATGCATGAACGTTTAGAAACAAAAAGAAACGTTTCGAAATTATAGCATCAAAGAGTTCCGCTGCTAGTTAACCTTTTGTAAAGTTGTTATCACTGCAGAAAGGTAACCGCTTTTGAGTGTTTCTCAGTTTGATACTTTTACTTCTGTTTCATTGAAATACTCAGCGCGGTGACGCTGTTATAGTGCTGTTGAGATCTAGAATATCAAAACGTTGTCTTCTGGATCAATATTATTAGGAACATCTCTCATACCTCTCATACCTCATACTGGGTTTACTTTAGGTAAAATAATTCAGACTTCCTTTGACCTTTGGGAAATTTGTTTTCTCTCGCACCGTTCGTCTCTTACAAGGCTTCTCTTCTTCTGGAATTTGAAGAAAATGTATTGATACAGAAATTATAATAACCAAGTTGAAAATTAATTTAATGTTCTACCGAATATATATATAATATTAATATATCGTTTGAAGACACTAGCTCGCATTTTTTTACAATTTCCGGCAAAGAAAGCAGACTTTATGTAAGTCATGTTCAGTGAGACAAAACACCATTCATGACATTCACCGTATGTCACATACCAATATGGCTAATATCCCCTATTGAGAATTCCGCATTTTTTTATAAACATGTTACCTCACTGGGACGATCTAGAACTGGAATGAGTAAGTACTTGATACAATTCAACCCAATAAATGCAAACCAGTTAAAGTGACATGTGACTTGAATCAGGGAAGAAATCAAATTTCACAGAGAACTTTGCATATCGACTGCACGTACCTTGAATCAGGGGCACCCAACGACAGTTTTCTCCTCGCAAATGCTTTAAAACGCTATTTTAGGCTGTCTGGTGTGCTTTCAAAGATCTATAAATTAATTCTAAGCTGCGCTTTAAAATTTATATCTGTTCGGTCATTCTAGGGGAACTTTAGACTTCACGAATTTATTAGGGCTTTTTTTTGTCATTTCCCGAAAACCTCAGCTCTTCCTTGCTGATTTTTCCTTTCCGAAAATCCTAGCTGACCTTTTTTCCTTTCCGAAAATCCTAGCTGGCCTTTTTTGTACCCAAAACGAATTTTTTATCTCTCCGAAAATAATGGGCATTAATTTTCCCATATTAAGAAAGTTCGAGATGATATTTCCCAGAAGAAATCTCCAAACTTTAATCCGAATATCTGATATGAGGCGATTATAGCCGGGCATTCCGAACAGATATTTCACCGAAACGATCCGTTGGGTGCCCCTGTGGAATGGATTTCATTTTTCGTTTCTATAATTAAATGTATTTTGCTATTTTTAATTAATCAAATATTTTCTCAATAGAAGACTATATCTTTGCTGATTGACATGTAAATCAAATTTCACATTAAGACCTGCTAAGTTACGACAATGAGCACATAGCATCACGAAACTTGACGAAGTCGCCCAACAAAACAGACACAGAGTGGTGCTGTTGTTTTACAAAGAGTTTTAAATTTATACAATTCAGAAGCATGGCACAGTTTGTGTATTTCGCTACTCTGTTGGTTCTCTGTGGAACGCCGGGAAAGTCACTGGAAACGACTACCAGCCCTCAACAACAAAATACTGACGCTGCCAAAGACCTATGTGAGGTACAAAGTAAAATATATATATTAGTTTTCTTTACGTTTGTCACACGATGTCAAGTCACTTTGACATACAGCATCACTTTATAGAATATGTTTATAGCTGACTGCCCGTGAAATTTTGGTGATAAGCCCTGCCATGGTCACATTTGTGTTCGTAAGGATGCCCAGTTATCAAGACCCCTCTATCAAGATACTTTTTTGCGTTACTAGGTCAGCATTAAATCAATATAAAACGCGTAGATATCGGCCTCAAACACATCATCTGCTCAGTGATGGACTCTTATACCCGGAATAGTTGACTGATCGTTGTGTGGTATTTTCAGAGTTCTATAACTAGAACGATCCGGTAAGGGATCAGAATGTTGAGGAGTGTGTGTGTGTGTGTGGGGGGGGGGCGGGGGAGGGTTTAGCCTAAATCTTTGTTTCCTTTAAGTCTGCGTTCGCAGGGTAAACAAACCCCAGCCCTTAAATATATATAACTCAATATTAACGAAGTAGACTGTTTTGCTGCATCACTCATTGTTATATCCGTGTTGCTACTTATAAGAATCGGTTTGACGAGCGAACAAACATATATCCTGGTTATTAGAATGAATGAAAAGTATTTGACCTCGTCAAGAAAGGAGAGACCTGACTTAGCTCTAGACTATTCCACACGGTGTGAAGTGATTATACTGACTCTAACACAAGGTTCTGAGTCTATAAGTCCTATGAGGTTACAATGTTGACTTACAGATTACAGTTATAGATGGATGCAAACTTATTTTATCGGCAGCGGGAACGCCCGCTCTGATTTCAAACTTAGCTTAAAAACAGTCAAGCAATAATGGCCAAACTTCGTAATTGTTCCTAAACTGGCCGGGAACATTTTGGTTTGTCAATTGTTTGCAATTGGCTATGTGAGTTGACGTTTCTATGGCAACTCTGTTTTGACAGGATGTTCTACCCGAATTTGGTGATATTTTTCAGCTTAATTTTCGGTTTTAATGAAGAGTTTCTTCCAAAACCTTTATAGTCGTTCTATCCTTGCATACTTTTGATTTTTTCAAATCAATTTTGGAGATTTTCTAACCGTGAAATCCAAGATGGCGGATTTTGTTTTTGCAAATGACATAATAATAAAAATACAGTGGTTTTCAGTAGCGCCCTGCGAAACATCATACCTGACACGTGACTGTCACGAAGAAAAACAATCTCGGATAGAACGAATTGAGTATGAATCTTGAAATGATTGCGCGCTTGCAAACAGAACGTGAACACACCGGGCAGTAGAAAATGATCAACCCCGACGTTGATCATCGATCTGAAAAACAATATTCCTTCATGTCTAATCACATGGTTATTTACCCTGGGCCCAGAGGTTTTCTTTCTTTTCTTTTAATCTTGAGCCGCGAAGCGGCGAAAACAAGCCGCGAAGCTGCGGAAGCGAGTCGCGGAGCGACGAGAAGGAAACCTCTGGGCGCAGTGGCTATGCATCTCACTTCCATGCTGGAATTTAGGTCAAGATCTGACCCTCGGGCTCTGATTGGTAGATATTTTAACGAGCCACGCAATCAATCTGATTGGTTTGCATGATTGAAACCACCGAGGGGAAGGTGAGGATGTTTGTCGCATCACTGCGTGAGGTAAATTTGACACTCACTACCGGAGAGGATAGCTTGTACGTGATCAATTAACGTCGCTCCGTAGCACACGTACACGCTTTTATCGAGAGATATTTTGCTAGTAGCCCATCTATACGTCTGCGAAAAGAAATGAGTTTGAGTCCCGAATATTGTCGCGCCGATCCCAGCTGTTAGATTCCTTTAAAAAAATAAATTAAATAAACTGGTGGAATAGTGTTGTTTATTGTCGCGACTTTCAGTTACAGTGCGTTGGTCCTGATCCAATTACAGCCGGGAATTATAGAGATGTTGTGTTTGACTCAAAGCTACTCAATTGTATGACGCGGTTTCGATCCATCTTTTGCTGGCATTTGTTTTGTATATTATAAATGTTTTTGCAACTCGGAGATTATCAAATACGAGAAGATCGCGCGTATAAAGTATATATCTCTTGACAGCCGCTTGACATGACCCGACCAAACCGGAAAAGGTCAACTGACAAATTACCAGTCTTCGCCACCCAAGTGAAGAAAATATTCGCGTCAACAATATACCTTGGTCTACCCCACTGAACAAAATAAACGGCTGATCAACACGTGATATCTTAATTGCCATTGGCCGGCTCTTTAATTACTATTTTGAAAATTTGACAGTTGGCGTCAGCATGGAAATGAGATCGTATCCACTGCCACCAGAGGTTTTCTTCTCTGCCGCGTTGCTTTGATCGCTTCGATCAAGTTCAGAAGAAGAAAGAAGAAAGAAAACCTCTGGGACCAGGGTAATGGTTATTTGACCAATTAATAAGAAACAACACACCATTTTCATCTCATTGTAGGCTTCCCAGTGTATCCTTGTTTCTTCTGTTTCTTTCCTAGAAATCTACATTTTCCCATGGTTTTCCAGGTATTCCAGGATCAAATGGCATGCCGGGAATGCCTGGCATCCCGGGGCCGCAAGGTCCACAGGGAAGAGATGGAGCTAAAGGCCAGACTGGCGAGATGGGATCGCAAGGAATGCTGGGTCCAAAGGGAGAGAGAGGTAAAGAAGGGCCTCATGGGAAGAGCGGGCCACCAGGGATGATGGGAATAAAAGGAGAGCAAGGACTTATGGGAAATCAAGGAATTAAGGGAGATAAGGGAGAAAGCGTGAGAAGTCCTTCAAGTGCCGTGCCACAAACAAACTGGAAACAATGTGTGTGGAAAAACGTGAATGACGATGAAGATAATGGTAAGATCAAGGTAAGAGAGAAACGTTCTGTTTACAAATGGGTACCTTAAAATCCCGATTATAAGTCCTGGGCATTTTCATTAAACGGAGTGTGGGTGGGGGGGGGGGGGGGGCGTTCCAGAATGAGCTGATAAGAAACAAAATGATGCAGCAGTATGAAGATACGTCTTCCATTTACAGAACAGCAAATCGATCAGATTTATCGATTGAAATCGATCTAAAACAGTCAATTGTTATGTGAAGATCTGATGAGATTGTATGGAAATTGTTCGCATTAATAATTTATAGTTGTTCGTATTATAATTTCCTAATTCAGTATTTAAAGTTGAAAATGTTCTGTGAGGACATTTATAGGAAATAAGGAAAAGTAGGAGGGTGGCTTATATCCGGGGAGAGGGGGGAGAGGGTTATAACCGGGATGTTACGATATGAGGAGCTTTCATACGTATTATAGACTATAATATAGATTTGTAATTTTGTAGTTTAACCCAATAAAGTTGTTTAAAAAAAAGATAGTTATAGGTGGAATGCACTGGAAACTCTGATAATAAGCACACCCACCCTCCCGACAATTAGCCTCTCCCCACGAAAATAACCCAACCAAAGCTGCGCTAACCAAAAAAACTGAGCCTTTTGGACAAATATAAGCCCAGGGCTTGTTATCGGACTTTATTAACCGCTAGTTTTACAGCTATGTGGTAAACGCATGTGCGTCGTTTTGTTTTGGGGATGCAAGGCAAGTGGTACATAGAAGAGGACAGGGGAGACATTCAGTTCTTCTCAGTATAGGTGAATTTGCTTGACAGCCTTACGTCTTGTCCTTCTCCACGCATGGTTTTAATTTGTCTGTGGATGAACAATGTAATGGTATCAACTACAATACATGAGAGGATCAATGGAAAATATTATTTGTTGTAGATTTCAGTCGATTAATGACTTTCCCAAAGTGATTTTTTGATTTACACTTTTAATTAACCAATCAGGGAATCCCACCGCCTAATCCATAATTTATTATCGTGATACTTAAAAAGAAATCCTCTTCACACAAATTGTTCTTCAATGCTACACTTTGTTAGACTGAAAATCGTATCTCATTTGATATTATTCCAGGATTGCTTGTTTAACAAGCTACATTCCGACACAGCCATCAAACTCTCATTCCAGGGAATGATGAGAGTCGTGGGAGATTCAAAGTGTAACCGATGGTTCTTTAAGTTTAATGGTAACGAATGCAGTGGACCAATGACAATTGACGCCGTTGTATACAATAGTTGGTCATCATCTGCTATGGGTACTACCAATCTGCAGCATCATCGATCATTCGAGGGATACTGTGAAAACATCCCACAGGGCACGGTTAGAGTGGAATTATGGGTAGGACAATGTCCAAGTGGCACTTTGGGCGATGCTTACACAGGATATCTGTCAGTGTCCCGGATAATGATCGAGGAAGTATATAGGCCCCAGTCCTAATCAGGGGCACCCAACGACGGTTTTCTCCCAAATGCTTTAAAACACTATTTTAGGCTGTCCGGTGTACATGTGCTTTTAAAGATCTATAAATGAATTCTAAGCTGCGCTATAAAATATATATCTGTTCGGTCATTCTAGGGGAACTTTAGACTTCACGAATTTATTAGGGCTTTTTTAGTCATTTCCCGAAAACCTCAGCTCTTCCTTGCTGATTTTTCCTTTCCGAAAATCCTAGCTCACCTTTTTTAGTACCCAAAACGAAATGTTTATCTCTCCGAAAATAATAGGCATTTAAAATTTTCCCATATTAAGAAAGTTCGAGATGATATTTCCCTAAAGAAAACTCCAAACTTTAATCCGAATATCTGAGGCGATTATAGGCCTTCCGAACAGATATTTCACTGAAACGATCCGTTGGGTGCCCCTGCCTAATCAGTCCTTATCATTCAGATCGCAACTTTCGCTTATGCTGATTAAAGATCATTACGGTAGCGTGTACCAACATTTTTGAGCGTATTTAGTAAAACCATTTCAGCCATAAGATTGTGTTAAGTAAGGCCATGAACATGTTTCAATCTAGCGTAAACGTTTTCTGGACAAGGAAAAAGAAGTTCGCTACACCTTGTGAATATTAATTTCTAGTTGCACTGCATGGACTGAAATTTAGCAGAGTCATCTTGTACCAAATGGACATGTATGGTTAGAAACTACTATGTTTGTGTTCTTGAAATAACCATTTCAGTATGATTTACCCATTTTGATAGCACTCCAACATAATCAATTAAACAAAAAGTAATCGACCATAGACCCTATTCCAAAATGGCTGCCAATTTAAAATTATTTTGTATGCATTTAAATTTGCCTCACTGTCCTCACTAACCTCAAAAATTATTTTGAATTATCAACTCAAAAACGAGGTTGGTGAGGCAAATTATTTAAATATAAATACATTCAAAAAGGTTTTAAATTGACGGTCATTTTGGAATAGGGTGTATTACGCTAAATAACATATTGTTAATTATCACTTAACCTTTAACGTACCAACTACGCATATATGCGTAGTTTGTAGTCTTACACATCAAAGCCATTGTGACGTCATAAATTAACACGTGACGAGATTAGTTTGACACGCATTTGATGCAGATACATGTAGGATGGATCTTTGTAACCGTGCATCAATTTTGGAAATCTAGCAAATTCTTCCAGAGTTATGCTGGAAAAACCTGTTCAATTGTTGTTGAAAAATCAGTGGCAAATTTGGCTCTCACACCCAACATACTTCCAGGTTCATTTTTCAGCTCTCTTAAAAGGTTAGGTCAAAACTTTTCCAGCTGATAGGAAGTGTATCAAGCGCCGAAGATAGCAAGAAAAGAAAGGGGGAGTAAAAGGAAAGGAAAAGAGAGAAGGAAAAAAATCAGAATTAAAAAGTCTTTTTTTGGCTATGCCCCAAAACCTTTTTAACATCTTTCTCTCGTTCTCAAAAGGGCATTTTTAGCAAAGATTAGCCAAATTTGGGTGACAGCACCAAGAAAACGGGTTCCGTGACCCAAAAATGCGTTTTTCAGTGCGAATTCTGGTACATTAAGGGTTAAAATAGCGTTGTAAGTTCCTTATCTGTAAAACTTTTTAACGTCCTCTAAAATTAAAAACATAGGCACGCAATGCGTGCAAGAGCTATTTTTTGGAGTGGTAAAAAATGGTGTTATGGATCATGAAAAGATTGGATTGGAAACTGTAGATCAATGTCCCCTCTACTAACTATGCTTTAGTATACAACAACATGTAGTGTATTTGGGTATCGTAACTGCGATCAGGAAGAGAAATCCCAATGCGGATTGCTTCATGCTCATAGCACAATACCTCTATTGCATCATCTTTACATGACCAGAGATTGCGTCATGTCAACCGTGGGATCGAATAACGAGAAAAGGTCACACAACAAAATTTAGCACATTTTGCAACAACACTGCTGTTCGCTGCTGTGGGACATTTGTCTTTGCTTTTTCCAATGCGATTACTGTAATAAACTAAATACATCTACGCACTTACACGACACTACAGAAAGAATGTGGAAGAGAAATTCTCTACTGGCTAATTTTAGAGCGAGATGCGATAACATCATGTCAACCGTGAAGAGGACTAAGGCTAGCGACATGAAAAAAAAAGTGCATTTCTTGAAGCGGCTCGATGCCCATGATGCATCGGCCGCTTAAAAACAGCAGCTATTTTATTAACCGGGCTGGGCCCCAGGCCCACGCCCGGTTAATTAGCGAAATATATCATTCGCGCAGAGTTGTAGCTTTCAAAAGCTGATTCGGACCCTCGTATTCAGACATCGCGAAAAATTCGACAATTCATTTGATTACAAAATGGTTAGTATATTTAGATAGCGAGCTCTATAAGCTTTAATTTGATATAGGGTTTTAGGTATCTGGAGTTTAATCCGGACACGCTACATTTTTATGGCTACTGCGCTTGCGCAAGTGGCCATTATTGTCGTCGTCGAAGCATTCTTTGTAACATTCCTTCGTAAGACTTTTTGTAACAATTCTTTGAATAACTGAACATGATATGGCATTGTTCGATTGCTTCGCTTCATTGACGGTGGTGTCAAGTGCAATGATTAAAACTGGAAGATTGGCATATTTAGTGAGCAATATGGAGAGAAATTGCGTTGCAAAATAAATATGAAAGACAAGTTTGTTTTTAAATGTTTCTATTTACGTAGGTGTATTTCTTTGACAACTACACGAACAGGGTCGCATTTGGTTGAGCCACATTGTTGAAGCTTTTTTTGAGAAACCGCTGGTCTTTTAGAGTCCTTCGCACAATTCATTTGTTTGAGTTGTACTATCGTTATTGAAGTTTCCTGAAATAAAGATAATAAATATTATAAGTTGCTAAAAAGGGAATAGGTTAAATTAAGATATTTACTAAGAAGGACGGATAATTTTTTTTTCTAGTTAGTAATGTTTATGTGGGAGCTGTATTTGCTTGGCTAGGCTTCCAGGAGACTTACGTTTAAGCCTCACGCGCGAGGGGTGAAGCCGCAGAGTTTTTGAAAATCATTCCGGCACAGCTTCAGTTGTTTAAAGGGTGATGAAACAGTATAAAACGAGCAATTGATAACTGAAGAGATAAATGAAATTTCTACAGGTAAAACTTGATAGACTCATTTAGTCACACGCGCGAGGGGTGAAGTCAGAGAAGAAAGTATTGCTGAGGGACCAAATAATTTTGTTATGCTAGCGTGAATTTACAACTCCTTGAAAATCTTTCAGAGCAGTTGTTGAAAGGCTGATGTGCAATTTATTTTTAGATCCTGTTATGTCAGCGCGAATGCTGCTGTGTAAACAAAGATATTACATGTTAAATTAATATCGTTAAACTGTATGACGACAATCAGAAGAGTATGAGTGATGAGTGATTTGAGAATTTTGTTATGTCAGCATGAATGCTGCGAATGCTGTTGTGACAAAGATCAAAGCCGCGTATTGGATTGCAGAAAAAAATTAATTCACCGCGCTTTCGGGAGTCTGTCGTTGGACATCGTGACAAAATGATATTTTCAAAACGAGGAATGATTTTAATATGAAAATATCTTCTAAAATTATAGACGAACTTATCTGCTTGGTTTGTGTGAAATATCGAGACCAATTAAATCTTGGTATGTAGACGAAAGATAAGATCATCTCATTTGAGCACAGTTTTCCGTTGTTTTAAGAAAACAGTGGGTGATTGTATTCAAATTAGCTTGTGTTTTTGTTAGATGTACTGATCAAAATGACATGAAGGTAGATAAACTGAACAGAGTTTGTTGTCCGCAACTGAGAAGTCGGCGAGCTAGTTTACGAGAGCAGAGTGTTGCTAAAAGTGACCTGAGAAATTTGTTACGTTAAACGTGAATCGTGTAGTGTACTGTAATTATCCTCTCCAGTTAGCTATGATATGAGCAGAGTCACCTCACGCGCGAGGAGCGAAGCCCGGGGTGTGGGGGGGGGGGGGCGGCACTCCCAAAACATTTGGGTAGGGGTGTGCCGCTGGGCTATAAAACCCCTTACCCTGCACCAGACTACAAAACGCTAATTTTGCGACCCTGTTCCACACTAAATGTTAAAAAGATACCCAGTTCCAGACGATTTTTTCTAACCCAAAAGGCTAAACTAGTAAGCAGCAGTTGTAAAGCTTCTTCAGTCTACGCGTTTCGATTCGAGTAACAATTAACGATACTTGTGCCAACTTCTAGGAAACTGATACCCTGTTCCAGACCAAAAATTGTTGTTTGTTATACCCTGTTGCAGACCAAACTGCTTAAAAACCATACCCTGTCCAGCGGCACGTTCCTATATAGCGTATATAAGGGAGTGCCCCCCCCCCCCCCCCCCCCACCTCCGGAGCGAAGCCGCGAGAAGAAGCGACCAGCATGGCTGCGTAGCTGGCGATTTTGTTGGCGCGCGATGGCAAAATGCGCGCGTGCCGAAGCCATGAACGAAAACGAGGGCAAACCACGCGCGTGGCCGCCGAAACTGCTAGCTACGCAGGCTGAAATGTCTGTTTGGAGGACTTGGAGACGATTGACTTGAAGCATTTACAGTTGTTATAGTACCCTGGGTGAAAAGGTTGTTTTCCTCTGCTCAAACTGAGCGGTGAGTCACGACGGCAAAACCGGAGTAAAACAAAATCGCTTTTTTTTTGCTGTCCTTTATCTTCGTCAAGGAAAAAATATCCTCAGACGCCCTGTTGTAGTGGTGTACCAAGTCTACACATAAAGTTCGATCTACGTAGTAGTTTTAGTTAGCATTTCTGTGAAATGTAATTACCTTTTCCAGCCCGCTTTGAATTGAGGTTGATCGCTCACAGCTTCAGTTCAGTTGAAAGACTGTTGATGCAACTGTACCTATGAGTGATTCAAACAGAATCACTACATGGTGGAGTCACGTTTTTGCTGTGTGCATGTGTCGAGGAAAGATAAGACGGAAAAATACAGATACATGTTGATCTTGGGTTGAAAACAACAGTGACGTTAGACTATGTGTTGACATAAGATAACAGAATTGCGGTTTCTTTGTAAAGGATGTAAGTCATTAAGAGCTCCTGCCCGAGAGCATTCAAAATCTTACGACAGCGACCATTTTGGCACATTGCTCATATTTTGCCTGAAGATACCCTTGGGTGAACCATTTTCAAAAATCATGATTTTAAGTTCCAGCGTTTTTTTATTTTTGAAAAATTCTCGAAAATTCGAAAATGCGGTCAAAGTGCGTTTTTTTCTTAATCGAATGCCCCAAATAACACGCGAGGACGAAGCGTTGCTGAACTCTTGAAATTTAATCAACTAGTATCAAATTTTATACAGACTTAGAATAGCTATTCCTCTTTATGTCTAATGTAAAAAATATGTCAAATGCACTAATATTATGAATTTGCAAGCCATTTTAAAAACACGTCCGACGACCGCTAAACGAGCGGCAAAATATTGGCTATTTTTTAACTGTGTAAAACCCTTCCTGGTACCTAATTTTTTCAACATTTAACTTGATAGCCTTAAAGTTTAGTTCTTTAACTATTATCCTGCCAAATCTCAAGGTCGAACTCGAATCGGTTCCGTTGCTGGAAACCGAAAATGAATATCAGGTTAACGCTCAAATGAAACGATAATTGAACACGAAATGGACGTTAAAAACTTCAATGTAGAGGGATTAAATTTAAGCCCTGGTAGTTTTCTACCTTGACCTTACAACAAATATATCCTGAAAGTTAGATAAAGCATTTAGAACCCATTGAAAGTCCAGCGAGAAGGTCGTAGGTTCAACTAGTCTAATGGGAACTAAATAACATTGATGAAATTTGATCACTTGTACAGTATATCACTTGTAGACATATATTAAATTTGCCGATGTCACACTGAAGACCCGGGACTGAAGAGTACACAAACACAAGTCACAAACTTGCAACGTTAAAAAAAAACAATTCGAATTTATTAATGCATAATTTAGAAGTTATGACAATTTCCAGGGGCTCATCTGGTTAACTTTGCTTGTGACCTGTGTAGCTACAGTATATGCCCTATTTTCATTTCGCTATATTAGAACTCTTATTTATAAACAACGCGATTCATCGAGTGTCGCTTATATTTAGATCCAAAGAAAGCGCACGATACATACCAAGAGATCCGAACCCACTCCAATATCACCGGTTGCAGCCTTTGAAGCTATATGTTTTAGGAATCAAGGATCATGGACATTTTTTTAATTCTGACAGCGAGTTCGATAACACTGAGCAGGAGTAACGCAAACACTCGCTTGACCATTATATTTTTGAGGGGAGGGGGTTGGGCAATTACCGAAGAAAAAATTCCTGCACAGCAAAAACTGAGAAGAAAAAATCATGCACAACGAGCCATGAAGAAAAAAACCGATCACGGCCAAAAAAAAAAATCCGTGCACAACCTGGAGTGGGAAAACATTATTGCTCAGAACAATTGGTTTTTAGGGTCGGTAATGCGCCAACGCCCTCCTCCAAAGCTGCCTTGTAGCCCATTTTGGCTAGATCTATAAGGGTATGTCTCTCGAGTGACTGTGTGCATTTCTCGAGGGACAAGTGCTTCTCAAGAGCTGATACTCGTTGAAAGATACGCACACACCCATCCTGGGGACATGCATACACCCCTTCAGCCTTATTACTCTCCTCTGGATTGACAGCCGGCACCTCCTCCGCACTGGCTGTGGCTGACGTTGTTGTCGTTTTGATAGCCTTTCTGCCCAACGCTTTGAAGTCTCCAGGGGAAAATGCTGCTTCTAGGCGGCTATGACTAGGCTCTGGAACATGATGAGACACAAATCAACATTAATTTTTAATCTAGAGATAATTAACGACGCATTCATTACTATTGGTATGTTGAAGAAATAATACTGAAGAGCAAGGATTACCCAACCCCCCCCCCCCCCCCAATTCCCCCCAACACCCCCTCCCCACCCAATACTACCCATCACGAACGTTTTCTGTACTTATTATTTTGTCTAAGGTCGAATCGCCAGGAACACATAACAGCAAAATGAGAGCGCTTGTCAGTCTGGCAACATATACCGTATAACAAATCAGGGCTCCATTTATACAATGTTTTGTGATACTCACCAGATGACGATGTGTCCAGTTTGATTACTTTGCCATTACCGACACCATAGGCACGCCAACAAGTAACGGAATCTGTTTGAAGTAAACTCAAAGTTGTTGAGCTTTGTGATTCCTGCGATTGTCTGCGAGGTGTCTGGCGTCTCAGCAATGGTGTCCATAGCAACCACTCGGACTCCCTCCAGTCCTCCATGCGAGAGCAGTGCGCTTTTCAAATCGATTGCAGTGCACACGTCGTGCCCTTCATTAATGTATGCTCTGATATGCAATTTGGAAGTCGCGGCCAACCGATCTGCAGCACCTTTACCGCCTTGTGGATCACTAAAATCAATGCGGGCCACGCGAATTCCACAGCTCGTTCCCATATGTTGGCACGCCAGGATCGTGCGAGAAGAGTGGTAACATCCGGCGTTATCCTGGCGAAAAAAGGCCGTGTTCATTTCAGGATGTTCTTGTTTCAGTGTGGTAAGCACGTGGTGCATGATGGCCACGACTGCAGAGCTTCCCTGGCTACATGACTGGATGGCGTGGATGAACCCTTGCCACTGTAGGACCCCTTCCACCCGTCGGTATGCGACTGATATGTGCCACGATATACCACGCTTGCCAAACCAGTCCGCCTGCGACTCTCGGTACCTCTGCGGCAAAAACTTCATGGCCCAGTCGTTGACGATAAAAACCGTTTCTTGGTTGAGAGCATCGATGACATCCAGGCGAGCCTGATCTTGGTGTGCTGATCGTAGCAAATGGCATTTCCACGACTGGATGGCAAGCGTGGCGGAGTTGGTAAGATATACAGCTTCGTCTCTGTCGTCGTCCGTGTGGAACGGTGCTTTGGCCACTGCTTCTGAAATGGCAGCCAGTGTAGAATTTAGGCTCTCGCACTGCTCGCAAGCGTCTTCGTGGCTGTGATCGCACTGCTGCTGTAGGTCTGGGTTGGCACTATCGCTGAGGGCAAACACACTGCAGTGACTGGCTATCTCAGAATTGGTGCTAATGTGAACCTGTCAATGAATACAATACACGTCTAATTGCCAAGATAATAAGGTACATATTCAAACCAGTAAAGGTTGGTAAAGGATGGGAAAAATTATTTGTGTGCGGTCAAAAACAAAACACTATTACAAAATAAAAACAGTGGCGC
This sequence comes from Desmophyllum pertusum, assembly GCA_029204205.1. NCBI lineage: Eukaryota > Metazoa > Cnidaria > Anthozoa > Scleractinia > Caryophylliidae > Desmophyllum > Desmophyllum pertusum. The sequence continues at coordinate 27,426 of MU827313.1, forward strand.
ATCAGTAATTTTCCCCTTTATTCCCCTCCACCCTTCCCCCACCCCCCCCCCCCCCCCCAAAAAAAAACTAAAATCAATTATTTACCCTGATTACTAATAATCTTTGTAAACCCGCTGAACGCAAGTTCAGTCCTTGGGTGGTCACAACACCGTTGTTTCTATGGGAGAACCGCCGGACTAGTTATATTGTTTCAATTCTAGATAACTCTTCGAGAAGAATTAGTAATTAATAATGTGAAAATGAAAATAAAGATAAAGATAATTTTCCAATTCAAAAGAATAATTCAAAGTGAATTTTTAGGACCCCCAAACTTATGTTTTTTTGTCCCGATAACACTTTCGGACAACTTTATAGACTTAATTTTCATGAAAATACTATTACCTTGAATCGCCTTTAAGATACAATTTGGCAGCCTTCAAGGATTGGGTGTCATAAGCTTCCGATTCCTTTCCCAGACTGAGCTCGTTAAGCTGGTGCACGAGGGGTGTCGAGGTCTTCAAAAGCGCGAGCACCTTCTGCGGCAAAGTAGTCGAGCCCTTGAAGAGACTTGCGCACTGAAGCTTTGCACTCTGCTAATATCCGCAGCATGGTGCGCTCGCTGAAGGACTTGAATCCTGTCTCATCGCAGTACTGTCCTGTACTGGCGCGCTATCCTCTGTGGTATCAGTGTGCGGATGACGTTCGGTACTTCGATAGTTTTTCCAAAGGAAAAGCTTCAGGCATTTTCTGTCCAAATGGCAGATCTTGGACTAAATGCGGGCTCGTGATGAAGGACAGAAAATGGTCCAACTGCTGCCGCTCGACTCTTACCCTCACTAATGGCTGGTACGTCAGGGAGCACCGCGCCCAAACTGCAACCGATGCAGGTTGGCTATGGTATAGCGATATCTGGACAAGCCTGGTATGAACACTGTGATGGACATAATCTGTCTTCTCGTCTCCCAGCTATTCGCATTGCCGTAAGCCTCCGCCAGAGCCTCGAGATAATCCTTTGACGTCTGCGATAATTCTTCTAGCCCAAGAGCCTTGTTCATGGCGTCAGACGAGACAATGGCTTGCCAGGAGAGAACCAGCGTCATTAGGGCTGATAGTGTGGAGGACCGAGGACACTATCTCTACCGTCTACTGGTGTATCGTTGCTTGGTTCTGTCACTGGCTTTTTCCCACTCCAACCAGGGTTGTGTTATTGGTGCGATGCCGTCGGAGACCAAATACTCATTCAACTTTTCGCGAGGTACTACTGACCTTGCCTTTGCAGCTTGGGCCTCCTCGCTCGTGCTGGAAACAATGCTCCCTGTATCTGGACTGAGGAACGTCTCATCGTCAGCTGGACTAGGCACCGATATCGCAAGCCTGGATAATTCAGTCGCCAGACCGTCAGGTCCGTTAGATGAAACATCGCTGTCAGTTCTGTCCATCATTTGAAGAATCCTTTTCCACCAATGTCTGTTATAAGTAAAATAATTAGTAACTAAACAACCTATTTATTTTGTGTACGTGCGCGTGTGTTGTGGAGTGTTGGCTTGTTTGCGTGTTGGTTTGTTTGTGAGTTGGTGACGGCGTGGGGTGGGTTTTGCGTTGGTGTTATTATATGAATACTCTACACAAAATCAGTCAGGCACTTACCCTAGTTTGTTCTTGAGATGACTCGGCATGTAATGCAGGTTGCTCAGCAGCAGGCTCAGCGAAAGTTGTGGTACGTTCTAACCTCTGGTCTGGCAGAGACTGGGTTTCCAAAAGTTGTTTGCTCACAAACTCTTTACACTGTTTGCAGATTGCTGAAAATGGCGAAGCAATAAATATCTTAGAAAATATACTGCTCGAGGACGCTGTGTATATCATCAACCACTAAAAATAACCCGAAAAAACAATTGCGAGAGTGATTTCATCAGCGCAGAAAATAATAATAATATTCATAATATTTATTATTTATTATTTATTTATATAGCGCTATTTCCAATATATATTGCCCAGTAGCGCTTCGTTCAAATAGTTGTTCTCCATACGTAGCAAGCGCAAAGGGAGGGGTTGGGGGAGTGGTGGAAGGGGAAGTGGGGATGGGATTGGAGATAAGGGGAAGAGGCACTACTGTTTGGTTGTTATTTCCCGCCTCAAATGAGTGCGAGAAATTCCAGGTCGCAGACAAATGATGCAGCCTGCATCAAGAGCGCAAAATTAAAGGAGATGGGGGGAGGGGCGGGCAAGAGGAAAATTCGCCCCTCTGCCCTTCCCTTTCCTCGCCTTCCTTCCCTTTGCGCCTACGTCACCGATGCTAATGTCTGTTCCACCCAGGTTGTTTGCAAGCTATCCAAGATGGCGGTTACCTTTTGTACGAGATTTTTGCAAAACTTTTAGGCTATGCGAAAGCTAAACATATATAGCTGTCTGTTTTTTTTTATTTGGTAATAATTTATAGACGTAATTGCCGCCCCCAATTGCTGCCACACATTCCCCTCTACTAAAATTAATTTGATTTTACGGATAAAAATAAAACAACTCACGCGATCCAACTGGAATGAGACTCTTGGTGTTCTGCAAAATATAGGCAGATTGGCGGCTATTCATTCGGTGGCTCCCTTTGGCATTCGCTGATTTGTGGGCGGCCATGTCTGCAGGGACTGTGCAGACAGATTTCCTCGTCCTCCAGCGGATACCAAAAACTGCCCTGTGGTGTGGACAAATATTGAGCAACTCGTGCTCTTCTTCCACTGTAAAAACCCCTGAAACATTGGCAGCTTTTTAGCAGATGATCTATGTATGTACATGTGGGAACTGCCCGGTTCAGAAATTTAATGAATGACCCTACTTACCAGCTCTCGCTAACAGCAACTTCATTTCTGTATTTATAACCTCATCTCCGCTAAGTTTGAAGCTTGCCAAATGCTTGCTAACATCTCTCGTGCAGTCCTTCAGACTTACGCATTCTTCGTGACCGGATAATCGCTCGATTGTCCGCAAGAGGTCGTAATGTAGCTTACAAAAAAATGCCATTTGAAAAAACTAGAAATACTTACGAAAATCAAAATGGCACAGCTAAGCATACAGCAAGACTGGCCTCACATGTTCTACAATAGTTCTGAAGACTGCAACTTGAGCTAACCTGATGTTGTACACATGGTGCGCGCGTGACTTGGCTGTTGCGTTACTCCGTTTGATCCGTAAAAGAAAACTGACCCGCGTGCGATGCATGGTTACGAACAGAATTCAAACACCTCTGATACTTACATCAGATATGCTTTATTGAACTGAAAGCTGAAGCAGTAGCGAGGAGATGGATATACAGGTTTTGGTGCGTATTTTGTGTTTACTTTGGACATATTTTACACGAGTGCTGAGCGTGAGTTTCGGACACGAATCACTCTAGGTAAATGTTGTTTACAAATTGTTGCTAGATTTAAAGCTAGCGTTTTGGCTACTCTCTTTATATTTTTTCCACTGTTGCTTTACCAAAACTCTTGACTTCCTTCTGGCCATGTCAAAGTTTATAAATTAAGACCTGCCAAATTAATATCAAATACGAAGAAGCTGACAGCTACTTTGCACAGTGAAGGTGAAATTGGATCAAGTTACAGCCCAGTCGGATAGTTACAGAAATAATAACCAGACGGAAAAGACAAGTTACAGAAATAATAAATGTTTACGCGATCGCAAGTAAAATTAGCGCCGTCAGGCACCGGCAAAATGTTCTAATCTTCCATATGTAAACTCTAAAATCGTGTTTGAAGAGATTCGAAATGCATTTTTAAAGTTGAAAATAGATACGCAAAAGGACGACCATTCAGCGAGCGATGTTTACATTGCTAAAATTGGTATGTCATATAAATCTTCGAATCTCAAGACTGTTTTCTTCTGTATAATTATCTATAAATATATATATATATTCTAGGTGAGCATTTTGTTAGTTGCCAGAAAAAGCGATGATTAATTCAAATAAAAAAATGGCGGCAAACATTGAGTTCAGTCTTTCATTGCGTCTAAATCTTATGCAAAATGGGCTGAACACGTGTCGTAGATTTCAGATTGTTTCAAAGGGAACCGATTCGAGTTCGACCTTGAGATTTCGGTAGGATAACAGTTAAAGAACTAATCTTTAAGGCTATCAAGTTAAATTTTGAAAAAATTAGGTACCAGGAAGGTTTCTACCCAGTCAAAAAATAGCCAATATTTTGCCGCTCGTTTAGAGGTCGTCGGACGTGTTTTTAAAATGGCTGCAAAATTCATAATATTAGTGCTTTTGACATATGTTTTACATTATACATAAAGAGGAATAGCTATTCTAAGGTCTGTATAAAATTTGATACTAGTTGATTAAATTCAAAGAGTTCAGCAACGCTTCGTCCTCGCGTGTTATTTGGGGCATTCGATTAAGAAAAAATCGCACTTTGACCGCTTTTTCAAACTTTCGAGAATTTTTCAAAAATAAAAAAACGCTGGAACTTAAAATCATGATTTTGAAAATGGTTCACCCAAGGGTATCTTCAGGCAAAATATGAGCAATGTGCCAAAATGGTCGCTGTCGTAAAGATTTTGAATGCTCTCGGGCAGGAGCTCTTAAGTTGCGTCTTTATTGATAAGAGATAAAATTTAAGTTGTACCAGTCCAAATGGCTGTTCTGTGGGCTTCTGTGGCTTATTTGCTGCCGTTTGGGGTGGGTCTGGGACGGCCGGCAAGTTCTAATTTGTATTAGTGTATAGTGGGAAAAATCGAGATTTTCTTTTACCACAATGCATCTTTTGCGTGACATTATAGCAGGAAGCAAGATGAGAACTGTTCTTTGATGGATTCTTGTGTAATAATTCGTCGTCTATTTATAATATGTCAATAATTTTTGCGGCGTGTAATTGGTCGGGTTATTACACAATTACAGAGATAAAGGCAAATAACTTTGACAGTTTGGCAGGGGTTTTTTTCGGTTTCTCAGGTTTCTTACTTTCGTGAAGTCAAATCCCTTCGTTTTTGACTGTGATTGAAACGCCTCCGTATTAAGCAACGTCTAATGACTGCAATAAAAGCCCAAGGAAGTGAAACTTTTGTGCTACGCCTGTCACGCAGGCTACTTTTGTGTGAGGCACAGTGAGCAGAGAACGTTTAGGTCTACAAGGGTCAAAACACCGGAAGACAGTTGTCAAACATGTCATGACAAATGAAAATATACAGTGCACAGATAAGCGAGGTTAACTTTGTGTGAGAGCGGAAAGTGTCCCGTTGTCCGTATTTTAGGGCTAATGTAAGATAAACTAGTATACCTGATAGGTAGAAAATGCTGCCGGGGGAAAGGAATGCGCAGTATGCGCATAAGTAGAAGTTTTGAATGAAATATAATTTATTTCTTCGGATGAACTATAACCACTGAACGCACAAAACTTACCAAACAGCAAGATCAGCGAGCAGATTCAATATTACTCCTTTGGAAGCTTCTTCATTCACTTCGGAAGCTTCTTCATTCACTGAGTGCACAGCACATGACGCTGGTTTACACACATGACGCTGCAGTTTATTACTATATGTTAATTGTGTAACCTAAGTCTCAAAAATGTCGTTATCAGTTAAGTGAAGGTATACGATCACTTTAAATGATACTCCTTAGAAATCTGTTTCTTAGAGTTTTACAAAGAGCAATCAGCCCCATGTAAACAAGCTCTTCATAAAACATCTGCAACTCCTTATGGAGCACCCAACGAGTTAACGAACAACAAAAGCCGTTGCTTACATTCTCAACAAGCAAGGCCTTCTCGTTGATGTTTAATCTTATATTGACGATTTTTACGTTGCCGAGAGAAAAAAACACGAAAAGAATATATTTTGATCGCATGACTCATTGAGTTGTTTGGAGCCAAAAATACTCGACCGTATATCTTTTGATCGCATTAAATTAGTGGCTTTAATGCATTCACGTCAACACCTTGACAACGAGTGTCGCTGTTGCCGCTACTGACTCGTACTCCAGGACGACCTTTTTGCACTGGCTCCAATGCAAAAGGAATAATTATCTGCTACGTTAAACTCCAACAGCCACTGGCGAAGAGTGTGCAGCTGTCGTTTAATAGAGCAGCCTGTGTTCGACCTCGTCGAACTTTCAGTTGTCGATTATTGATTATTATCGCGAACTCTCACGTTTCACCGCCTCCAGGTTTCTCTGTCAGTGATCTTCTTTTGAAACCTTTCCCACGGGGGTGAGACTCCCCAATAATTATTATTTTTTTCTGTCTTCTTTTGTCTTGAACGGGTTATATATTTTACGATTTTTTGGTCTTAAAACGGGGAATATATACGCAGGGTATGATTTTTGAAGCTTTTCGTCGGGGACAAACAAAACTGTCCGTAATATGCGGGTGTCCGTATTAAGCGGGTGTGCGAAAGGGGAGGGGATTGCGTTGTACTAACTTTCGAGTGCCTCCCGAGTTTGTAGGGGGGGTCCCGCCGGTAGGAGGCCGAATTTTTAATCTCGCCAAAAAAAGTCTTAAACAGCCCGGAATGACAAAATAACAGCACACATGACTCAATTGACATATATATATAAACTCTATCAGAGGTCTATAACTAGAGGTTTCATCTAGCATTGCGCGCGGGCCCATCAGATTCGCAGTTAGGCTATTTTTAGACATTTTTCGCGCGAAAACCAGCAGCCAATCACGCCACAAAAAATGGTCAGTGAACGCGCCAGCTCGACAATTTTTGTTCAAGACGGTTTGTTCGTCGATTGAAGCGGCTGGCTAAAATTATTAAGTAAAAAACCTTGGCCCTTCTAAATCAAACAAAAGTTAAATTCCACTAAATAATGCACGAAGTTTGAAACGAAATATTTAATGGGAAATGCCTGTAAAATGTACAACTAATGCGACTGAAAGAGCACTAAAGGCAGCCTGAAATTAATTTACGGGAAGATCAGACAATTATAAGCTTAATTCGTCAAAAAAATGAAAACCTGTTTACAACACAAGTTTAAGCTTCGGTCTATTCAGTATTGTTACCTTGTATTTCGAAGAGGCTTGTCAATTCCAGCTGAATTAAGGTTTTAAAATCAGCACAATAAATATCCATGGATCAGATATACGGCAGTTCGTCACGCGTTCGTGACAGTCAATCATTCAAAGATCACTTCACAGTGAAATTCTCTTCGAAGACCACTCTCTTTCTTTCCATCCATGTAGATATTGAGGGTTTCCTTTGTTCTTTTACTTCAATGAACTTGATTTAAGCTCAGACGTTCGTTAATTCTGTAGTCGCGCAAGTTTTTGCCCGCCGTATACATGTAAACAAGTGAAACCTTCGGCTGCGTTATAGCTGTCCGTTCAACTTGTAAAATGAATATAATGTTCAGCTCCACAATTATTTCGAATCTTCCCATGTTAAGCTAAAACCCATCTGCACAATTTTTCCAGAATATACGTAGCTTTGGAGAAATTGAGTGAACATTAATCCGCGGAGAAAACTTTGTCTTGCTTTCTTTTCATTCAACTTGCCAACTGGACACCGCGCCAGAAGTTTTGCCGCCCGAATTCATACAAAATCATGCTTCATTTAGATTGAACTGAAAAATCACTCAGTCGACTTATAGTTTTACCAAAAAGTATACCGAAGTTTGACCTAAATTTAGTGAAGTATTTAAACAATTATTACATTCTGCTGTGACGCTTTTCGCTTTTTCCTTGGCCGGCAAAGTTTCTGCCTTTGAGTAGCGCTCGCATATCATTAAAAATGGTTTAACGTGATTGGCTGCTGGTTTCGCGCGAAAAATGTCTAAAAATAGCCTAACTGCGAATCTGATGGGCCAAGACCCAATACCAGAGATGGAAACCTCTAGTTATAGACCTCTGACTCTATTGAATAATACAGATCAAGTTGACTCTTAAATCTTAAACTTGTGAACCAAATCTCAACCGTCACAGTAAGTCTGTAGTTCGTGACCTGAATAATGTAAACACTGACCACTCAAACATAGGATGGTCTGCCTGTGGTATAAACATAAACATTTCTTGCACTTTTTAAATTCACAATGGATTTTTGACAAACGAGAAACTTTATGTGGACATGTAATTTACAATTTACGGACAAAGGTATCTATCGATTGACAGGATTTTTACTGCGGCCTTTCTATTTCGCTCTTCTGTGACTTCTAGCCTATGAATAGGCTACCGTGAAAGCGGAGCCGCACGAAGCCTGGGAGAGAGGGCCCCTTTCTCTCTCTCCAGTCTTCGCGCGGCTCGCTTTTCCTTTCACCCCATCGCGGAGCCTATTCATAGTGACTTCTGGCTCTGTTCGGTCCATTTTATCCAACCACACATTTGACACACATGCTGAGCCCTTTTGCAGTTCATTATTGGGGTTACCCAGTCTTCTCTCATTTTTATAGAGCCTGGAGATTAAAATTTCGGATGAGGGTTTTAGGTCGAATTTATCGTTAACGTTAATTCAGCTTTAGAATCTCAAGATCTGGTCCAAAATTTAAATGTGTCACCCAGCAAATCTACAAATGGCGGACCTTCGATGTTATCTTCGTTGATTCAGGCTTCATTTCCAGTTAGCGAATTATAGCTTTTAATTCACTTTCTTTTCAGCCATCGGTCTACGGACGCACCTGTCGCACCCCTCGCCCTACGGGCCCGATTATTTTAGTGTGGTTAGCCAAAGCAAGATATGTTGCCTTAGGGGTAGGGTTATCAAATGCAATACGCCAAAGAAAAAAATAACAAAACCAAACAAAGTTGCTGCACTATCCTCAACGGCGACAACTCAGAGAACGAAGTCTTGACCTATCATTGAGCGGTCTTGTGAAGTTGAGCCATGCACGTGGCAAAACATGTAGCGGGTTTGCGTGACGAATTCAAATTCAAAGTTTGTGCTTGTTTTATGTAATTGTTCATGTATTATTACATTTACATGTATCTAAAACTATTATAGCAACAACCTGTAGTTTGTTTATAATTCACGGATATCAGACAATAATGTCGTCACTTCACTATTCACATCTTATATTTTTCGCGTGACAACTTGTTATGTAAATAAACAGCCAGGAAATACTTGCAATTAAAAGACTAAAGGCTAGTAACCAAACCCAGGTGTTCCCCTCCCGCTTACTCGAATTGGCACGAAATGACTTCCTGAGATAGGAAGAGCCGGCACACAAAACCCGTTCCCAGGCTCCCAGGTGAACGTACGTAGGAACTAGCTGAAGGAATTACCAGGTTTAAGTTTTAATTTAAATCAAATTGCTTTTAATGAAAAAGAAATGTGACTCTTTCAATCTTTCGGTTCCTATTAACGAATTTGTGTATGCATTCGCAATGTTTAACGCCTGAGAAAAATAATTAACTTTCACACGAGATTTATTTCACACACGTAATTATAATTAAATATTAAATATGTAACTTCAGAAACTACGAATCTGGCAATATTTGCCAAATAAAAATGTTTACATTAAAATAACCGTCACACATATGTATATACAGTGGATTGGGCTGTCATTTCTCTCATCACAAGAAACTAATAACTAAATATTAAGTAAACTAACCTCAATTTCCAAAGTTTTCAGTATTGATTTCCTTGAGACTAAACCTTTTTAAAACAGCAAAGCGTCTAGCCCAAATACAGTTGTAAACAAGTCCATCTTCCGTTCATCCGTATTCCTATTTCCCATCGTAATCATCCATTGCGAGACTGCATCTTATGTTTTAGTATCGACTTGTTAATTTTTCGCGGCATTTCCGAGAATCCACCTTACTGATTGAAAATCACGAGAGTCCGTACCCATTCCGTTTACTCGGTTCATGGGCTACATGTATGCGCATTCTCTGAGTAAAAGTTGCAGTAGCCATGAGCACGCATCGCGGGCCTATTTTTTAGACTTGAGACACCCCTGAAGGTACACGGTAACCTAAAGGGGCACTGTCACGGATTCGCATGCGCGAAAACTGCTCACTTCCTGTCGACCATAAATTATTTGGCCGCCATTCCATAATGACGGTTAGTGAAAATATTTGCATGTATTTTGTTTCTAATCACGATTATGTAAAACAGATAAAGTCATAATATTACTATAACAGCGTGCGCTGTTCGCATACGTATTTCCGAAACATGATTTGCATACAAAATATTTTTGCAACGGCCGTAACACAACGCACTTTTGACAGCCAAGCTTAGATTTATCCATTCGTACCAAAGTTTTCAACGGATAACCGTTGCCGTTGGAACGGCTCAATATTTTTTTCTCAACGGATTACCTGGCTTAGCTTCGAACGGGTGAAGATTTTTTTCTGAACGGGTAGCAGCAGCCGTTGGAACGGCTGAATAATTTTTTCGAACGGTTAGCGGCAGCCATTCGAACATTTTTTTCGAACGGGTAGTAGCAGCCGTTCGGCTTGCTAACCGTTCGGGTAGTGAACGGCTTTTAGCCTTTCGAACTCCTGAACACGGCCGTGTTGTACGTTTTCGCGTGAGAGGTCACAGCTGAGGTCACATCTGTTTCGATCACTCGTCTCCTCAACAACAAATGTGTCGCGAAGACAGTATCTTATCACTGTATCCTTCGTAACCTGCAACGAATTTCGCTTCAAGCCATGTTTTGAAACTGTTATCTTTGAGATAAATGCGTTTATGGGGTTTTGTCCACTCTCTCTTGGCTCTTGTCGGGGTATTGAATATTCTTTTTCGCCCAGAATTACTACGCTTTCCACTGTGCCGCCGCCGCCACTAGTCGACGCCATTTTGGATTTGGCAACTCAAACTTGAAAAAGTTAGCCTAACCTTTTCAAGTTCGACTCGCGAGACTGGCGCATGCGTCCTTGTGACAGTGCCCCTTTAAGTTTTAAAATTGAAAATAACGTTTGGTGTCGTCGATTAGAAAATAATGCAGTTCTTGGATGTTAAAAGCGTAACATGAGAGATTGGACTGCATTGGTGTTTTGAGATAAAGAATATTTTCCAAACATTTTGAAAAGTTACATTTGTTACTGACTGGTCAAACTCAAAGACTCCAAGGGTTGAATGTCAGAGCAGTCCGCTACCCATGCTCCCCCAGTCCGCGATCCAGGTGGAGAGGATCGCGGGCACACCGAAACACCCACAGCTGGAGACTGAGCCTACCCCACCCTGGGAGTGCAAATCCCCACATCCAGTCCAATAGTTGACTACTATAAAATAAAAACGGGTCTGTGAGGGGCAGTTGTTTTTACATCTTCCTTTAACTACCAGGCAAAGAAACAGTTGGAAATTAACGAATGCGTGACAATTGAACAAACCTGCGTTACACATGACAAGTGTCAACAAAAGTATTATATTTAGGTATTAAAACATTAACCATTTGTGTTGTGGTTCATCAAGAAATATTTGTGCCAGTACAATGTGTTGTTTTAAATAGTAAATTGTACTCCTTATCATCGTATAATAATTAAAGGTCTGCGTAAAATATTCATGTAATTTGATTGGTGACCCTTTGACCCTTACATATTGTAATGCATTCATCAATCAAGTAAAAAATGCTAAAATTTAATGACAATTCACATAGCAGAACACCAAGAACTGCAAATTGCCACAGTACCTTGAAGGAAAACAATTTCTTGATTTCAATCCAAAGAAAAACATCATTTTTATTCAAATTTAGGCTCTAAGCTACAAGTAATTTAATTAAATTTACATTTGAAAACAAGTGTATCAAATTATATTTTGTTTTCGATATCCATATTTCTACTGCAGCAAATTTGTACCAAACTGGAAATAAATACCATATATTGAAAATCCTTGTGATAAAAGGATTTTCGAAGAGAAAAGATTTTATTTTATTCAACACGCAGATATTTATCCAACTGAGAAACAAGAACTAATTCAATTATCACGAGCGTTTGTACGAAAAACAAAAGTATCAGGTTACATCCTTTGCATGAAAAACAAAAGTATCAGGTTACACACGCCTACATTACAACCAAAAGTATCACATTACATACATTTCTGTTTTACCGAAATTAAATGGTTAACATTGCAGATCATAAAACGTAACAAGTTCTGTGAATAAAATCAACCCAAGAAGATTTACCGAAAGTCAACTATTAACAAGAAGACAAGAGAACTTGCGTAAGCATATTTCAACTTTTCTCTTCAAAATATCTGCTCACGAATTTACCACTTCACGTGAAAATGTCTGCACTCAACAGCAAAACATCGCAATAGCGCGTGTTTAGCAAAAATCAAATTCTGTTTGGCATGATTCGTCACCAAATCCTCGAATATTCGAAGTACAGATTACTTTAGCGCGGAATTCTCAACCGGGGGAAATATTAATAGAGACTTCTGGTAAAATCTCATGAATGAACATATAAACAGTAACAATACAAAGGATACTAGGTCTTAGTTTTCGTGGGTCGTAGTTTTCGTAACACCCCTATTTCTTCTTCTTTATGTTTGTTCCTTCGTTTCTTACTGCGTGCTGAATCGGCGTCCATTCATACTTTCAAATAGGTTTTCCTTTTCTGGCGCTAATTACCAGCTTAGGTTGCCTTCATCTTCTCGAAGGGATCGATGTCTTAGTTATATGCCGGCCTTCACACACAAACAAAGATGGCAGTCCTAAAATTGCTCTTCTTCTCAGAACCATGCAGCTTTACAAACGGCAATTTCATTGGTTGTTGAACTAAATGTTGTTGATGGTAGTCCGATTTTGATTGGTGGGACAAACATACACACATACATACCTCACTACATCGTCCAACACGATAACTAAGAAGCTATTTTTTCTAAAAAAAAATAGCTCAATAAAGATTCAGCAGTATTTTTTACGATTACCATTTTTTGCATCAGCTAAAAGCAGCTGACAGTAAATCATGTTGTTGTTGGTGTTGTTGTTGTTGTACACTAACAGCTGATTTGTTCTTTTACTGGCAACATGGAAATCTCCATCCTCGGTTTTAACAGAAAACAAAATTAACAACTAGATTCCATTTGGCCGTGCGTCTGTTCAGTTATAGATCACAGATGACGTCAAAATGTGGTAAGAACAAAAAAGTGGCACACGAGCCGCTGCGGCGAGTTGGTCACTGATGTTCTTACCACTTTTTGACGTCATCTGTGATCTATAACTCATAACTGAACAGACGCACGGCCAAATGGAATCTACAATAGTTGTTAAATAGAAGATGGTTTTCTGTTCTATTTAACAAATAGATTATATTTGGCCGTGCGTCTGTACTCTAATAGAGTACGACGTCAAAACGTGACAAGAACAACTGCGTCAAGTGGGTCACTGTTGTTCCTGTCACGTTTTGACGTCTTCTGTACTCTATTGAGTACAGACCCACGGCCAAATAGAATCTATTCGTTTTATATAATTTCGGAGACGATTCGCTTCAGATTTTCACTTGAATGTACGCACGCTATTAAACTGCTAAATAAGAAGATACAAATTCTGTCAACAGTTTAGCTATAGGCCAGTGTTTTCATGCACCCAAACAAAACTTTGTGACAACTAAACGGCTCAGTTAAAATAAACTACAGCTCAACTCGGCGAATGTTTCGAAAAACAGATATTTAGAAACTAACCTTTATCTGAATTATTTTTACTGCAAGTCGCTTCACGGCGAACGATAATCCCGCTCTAATTTCTCGGATTCTGTTTACAATGAGCTAAAAGTCCATCATATGAATTCATCTTAGCCAAGCTTGAACAGCCGATTTAAAATTCGTATTAATTGCTCTACATCGAATTTCCTACGGAACATTTCCAGTTTGATGAAAAGTTTTCTCTGTTTTAAGACGGCAATGCGAAGGATTTGTCGGCAGATTTATTTTAAAAAGTGCCGAAATAAATTCAATTGCCTATTTACGACTTTGAACTTAATTTGAACGTGTAATCAGACTCTATCCGCGCTAAGGTACTTACATAAGTTACTTACATAACTTTGAAGTAAGTTACTTTTTAGTCTTAAAAGACTAAAAAATATGTGAATTATTTTTTTAATAATTTATACTGTACTTATCTTTCACTTTACTATCACTCTTCACTTGATAATAATGTTAGAAAAATCGAAACGTCGGACGTTTTTTGATAAGAATATTTCGCTTGTAACTGAATAGTAAAACTCTCAAAAGGTAGCACATTTTAATTCTGCAAATAACTTCTCCCTGGACCTCACAAAAACTTTATAATTGAAAGAGACAGAGAACAGATTCCTCAGTTTTTAGAATTGAGAGGATGATCTAAGAGAATAATTGTCCCATAAATGGGTCTCTTCCAAAGATAATCTTTTGAAATCTATTTTTAACTTTCAGTCCATCGTCTTCGTTCCATCAGGAACATAGGGCCGTCAGTCCATAGTTGGGCTATTTTAAGAGCACTACCTGATTGGTCAGTTTGAGTAATGTGATTTCGGAGCCTCAATCAGAAGGGAATAAAAATAACTTTCAAAATATGATGGAGCACGGGGAATTCTTCTCTTAGATCATCCTCTCTTTATGATTATCAATAATGCATGGAAAGCAGCTGTGACATGGAAGCCAAAATCTAGCAAGGTCCGTTCACAAACACAAAATACAATCTCAGTGTCAATATTTTATCATGACTGAACTAGTCCTTCTTTATTGAAATATATTTTCTCCATCCTGTTTGTTCTGGTAATTCTTTAGGATTTGGAGGTATGTCCGGAATTTCCTGTTTAAAAAGAAAAACAAAATTATTACATGTGTAAGAAAAAATCCTCATATATTGGTAATTTCATAATCAGATTCTTAAATTGCATCATCAGCCTCAATAAGACAACAACAACAAAATCAAACAAAAAAAACATCACTTTACATTCCACATGATTCATTCATGTACTTTTCAGACACCTTGTCATTCTATTCCTTTCACTGGCAGGTGCGTTCCTGCCTTTATGCGAAGTATGCAAGTGCATACCAGAATTTCCAGAAATTTATTTTTTTACGATAGAAGAAAAGCAAAGGGTAAAGTCGTGTAATTTTCTACATGCTCAAGAAAGAATGCACCTGGGCGTGCTTGTATTACAGCGGTCCATGGAACCCATTTTATACAATGCTTTAGAACCAGTCTGACTGCCTTTCAATATGTTAAAGAGTAAAGAGTAAATCAGCTCTAGGCTGGTATCCATAGGGGCCCTGCGTCTAAAAAATACATTATATTACAATTTAAGGTGGTACTGGAGGCTAACGTGACCGTTTCAGAATTTGACAATTTCTTGTCAGCTTGAAGCCGATAATAAAAGGAACTTGTTTGCAAAATTTCAGTTCAAGGGAATCCTTTTTCAGCGAGATACAAGCACATGAACTTTCGTCTCTATGGCAAATTTAGCGGGAAAATTACAGTAATCAAGCGATATAAATGGAGTTTCGGTTTTCAAAAACAACCCCATGCGGTTGCGTATTTGACACCCGATGTCAATTGCAAAACATTCACCAGTCATTGAATTATACTCAAATAAGTAAATCGCACTGTATTCTGGCTAAACTGAAAAGGAAATGGCAAATAATTGCCTTTTCTTTTCACATAAAAGTAACTTGATTGAATAGTTCAATGTAATGTATCCAATCTCAGCGACTGCAAAATATGCAACGTGATGCGATGTACGCGGCATTCTTCAACATCGAAGGCATCTTTTTCGCTTAGAACACAATCCGTAACTCCGTAAATGAGACTCAATATGTTTGGAAGCTCTTAGAAATTCCATCAGTGCCGAATATTTCCTTGAATTTCGAGGAATAACATATTATTTTCAGCCCGAAAGAACCGAACCTGTCATCGCCTCGCAGCTTGACTCTTGAAGGTGTCGTTACCAGGCAAATGTGTCATTGTTTATGCGGCCGCTTATGATTGGTTTCGCGGGAAAATAGGCTCTCTTTATAAGGCAAGTATGGCCTTATAAAGGAGTAAATTCTGGCATTTGCCGCTGAAATTAAGTATTGCTGGCTTTGAAAACATGGCGACGTGGTAAATATAACGCAAGGATCGTAAAGGATAAGAAAAGACGCAAAATTATGGCGTGTTTTGTGGATTTCAGAGTTTTGTGATTCGAACATGCACCCAGTATAAACAAACCTACATTTTAAGGATTTATCGGTTTACAGTGAAACTTGGCAAGCTTGATATCTATGGAATTACGAACGTTTTCACCAGAGTACACCTTCTGAAATGGAATAGCACTTGCGTGACAGCATCACACTTATTATGAAAGTTAATTTTCTGATTTTTTACGATTAAAACAAACATATTCAAAACGAGAAGGTGTACTCTGGTGAAAAGTTGAGTTTTATTCCATTCTATTGGCGTCCCGAGTATTAACACAAAATAATAAATTCCTGTTTAGATTTCGTCAATTTTGTAAAATTTTCTCAGAAATGACCACACCCTTCAATTTCTTGAATTACAGAAACTCCTTAAATTTTTCTGAAACAAAAATATTTCCACCAGAATCTAGAAGAAGTAAAGAAGAAGTGATGTTGAAATTACTTCATTCCCATGACTATATTTTGTGATTCAATCCCTCAAAGCACTGCCCAAAATTGACCAAATTAGCCTCCAGTACCACCTTAAGAAGATTAAAAAAAATTACTATACTAATTACAATAAGAAGCTATAAAAAAATACTATGATAAAAAATACAATACTAATTACAACAAGAGGCTAAAAAATACGTTACTAAGAAGTTATGTTCCAGTCATGTCAAACAGTGTGTCAGACAGTGTGTTGTGAGACTTGGCTGGTAAAGCAGAGAAAATAGCAAAATTGCGATTTTTATCAAAAGCGGTTTGTACTTGCAACAACTGACAGTTGTTGGTATACTATCTCCTGAGAAATCTTCAAGATTCCATTCAAAAACTGGTCACACATGACATAGGTTGACTGTAATGAAAAACTAAGATTAAAATCTTGATCTCTACGTTGTCTAAACTGTAGCACAGCAGTCTCGACTCCCATATAGAAGTGATGGGGTGATCTTCTGACTTCATACTTTTAGGGTTTTAAAAACATGGGTTAAAAGTTTTGCAACTTCAGTTGCAAATTTAAATTGACTGGTCTCTGCTCTAGAGTTATCCTGGTACCTTTTAGGATATTATAAAGCCAAAAAAATATAAGGCTGCCTAGAAAAATATAATTATGACAGGAACAAGTTCTGTCTTAGAATTGGTACCTTTCAGGGGTGAAAATGAAATTGAGCCACACCCACAATGCAAGATTCTTGTTCTTTTTAGGGGTTCCTTTCCTTCCTTTAAAATTTCCAATAATCTCCCCTCAGGTTCAAATCCCAGCCAGAACACCAACCAGGGTCTTAAAATAACTGGTAAAATCATGCTGGCTGTGCTCAACACCATCTCTTAGACAATTAGTTCAGATGATCGCATCATTGGGCCTTGTCTCCTACATCTCCTCGTTCATACTAAAATTAGTAGGGAACCCACATCGCTGTTTGAAAAGAGTAGAGTTCGACC
Organism: Desmophyllum pertusum; assembly: GCA_029204205.1. Lineage (NCBI taxonomy): Eukaryota > Metazoa > Cnidaria > Anthozoa > Scleractinia > Caryophylliidae > Desmophyllum > Desmophyllum pertusum. The sequence continues at coordinate 44,854 of MU827313.1, forward strand.
TGGGGGGGGGGAGGAAGAGGGGTACTCCCATATGTAGCTATATAGGTATGTGCCGCGAGATAGGGTATGGTTTTGAGGTGCTCAGTCCTTAAAGATCCTTTTTGGTATTGTGATCCTTAAATAGGGTTCCTTTAACTTGTATTAGCTAAATTGTAGTATTTAGACGCCCAGCTAAACGAACAATATATAGTTTGTTAAACTGAATTACCATTCAAGATTGTGGAGTCTCCTATTTGCTCCTTTTGTTCCATGTACTCAGAATCTATTGATCACGTATTTGTTTACTGTGAACACTCTAGATGTTTGTATAGAGAGATAGGAATTTGGACTAAATCCGCTGGGATTATTTTGCCAGATTTGAATATTCCAAATAATTCTTATCTTAGGTGTCATTTCAGAAAAACAAAATTCTATAATAAACCTTATTCTCACAGTGTATAAACTTCTGTTATATAAGTCCAGATCTGCTGGTCAAGTCCCAAGCCTGCAACTTTTTGTTAACCAGCTCAGACATTATGAAAAAATAGAACGCAAAATTGCCAATACACAAGACAAACTACCGTATCATCTTAAAAAATGGTCAAATCTGTCTTATTAAGCGGCCGATGCATCATGGGCATCGAGCCGCTTCAAGAAATGCACTTTTTTTTCATGTCGCTAGCCTTAGTCCTCTTCACGGTTGACATGATGTTATCGCATCTCGGTCTAAAATTAGCCAGTAGAGAATTTCTCTTCCACATTCTTTCTGTAGTGTCGTGTAAGTGCGTAGATGTATTTAGTTTATTACAGTAATCGCATTGGAAAAAGCAAAGACAAATGTCCCACAGCAGCGAACAGCAGTGTTGTTGCAAAATGTGCTAAATTTTGTTGTGTGACCTTTTCTCGTTATTCGATCCCACGGTTGACATGGCGCAATCTCTGGTCATGTAAAGATGATGCAATAGAGGTATTGTGCTATGAGCATGAAGCAATCCGCATTGGGATTTCTCTTCCTGATCGCAGTTACGATACCCCGTGGTATATGTTTTTGTAAACGTGATTAGTGTCCTTGAATTAGTGGTATTAAGGTAATTCCCTGGTAATAGAACCAAACATAGATTTCCGATGAAACTTGGTACACTTTTGTAACAAGTCAAGGAGATAATAAAAACGTGATAAAAAGGGGGTCACCGTGCTCGTTTCCACGCCACAATGCTGACGAGTGCGGTCATTTTGGCCCCTTTTGGCAAAAACCGTGCGCAGCAAATAAGCTCGATGTTTTTCAATGCAGCCGTGATATCGCACAGAGTTTGACTTTATTCCATTGTTTATTCACCGATGTTCCAGAAAAATGTCTTCGATTTCCTTTGTATTTACTTTACACTCCAAAGTAGATTCAAATTGGATATGCGCTGTGGGACCGTAGTGGCTCCCTCCGGAGAATTTAGTTAAATTGCCAAAAAACTGATCATAGATTTCTGCCCATCTTTTTCTTGTGTAATGTAGATACTGTTCTTATTAAAATTATGAAATAAAAAATGGGGGTCACCGTGCTTGTTTAGAAGAAAACGACCATTTATTTCCCAGCCAAGCTTTGTCTGAAAGAAATCCTGTAATGTTCTGTATGTGCGCGCGCTCGCACTCGCGCTAAATGACGCGTGGCGCGCGCAAATGACGCAATAAATTATGCGCAGTAAGGATGCGCAATGCAATACCAAGGAATCACCTTAAGATAAATTAAGGTATGTTTTCAAATGACTATTTGTCATTAGTTGATGGCATTTAGATATATATTTCAGTTTCTACACAGTAATCTTAAAGTTAACCTATGAAGTCTGGAATAAGCTTATTAATCGTTTGTCGTGAAAGGTTTTAACATTCACACTTTTCCTACAAGAGATGAATAATTCAAATACTTTCTGTCTAGAAATCAAAAAATGTGTGCATAAGAAAAGTGATTATTTTTAATACTAATCTGTGAAGCTGAGCATCTTAAAGTTAACCTATGAAGTCAGGAATAAGCTTATTAATCGTCTTTTCCTACAAGAGATGAATAATTCAAATACTTGCGGTGGAGAAATCAAAAATATGTGCATAAGAACAGTGATTCTTTTTAATACTAATCTGTGAAGCTGATCATGTATGTGCTGATGCAGAGTTTCAGAATGTAGTTGGATAACAAACAAAAAGTCGTCTTTCTTACTTCAGCAGAAATGAAACTTGATGACTTGAAATGACACAGGGAGCAGAGGAGTCGAATTGCGTTACTGCGTTATTCGATCTTGTTATTGTTTTCTCTTTGTCGTCCCAGCGGGTACTTAATGATCGAATAATGCAGTAACGCAATACGCCGCGTATAAAGCCGAATAGATCGACTCACAAAGGTCATCGTATAAAGCATATAAATCGAAACTCGAAAAAGTCCAATTTTAATCCTCTACTGCCTGTGGAAAATATTGAAAATGTTTACATACGGTAGCTTCCTGATCTCAGTCTTTACATATGGATGGAAACGAATTCAAAAAAGCACCACACACGACATAAACAGGGGTACCCAACGACAAAATTTTCCTGTTGGTGTCGGAACGTCGTTTTTACGTTATAATAGTGCTTTTTGTGCAGTTCAATGGCTTATTTTTAAACGCTAAGAAAAATGTATCTGTTCGGATACGTTAGCTGAACTTTCAAACTTCAGAAAATTTTAGGAATTGAAATCTTTTACCCGAATTTATGAGCTGAATTTGCCTTTCCGAAAATCCTAGCTGATCTATTTCTGTACCCAAAACGACATTTTTATCTCTCTGAAAACAAAAGGCATTAATTTTCCCATATTAAGAAAGTTCGAGATGACATTTCCCTAACCGAATATCCTAGGCGATTATAGGCCTTCCGAACAGATATTCCACCGAAACGATCCGTTGGGTGCCCCTGCATAAACTTTGTTGAATCATAGAAATCAAGATTACTCTTTAATCAGTAGTAGTGGACCAAGTCATCTTGAAACATGGACTACTTAAACACAGGATTATCTGTCTGTGATCTTTCTTGAGCTTGTCACAAAGTTCCCTTTTGTTGTTTGAATCGGAAGTGAGCTATCAAAATAATCATTGATAAAAACAACTGTTTTATCAACTGCCACGTATTTGAGTTGTATTTTAACTAATCAATCATTTTTTGTTCAATTTATTAAGCGGCCGATGCCCTATATGGGCATCGAGCCGCTTCAAGAAATGGACGGGTTTTTTTCATGTCGCTAGCCCTACCTCATTAAACGAACGATAAAACTCGGTCCCAAAAACATAACAGTTTTTCTTACACAATTCCACAGCATATATGTCATTCACAATTTATTTCACGTTGAGCGAAAACACATCTGTGCCCTTGTTGATTATGATGCAATTGACATTAGCTAAAATTTCTACACAGTAAACTTGACCTAAGCTCAAACTTACGCTAGCCAAAATATTGCATCACCCAGTCACGTTTTCGTCACGCAGGTTCGAAGTTGACTCTTAGATTTGCGGGAGAACCTCAGAGTAAACTGACCGAGGGGGTGGAGGGTGCATTGTTCTTTCTCCCCTCAAGGTGAAATTGGCCCGGGGGGGTTCTCCCAAAAAATTTGGGTGGGGGTGTGCCGCTGGGCTATAACAACCCTAATTTTGCGAACCTGTTCCAGACTAAGGGCCTGTTTACATGAAGGGAGGGTGACCCGGGTTCCCGGGTCACCCTCCCTCCATGTAAACAGGCCCTAAATGTTGAAAAAAGATACCCTATTTCGGACGATTCTTAACGATTTTCTTTCTAACCCAAAAGGCTAAACTACTAAGCAGCACTGCCAGTTGTAGTTGTAAAGCTTTTTTAACACTCCTACGCATTTCCTTTCGTCTGACTACTTCATCTACCCTATGCCAGAGTATCAATTACCGATCTTCATGCCAACTCCTGGGAAACTGATACCCTGATACCCAAAAATGCCTTTTGGTATACCCTGTTCCAGACCAAAATGCTCAAAAACCATACCCTGTCCAGCTGCACGTTCCTATATAGCGAAAATAAGGGAGTGCCCCCCCCGGGAAATCGGCCGCTTGTAATCCCTTCAGGGGTTCTTGTTTTGAGAGACGATTGATCCTTTTTTTCTCACTTCAATTATTTTGCCGCAACTGTGTTAAAGACCAACCACATATTGTATATGTTATTAAACTTAACTATATAAATATATATATATATTTTTTTTTTTTCTTAATTACGTAACGTATTGTAATGTAATTTTAGTTCGTTTAAATAAGTCGTTTAATATTGTATTTTTAACTTATTTGTATTTCTAATCACTGTATGTTTATTTTTCTTGAAATGTCAATAAAAAAAGGATTTTAAAAAAACTGAATTACCCATTAAAGCTTCCCCCAGGTCTGACATAGTCCCAGGTGTTGTGGTCCGACCGACTATCCAGCTGGACAGGGTGAGATTGTGAATAGACTGATAGCAGCTGCTCATGACATACACGCCTTTACAAGGCAGGTACAAAAGTCGGACTGGATCAGTCGGACCGGATCAGACCGGACCGGATCAACTCGAATCGCCAGTCCGGGTCGGATCAACTCGGATCGACTCGGACTAGACTAAAAATAGGTATGCAACGCTTACATGTGTGTACTGCAAGGTTTTCCCTAGGTTGATTTATCATTTGGAAGTGGTAAAGTCTTTGTCACTAAATATGATTTACTCAAAATACACTAGCCAGCTGGAAAGGATGGTGGGGATAGAAGGGAAGAAACTGGGAAGGGTGTATAAAAATAAAATTCACATCATAACAAACTGTGTTAATTTTACTTGCCAGATAAATTTATTATTTATCTAATCTTGATAAATATGAAGAATGTAATTTGCAGAAACAGAGTTGTAAGACTTGAAGAATGTGAATTGAAGTGTATTGATAATTGTTTTTGTTTTTTCAAAACTGATCAGTTATGTTAAGCTTGAAGAAAAAAGTATCAATTCATTATTTTGAGATAGTGACTGACTTCACAAGCCAAGTTAAAACAAAAAGAACAAAGTAATGTAATGATCAGAGGGACTCCAACATGCGTTTCCATACTGAGCTCTATAAATTTGTGTGGAACATTTTGACAAATAACTTGAGTACAGAATACCGCACAGACCTGAGGCTTGGACTGATTCCTTATTTATTTATTTATTATCTATGACATGTCAATTCCTTGACTTCATTCATTGAATGGTTTTGATTTTTTTAATTTATGGCGTGACAGTGAAAACGAGAAAAGGAAGGTGCCAGTCTCGTTGGCGTATTCCGAAACTGCGGAGTTCTGAGTACCTGCAAGCTGCATGTCTCTGTCGTGTTCCTTTATTCTTTCACGCATCGATATCGCTGTTTCATCGATATATACTTTGCCGCATTCACATGGAATCTTATAGACAACACCGTCTCGTCTCGTTTCTCGCGAGTCTCGTCTCGTTTCTCGCGAGACGCGTCTCGTTTCTCGCGAGAGCCAATGAGCCGGCATATACTCGCAAGTGACACCTCGCGTGTCAATGGCGTATGTGTCAAATGTTTTATCTACGATCCGTTGCCAAATCGATGGACCGAAGGCCCAATGTATAATTAAACAAGCAATAATGTTTCATGTAGTTAAACGTGTTGACAGAACCAGGGTAAAACTTACTGGCAAGCACAGAAAACGATCCGCTAGATTAATGGCGTAACTTATCGAAGGCTTGATTCATTACGATCGTATCGAAGGTTAAATACTACACACTGGCTTTTGTAATTAAATATGCAAAATCTTGCAACAGAAATTTCAGAGCGGAATTTCTAACAAACGGGGAAAAAATATTCTAGCTGTCCTGCGCTTTGAAACCCCTTTCGATAGAGATGTTTTTCGATTCGATCCGTTTAGTAATTTTCGAGAAACGACTTTCGAGCGTGTGAGATCGAATACAAGGCATTGCATTACGTAGAAAATTGAGACAACCACGAAGTTTCAATTGACCAAATTTTGATAGCTCAAACAGCTGGAAACGGCAGGGGTTTTGAGGGGCAGCATTCAAAATTCTGAGACATAAGTGCAAGCTCTCTTTCCCCGCTCTTTCTATTTTCCCTCCAAAAACGCCAAGAGAGCTTGCTCGCAGGTTAGATTTATCACGTAACTTATCGAAGGCTTGATTCATTGCGTATCGTATCAAAGGCTAGATCATTGCATCTTTCTGAAGGCTTCATTCATTGTGATCGATGTATGTATGCAATTGTATTGTACGTATCAAAGGTTAGATTTATCGCGTATCTTATTGAAGGCTTGAAACATTGCGATCGTATCGAAGGTTAGATTTATCCTGTATTTTATCAAAGGCTTGATTCATTTTGATCGCATCGAACGCTAGATTTATTGGGTATCCTATCGAAGGCTTGATTCATTAGTTTTTATCCATTATACTTTGTAAAGCGCTTAGAACAGCGATGAATAAGCGCTTTATAAATTAGTTATTATTATTATTCATTGCGATCGCGTCGAAGGGAGGATTTCGTATCGAAGGCTTGATTTATTGCGCATTTTATCGAAGGCTTGATTCATTGCTATTGTATCGACTTGATTTACATTATTGTGTATGGTACTGAAGCGCCGTCCATTAAAATTCGGAAACCGTGGTTTGTTATTGATTTGATCGATTGTCTGTGGTTTGTTTATCGATTTGATGTTAACAATAGAGCATTGTTAACATTTCTTTTGTTAACATTCTTTTGTTTACAATTTTACGGTATAAGTGCATAGTGTTGACTGCGCAAGCGCAATACACACAAAAATGAAAACAATCTACTCAGACTGGACTAAAATGAATTTGTAACATGTAAGACATAGACAAAAGATACCTCTTTTCATTTCATTTCATTTCTTCCACCTAAAGTTCACCGTCACAGATCACGGCAATCAAGCTGCCATTTTGTTTTTCTAGTGCCAGGTCCTCGTGGGAGGCAAGCTGTATTTATATATTTGGTAGTCCGCTAAGAGCTCATCCGTCTGCTTTCTGATTTATAGACTCTATGTTTATGTTGCCATTGCTTACGCTAGGTTTGTCGGGGACATTTAATAGTCCATCCTTTGTTAGTCTTTGAGGCATTATGTTCAGGCAAGACCGCGGTTCATGTTTAGGAAGAATGATAGAGATATTTTTACTCATTTGGCGGATTGAAAATACTGTTTTTCTATTTTCTACTGTTTTTCTATTGATTCTCTTGGTTTGGTTTCGATCCTAGCGTACACAATGCTGTGTTTTCTGTAGTGGCTAAAATGTGAATTTTGAAGCATATACTGCCCAACCTCTCCTTTAATACGGACACCTCTCTAATATTAATATAGACACCTCTCATTTCAGACCGTTTTTTCGCTCCCGGCAAAATGCCCACATATTCTCTATAAAGAAAACCTCTATAATACAGACCCTGTCTAATACGGACAACGGACACTAAATCTCGGCCCCAGGGAGCAAATTCATGTAAACTTTAACCTCTTTATTACGGACACTCCAGTGATAACAGTTCGTATTCGATACAATTTCCTGTTTGTGGTTACAGATCAAAGTTAATCAATTGTCCCATTGTCCATACAATAAAAGTAGCATTTGTTTCTAAACAGTTTATTGACATGCTATCGCCTTTGATCATCGAGATGTCTTATTGTCAGTGGAGCCTTAAAGTGAAGTCATATTCATAACCTCTCTGATACGGACACTTTGCTCCATCCCTTTGGTGTCCGTATTAGTGAGGTTCAACTGTACATTTATTTTCTTCCTGAGAAGTAGGGTATTTGAGGTTGCACTTATGTTTGCTAGCAAGCCTCCAAATATTGAGGTTGCAGTTGGTTTTAGTGTGCGCAAATAATGCCATTTCCTTCCATGTTTTGCACACTATGCTAAAAGTGATAAGCTAAACCATAAGATATAAAAATAATCAACTATTTTAGATCCATGCATGTGCGAGCGGACAAGCAGACAAGGACGCAAAGACAGCCTGGATACTATACTGATCCGGGAGGACCTGGCACCATAAAAACAAAATGGCGGCTTGATTGCCACAATCTGACGGTGATCTGGGTGAACTTTTAGGTGGAAGAAATGACAAGAGGTATCTAGTCGATCCAAGTTGATTCAAGTTGATCTGACCTGGACTGGCGATCCGAGTTGATCCGGTCCGATCCGATCCGACTTATCCGGTCCGACTTTCAGGTACCTGTTTCGCCTTTACATGCTGACGTCGATCTCACCCTAAAATAATTTTAATTATTAAAATAATAATAATTATTATTATTATTATTGTAAATGTAGTGAATATCGAAAATGCGCTATGTAAATGCATTCTCATTCTCATTATCAGTACAAGAGCAAGGGAAAAAGAAAAAATACAAACTTACAAGACTTGGTTTGTAGTACAAGTGAACCACTTGACTTCCCGCCATCCCTGATGCTAAGCTGGCAGCGAAGAATGTCAGATATTTAGACCAGGATACTCCAGCAGGCATGGCTGACAAAACGTCTCCAATTATTTTTATGCTGTTTTTTTTTTTACTTGTCTTTTTGTTCTAGTTTCCTTCTTTCCAGTTGCCTTTCTGACTCTTTTCTGACATAAACGTCATCTAAATTACACAAAAAATATCCAAAAGGTTACAATTGATCATTTTATGCTTAAAACATTACGATATCGTCGTCACATGTACACCAGTTTCAACTTACAGAAAGTCTCTTTTCCAACGCGAACTTTATCATAAACAGTTCAATGCCAGCTCCAATGACGAAAAACAATGGCAAGAACCTATAGACACCAAGGAGCCGTTTAATCGCTGTTATTTTTTCTAGCAACATCAAATTCTTGAAGGCAAAAGGATAGCTGCAGGTTAGCTCGATGTGTTGTTCAGTCCGCCATGTTGAATTTGTTGACCGCTGGCTTTATTACTGCAGACTCAACAATTGGATGTAAACAGTGGAAGGCGGCCATATTGATAGGTTGTGTATTTTATGACCCTGAAAGGTTGTGCGTTAAGTATGCAGAATCAAGAGGAATCAGTACGTTACAGTCCGTATTTGTAAGTGGAATGCTTATGTATTTTTAGTTGATTCATGTTGCTAGGTTGGATCCACTTCAGGGGCAATATTCATAGACAAATTAAATTATCGATCGATCGAGAAACTTTAAATCCCCCAGCTGCTCCGAAACCAGTTGATCTACAATTTAACGCACTATTCAGTTTTGATTTTTGCTTTTTAGAGCTTTCTGTCATACTTTCTTCTTTTAAGGCTGGAATTTCTTTTGCCTCACTAAAAAGAAAAGCTTTTTGAGTTCAAATTTTTAGCCCTTTTAATATTAAGACTTAATTTTTTTGTAAGCTTACTGATATTAATTTTCTAAGCTTCAGCTTAATATTAAGCTTAAGCTTATATTAGATTATTACATGGTAAGAGCTTGATATCGTTTTTATTCACGAGTTTTTAACTCACGATATGGTATTAAAAAACGAGTGAATAAAACGATATCGAGCTCTTGCCATGTCATAATTTGTTTATTACATATTTGAGGAGGATATAAAAGCATGTAAAACACAACTGAAGTATATTTGATTTTTCTTCCTGTTATCATGCAACCTTTGCGATAACGTGAACAAATCTTAGGTGATCTTTTGTCTTCGGGTGATCTTTGGAAATCTTAGGACCTCTTCGATGATCGGCATGGGCATCTTCGGTTAAGTTTCGGCAATCTTCAGAATAGCTTGGGTGATGTTCGACAGTCTTCAGAAGACTTTGAATGATCTTCAGCTTAAACGGTCCCTCTCAACCAGTGTGCTTTGCGGTTGCGTGTTATTGTTTTCATCCGGGGAACTCGGTCTCTCGTGGGGCTAATGTTTGCCATACTTTCAAAATTGTGCTAACTTGGGTCGTCTAACTGCTTTTTGTGGCCAGAACAAGGCCAGAATCCTGAAAAAAGTAGTTTTTTAACTTCAAGCCACCATTTTTGCGGCACCCGAAAATGGCCGCCGTAAGAATATCGGCGCACAAAGCACACTGGTTGAGAGGGACCCTTTAATACAACCGGTGAAGTGATATCATATCATTCACTAAAAGTGATATTGTATCATTTCACTGATGGTATGGATTTTATTCACAGCTTTATCACACTCTGATATCCACATTTATTATACGGCATGGAATTTTAGGGTGCGAATACGCACAGAGACGAGAGCAGATATGAGACCGTATTACACGGGTCTCAGTCCCCCTGACCGCGCGCTACGGTAAACACTGTTGAAAGCCTATATTTTAGGAAAGATATTATGTCGTATAATAAACAATTTATTCAGCGGAAAGTTGTGTAATACGGCTGGGCATTTTTACGAGTCAGTGTTTATTTTTTCTCGCCTAAAGGCTCGAAAAAATAAAACTGACTCGTAAAAAATACCCAGCCGTATTACACAACTTTCCGCTGAATAACCTCTATTTATTATTATGACTCTTATTAGAGCTCAGACAAGATGAACTAGACGTTTTATTTTATTGTTATTTTGTCAAATCAGGGGAATGACTCTGGTGCAGGGCAATGATTACAATCAGAATGATTACGTTGACTCCCGATAAATTGAAAATTGTTCGAGTTATCGAGAGTTGTCCACGGTAAAATTAGTAAGAAAATGACCTGAAAGGAAAACAAATTAAGTTTGAGTTAGCAGAGGTTCAAGTTATCGGGTGTCGACCTGTACACCCGGGGGCGGGGGGAGGTGGGGGAGGTGTAAAAGTGACAGGGAGGTGCATGGATTTTTTGTTGTTGTTGGGGGGGGGTTGAAATTCATTATGGGATTTTTTCGGGTTTAATTTTGGTTCAAGGGATTTTTGGAGTTTCACTTCAAGCCCTAGCTAGCGAATTGTTATAGTTTTAATTGATGTCCCCATTGGCACCTCCCCATAACTTTAAATCTGGAGAACCCACCTCCCTCCCCCCTCGAGCACTGAGGCTTAAGAAGTTCAGATTGTAGCTTGACCTTTGTGAATAACAGAATGAAATACAAATTAATTGATTCATGTATAGCATAAAGAAATCACAAGTGCATCAAGAAGCTGGAGGTAGCAGTCAAGAAAGCAACGAAGGAGAAGACAAGCAGCCTGGAAAATCTCCCAAGAAACAGAGGCGGCCAGTAAAAAGATTTGGAGAAATGTCTGAGGAAGATGTACTGAAGCTGACACTACCTGAACATCTAGATTACAATCTGGATATTTTATTTGTAAGTGTTTAGCGTCTTTGTCTAGCTGCTCAAGGTCATTGTGTTATTATTGCCTCTCGCCACCCAGGAGTGAATGGGTATACCGGCTATGCTAAATGTCAGGGCAACCTGCCAAAATGCTGGGGGTTACCTGCAATGGACTAGCATCCATCCAGGGGAGTAACAATAATCTAACTAGTTGCTTCATGCTATGGAAACCAGAGTTAAACACCAGCCAGATAAGCCACTAGGCTAATGTAGACCTTGTTATTTATTAAAGCCATTTTGTTTTTTTTGCCCCAGCAAAAGTCCAGTGAATTTCCTATCTGAAATCTATTTAATGTGATCACCTTGTTATAATTTGTGACCACAACCACCTTTTGAAGTCCCCAACATTTATTTAAACTAATATAGATATATCTATATGCAACGCACTAGTAACACGGTGGTCATATGGGTTCAAATCCCGTTGAAGCCAGAATTTTTTTCTAGCTTAAAAATTTCAGTTGCTTAAATTGCATTCACAACTGCAATGATCATTCATTCATTTCATTCCATTTCCGCAGTTCATATATGTAATTATGATTTCATTCATATATTCATCATCACAGATATATCTAACTTGGTCCTTTTGTCATACACACTCAGGTAGGAATAAATCCAGGTTTGATGGCAGCTTATAAAGGGCACCACTATCCAGGAGGAAATAATCATTTCTGTGGGTAAATTTTGTTAAAAAATAATACGATAAACTGCCAAGACCTGTTTAATTATTGCTGTTTGGTAGTAGTCCCAAATTGTGAACTTGTGAAAAGGGCACAAATATGTACAGTATATTCTACAGAAAACAGTTGTAATGATGTTATAGAAATGCCAGTTTACAGCATCTTTCTGAGAGTTGTCCCTACATGTGTCAATGAGCACTTGAATTTTTTCATCCACTTTGGATGCAAGTTCTACAGAATAAGATGTCTATGTCGATCTCCTATTCTACTGTCTATTAAAGTCACTCTCTCAAATAGCTTCTTGCTCAGAAAGCAGCGCATTGCCCTGACAAAGTCTGTGTTTTAATTATAATCTCTGTGATGAAACGTGCACAAGAAAGTTAAAATTAAATTAAATTTGTTTTCCATTTACATTACTTACAACACTTTTAAAACTTACCATATTTCTTCTATTTATGTCACCCCCTCCCCTTTCAGGGATGAATATAACTATTACGCCGTCTATTAACCCCCATCCCCCACCCCAGTTTAAATAGAGTATTTACCCGCAGATTAAGGCCGCACCCATGGATAAGCCACACCCTAAACTTTCAACTCATTTTTTGGGCAAAAAAAATATACAGTTGAATCTCCCAATCTCGAACTCGGTTAATATCTCGAACACCCTGCTATCTCAAACTCAAACCCATTCCCCTTGCCCTTGTTTTTCTGTCATTTACTATCGGCTATCTCAAACTGTTTTTTGTTTCCTTGAGTGTTCAAGATAGCAGGGATTCAACTGTAGCATTAAAGTGAAGGAAATTAGCAGAAGAGAAAATAAAGAAGTTTTTGCCATTTGAGTCGTAAATTGAACAATTTATTTCACTGAACTTTGTCGGTTTTCCACACACAATGTAAACATGGGATCGTTAGACCAGAAGCTAAACTGGGATTTACCACATGTACGCATTTGTTACCACATATGGTTAAAAAGGAGCATATGAAATGAACAACAATCCTTGTGGTCTGATTCGGGTTGAATGGTCGATCGATCTTTTTTCTGAATCACGTTGTTCCTGTATGAACTTAAGAGAAGAACAAAAATGTCAGGAGCTACATGAACTTCAATTCTACTGTATTTTTCCGTCATAAAAGTGCGGCCTATCCGCGGGTAAATACGGTATATATTGTGGTTCTATATAATTATGTGTGTGCTGTCTGTAAATTAATAGTAATATCTGACAACATTTGCTGAGTCCTTAATGCTTAATTTTAGTAATTAAGAGTAAACAAGATGGCATTCTGGAAAAATTAGACAGTGTGAACTGAATACCTTTATTCATGAAATAAATATAACTTTTACTAAAACAATTAGATTATGAGCTCTCAATTTCTATGATGTAATAGTTGATTCGTCCTACGGCCTCATCAACTATCACATCATAGAAATCTCGAGCTCATAATCTAATTGTTAATTATTTATATAATTATTAGGCTAACTACCCCCCCCCCCTCCCCATTCCCCCTCCCCCGTAGGCAATTTTATATTGTAAGTTTCTGCAGTACTGCTCACTAGTCTAACTTTAAATATATTAAAAAACAATGTTTAATAAAAACAAATGTACAAATCTTTATCTTGCAGGGCGATGTCTGCATGAATCAGGCCTGGTGCCAGAGAGACTAACATACCTAGATGATGTTACATGTCCATCATTATATGGAATAGGATTAACAAACATGGTTGAACGTACAACAAGAGGAAGTGCAGACCTTTCCAGGTGATTACTGTAATTAATTGCAGTTTGTGGGAGACATGATGGTGTATTATGGTTAGCATGCTGGGCTCTGGCCAGATCAACCAGTCTGAGCTCAAGCGAGTGAGTGGCCATGCAAGGTCATTCTGTTGTGCAATACACTTTAATTACTCTCACAGTGTCCCTCTGACCACCCAAGACTGTATAAATAAAGGTGTACCAACAAACTTTTAGTGGGGGTGGGGGGCGGGGACCAGGGGGAGTAGCACTAGGGTTTTGAAAAAATGCCCTTACTGTTTCTTTTACTCCAGGTGTCTGCCAGACCATTTTAGAGAGGTGTCCATCTTAGAGAGGTGTCCATCTTAGATTTGTGTCCATCTTAGGGAGGTGTCTGTCTTTGAGAGGTGTCCATCATAGAGAGGTGTACATTTTAGAGAGATGTCCATCTTAGAGATGTGTCTATCTTAGAGAGATGTCTATCTTAGAGAGGTGACTATCTTAGAGAGGTCTCCATCTTAGAGAGGTGACTATCTTAGAGAGGTGCATGACTATCTTAGAGAGGTGACTATCTTAGAGAGGTGCATGACTATCTTAGAGAGGTGTCTGTTGGGAGAGAGTTGACTATAACCCCTAATATCAGCTAATTAATCACATTCATATTTGGCAAGTCACGTGACCAGGACAGAAAAACCCCTAAAAGTCAAATAGCTTACATTATTTGACATTAGAAACGATGCCAATGATTAAGAACGTTCCAATGCATAACGCTTTGTATGCATTTATTTTGTTGAAATTCACATTTATAATATACCAGAGTTTTAAGGCGTAAACAGTAATCCCATACAACCATTAATTTATAAAGGAAGATAGGTTGCCTCTCATCCTAAAAAAAATGAAACTTTATCACTTTTCCCTCGAGTTTAGGGATTTCTAATTCTCACACGCGGTTTGGGTCTGGCACTAGTTACTCACACGCAATGTGTATTTTTTAACACTAGCTGTTCATACTCATATCTCTTGCCATGTTAACAGGTCACAACATGCGGATTTTCGAGCCACAAAATAATGTCCTTCGAAATAAGTCTGAATCTGTAGTTAAAAGTGGGACCCCCCTTAAAGGAGCTTAGCATCACTGCCAATTTTTTCAAGTTTGCCATTCACAATCTGTCTTAATCTTCTCCATCCTCAACCATCGTTGTTCCTGTTTGGTTTATCATGATTATCACCTCTGGTGTTTTTCTACCTTAGTAAACTATTATTTTGAGCCTTTTCTTCAATTTGAAGGTGATTTTGCACTTCGCAAAATGACTTTAAAATATCATGACATAGTTCCATTAATACTCTAATAGTAGCTTACAACCAGGGTATAAATGGGGGCAGTGACACAACAATTATTGTTGGAGCAAGCTGACAATATGCTGGTGGGTAACCTTTGGAGGACTAACATCCCTTCCAGGCGAAATACATGTCATTGAGCAATACTCCTTGTCACTTCGCCTCACAGAAATACATGTGCAGTGAAATAAACATAAAAAATAAACTGTGATTTATATATTCCTGCTATTTTAAAGGAAAGAAATGAGAGATGGAAAAGATGTACTCATAAGAAAAGTGGAGCAGTACAAGCCATTGATAGTTTGTTTCAATGGAAAAGGTTAGTGCTTAAACATGCGTTACTGTGGAAGCAACTGGCTCTTACAAATGAAAAATAAAAACAGTTGCTCTCCTCAACCCTCACCTTGAGAGTGAGACTGTAGCTAATGTAGTGGAACCCCGCTTTACAGCCACAATCTCGTTAATTTATGTGCTCACCTTATAATACTTTTTCTACGCAAACAATAGCTTTATATGACCAGTCATGTTTTAGTAACAAAGAAGCCAACTTGTATGTGCATATGGCTGGTACTAAAGCGTTCCTTTTTTATTAACAGTAATTTACGAGTTATTCTCTGGATCCAAGTGCAAAGTTGGCCGACAGAAAGATCCCATACCAGGAACCAACTCTGTAAGTGTATGCAAAACAGTATTGTTAGAGAATGCTGTTAATCAGGAACCAACACAGTATGTGCATGCAACAGTATTGTTAGTTATATATAGAGAATACTGTTAACCAGTCTTGAGAGACTAAAGGTGTATGTAACACATGCATGCTTTTACGTGGAATGATGACCAATACATGTATGAAGTGGTAAATTATTAGTATTGGTTGGTTGTTGCCATTAAATGTTGAAGTATGTTCCAATCCAATTGATCGGAGAGCCAAGTGACTCTCCGCGTCGGTGCTTCACTCCAGTATCTCAGTGTGGCATGAAGTGGCTAAGAGTCTTGCTACTCCCCCCAGATGGGATACTAGTCCACTGCAGGTGACACCTCAGCCTTTTGTCTAGACTGTTCAAAGCCTCTCTATTTTCTCAGATCGTTGTAACCGCGAGCGAACTGGAACTGAGCACAAAGCGCGAGCGTGGGGCTGGCCCACCCCCTGCCCCCACCCCCTCGTGCTCGCTCGCGCTTGCTGTTAGCGTCGAGAAAATAGAGAGGCTCTAAACAAGTCAACATTTTGTCAGGAACATTGCCCTAACAATTCACTGGTACCCACTGTGAGAGTAAAGGTTCTTGCTTTTCATGGGCAAGTACAAAACACATGACTTCAGCCAGTAGCCTGTGTAGCAGGTCAGGTGCTGGAGTAATAATAGCGGCCTTTAGATCGGAGTACGAGTACGACTTTTCAAATCTAACAGGTCTAACACCAATCTCGTTCCAGAGCCTCCTTCTCTACTGGTCAGCAACAGAGAGGAGCGAGGGCTCTGGGAACGAGACTGATTTGAAATTCGAAAGTCGTACTCGTAGTCAATGTCGTACTCGTACTCGATCTAAGGGTCGCTATCATGTAGCGTGAGTTGGATGGGTGCACGCAATAGAGGCAGCACATCTCCTCCCTTGCGCACCACGTGTCCCACAACCCTGCTCCTGCCATGCAGGCTATACACTCGACTAGCACTGTCTAGCCATTAGGCTACTGCGCCATCCGGTTATTGTAATTAACCTCACATTAACCAGTGATACCAGTATTCTGATACAGTCAAGCTACCTTAAGTGTTTCTTTGGGTATTTCACTGAAGCGCCCACTCCCTATAGAGAGGTATTACCTTACAAGAGGTTCTATTACAACTTAATTTCCAACTTCAGTCAGTAGAGTACAAATAACGCGCTATTTTGTCAAGTTAGTTATTTAGTTGCTATGGAAACGGTAAGCTTCTTCGTTTTTTGATGGTCTATAATCAGTTGGAAAATAAATCTCTTATCAAAGTATGTAGATCATATTATGATTATAACTGTGTACGCCACTGTTGGAGAGTTCAGGTTATAATGGTTGGCGCTAAAAAATGTTTAAAACATCCAAACGTTTCGGGACTGCTGTCCCTTCTTCGGTGGAAGAATGTAGTATGTTAAGTATGTAGTTTCGCCGTATATTTGTATACAGCGATACTACATTGTCATACTGACATTGTCGAATAAGATATTTAACAATTATTCGAAGGCGAATAATTGTTTTAGTCTAATTTACTAAGGTGAATATAAAGAACTACAAATTACGAGCTGAAACATGAAAACAAACACATGCAAGTGCTCGCCATATAATTACCGTAGTTACATCGTTTACATATCAAATTAAGCAGTAAAATACACAAAAGAACACTACGAAAAGACATTCACCAGGCACCTTTGTTTTAATCTTTGCTGATTTCATGAGCAGCTGTAGTTATCTTCCTGAAAATAAGTAGCTTTAGGTCTGAAGAGAAGCAAATTTCTGTCTCTCCATCCGACACAAACACGGCCGCCCTGGACTGTGCATTGCATATCCAATGCTTTGAATATCCCAAACGTGGAGTGATGTCTTTAGAATGGACGGAAATTTCATTCAAAAACGAGTCGCCATCGCTACTTGCCGGCACAAGAAATGTGGCTTAGCTTAGCAACCACGCCTTGAAATCCTATATTCACCGCCTCGCGCGGGGAATATAGCGTCAGATCCCGAATGTTTCGACCAATCAGCTAGTCGGATTCTTTATATTCACCTTAGTAAATTAGACGACTAAATTTTCTTATTCATGATTTCATTTTTTCTTATCATCTGTAGGTTGTATATGTGATGCCTTCTACATCCGGCAGAACACAAACTTACCCTCGTGCCAGTGACAAGATTCCCTTCTTCCAGGAGCTTAAAACTCTTCGAGAAGAAGTAAAAAATATATCTGTGGACACTTCTTGTATTAACGGACAGTGAAAACACATGCCAGTTCATTGTTAAAGGGGCTCTCTGGGTTATGTTATATTTTACAAATCTTGCCATTACATACAGTAAACGATGTAGGAATATTTTCCGAGCATTGTCAAACACGCTCTCTTGAAAATTTCTAGTCTGTTACTATTGAAGGGAGTTTCGGTGCC
Organism: Desmophyllum pertusum; assembly: GCA_029204205.1. NCBI lineage: Eukaryota > Metazoa > Cnidaria > Anthozoa > Scleractinia > Caryophylliidae > Desmophyllum > Desmophyllum pertusum. The sequence continues at coordinate 62,992 of MU827313.1, forward strand.
AGCTGATGTATAATCACTGCCGAGCTTATCCCGGTTTCTGTAGCATTTGTAAGGTGACTTACCCTGGGTGCCAGAGGGTTTTTTCCTTTCCGCGAATTGTGAGCGGCGAAGCCGCGACAGCGAGCCACAACGTGGCGAGGGGAAAAACCCTTGGTCACGGCAGTTGATAACCTCATTTCCATGACTCAGGGTTTGAAGTCGGTCGCTGATTGGTTTTCCTTCTGATTTTCAGGCTTTTCCGAGTGCAGCAGATCTATTCACTTGCGTGCAAAATTAATTAAGCGGTCGCTTTCGTGGCATCAGCTCCTCGCTAAGGAAAAACCCCTCCGGCACCCAGGGTAAAGGTGACTCGGAGTATTGCTACTCTCCTGGATGGGATGCTAGTCATTCGCAAGCTATCACCGACATTTGTGTTAGTTTTTTCTCCAACAATTCGCCGGTGGTATCTATTTATATACTCCTTGCAGGAGAGAGGCACTGTGAGAGTAAAGGGTCTAATAATAATAATAACAACTTTATTTAATATATATTATATGCATGGTAAGATGGTAGTCCATCTTGGATTTTACTGTTTTCTTATGACATCATAAAATAGCGGCATAAATTGTGAATGTATTGGATTTACTGAATGGTTCGTAGAATTGTGAATAGTCACGAAAAACATGAACAAATACCTGCTGAATAAACGTAAATTTACCTTACCTGTTTTGTACTGTCGATTTTGTGGCTCAAAACGGCGAATTAGAGCGATTTGAAGCATTTTGCGTTTGCTGTTTACTGTACATCTAATTACACGAAAGCGTGGAAAATTCCAACAGCTCCAAATTCCAACAGCTCCAGCGTCCGGCCGATTTAAGCCCAGAAAATCCCATCCATCGCCCAGCTTCCAGGCCAAGCACCAGAAAAGAGGAAAGATTCAGGGATGTGCTCGTACCAGAGAGAACTACAAAATAGCTAATAAAGTGAAAGAAAAAAAACCCCGAAATGAATCAATACAAAACAGTAAACAACATTCAAAAGCGACGCGTCCTTGACTACAACATAGGCTAGACACATTTCCACCAGCTGGCTCAAAACCAGGGGGGGATAGAAAGCCGGCACTTTTCTTTGAGGACATAGTGGTGCCGGGCAACAGAACCAACAGTGCGAATCGTGTGTCAATCAAGTTGTTGCTAAGAATGACGTCAACCAAACTTCATTGTTTTCTCACCAGGAAACTTATTTCAAGCTCGCAGCGAAGAGCTATACGCGTGTAGCCTGCAAACACAGCGCTGGCGGATTTTTGACCTGATCTTTCACGCCGCCAAGAAAATATATCGGCAGCGTGAAACAACAGCGAAAAATCCGTCAGAGCTGCCTTACATGCTACAGCGAGAGTCTTTCGGATACGGTCAGTAGTGTTACTACTGGAACGGGAAGCGATGTCGGATGAAAATGTTTCTCGTATAAATACACGAGGCGAAGCGAAATCAGACAACAACGAAAAAAACAGGTCTTCGTTTTCGAGCGAAAACAACCAAGGAAAAACACCTTTTTGTTATCATGCATACTAATTTTAGGTGCGAATTTCTTGCCTGACAAGCTTTTTTTATTGTTAATAAGTTCCCGTGGGGACAATCCTCTTAGCAACTAGTTGAGTGCTACTGCGCACATTCAGTTGCCCGGCACCGCTATGTCCGTAATTATGCAAACCATTTATAAGGAGTTTCTATCTGCCCCCCCCCCCCCCCCCCCCCCCTGCTCAAAACAAAGCTAAACAACGAGGCTTTGAACTCAACTGCAACCACAGGCTGACCAAAGTCACTTTTCGAGAGGAGTTGACCGTAGGAGATTGGTATGGCAAATTGCCCGTTCCGAAGTTCAAAAAGGACTGGGCCCTAGTTTACACATTGTTCAAATTGCATCATATTGAGAAATGAATCCCATCACCAGATAGATCGCATGAAAATGAGTAAGTTCACCAAGTTTGGTTATGTTACATTGCATAGTAACCAGGCTGTGAGCTATCAAAGGTCGCCCAAATTCCATACAAACGTCTCTAATTCAGTGATGGCGTCCCCCAAATCCATACAGTCTCTAATTTCTCTGATTTTTGAAAGCCATTCTACATGGATGCAATTTAACGAAACAACCCAAACTTGGTAAACTGACTAATTTTAATGTAATCTTTCTTGTGATGGGCTCTAATTTTTAATTAAATTAAAATGTAAAAACTCGTCCCCAGTCTCCATTTGAACTTCGGAACGGTTTGTTATCACTGGGAGATTTTGCCGTATTTTACCTTAAAATTCAATAAATCAATAAAATAACTTACTTTGTGTGCTTTTGCCTGCCTTGTATCTTGTAGTTGTGTTTTAGCGTTTTTCGCGATCCTGTACTTTCCTTCCTAAGACGGAGTTAAATCACGAAATCGTCTAGCAGGTGAGAGCGGAAGAGAGGCCACTGGCAATAGAGTACTAAAGTTATGACGTCACAAAAATTAGAATTGCGAATTTGATCAGCTATTCGGAGGAGGCATGGCAAAAAACGTCCACTTGCCAAAAATTAGCTCTCCATTGCAATTTTCAGCCGAGATATGGGCACTTCAGGTTTAAATTTCTCCATACAAACTTTGCGTCTGTTCCTTCAGTTTAGAACAGGCGCAAAATTAGAGAGGTTTGTATGGGACGATACCAAACTTTAAACCTCTATATCTTCTGTTCTATTCGTGCTAACAATTTGACATTTTGTGGCTGATCATACAGCAGCAATCTTCATCTAATGATGGGATTTTGAGGCTTGATAAAAATAGTTTGAAAATTTGTGACGTCACACTTTACCACTCTATGGTGAGTGTTTTATGATTCTGGCCGAATTTCACGTCCACCATCGAACTGGTTGCATTCTCAGGCCTGAAAGCGAGTGATAAAGCGAAGCAATTACAAACGAGGCGAAATATATATAGGACAGGGAAAATAGCTTTCATCAGAGCAGAATAATGTATTGCCCTTGGAATAAGGGGGACAGTTGTTGCATTTGTTATTTCTAATGTTTCTTAATAGAAAAATTGAAAATTATCAAAAGTTGGCACTGCAAATTTCTGAAATTAGCTCTGGGGTTAAAGGGACACTGTCCTGATTTTAGCATGATTTTGGGAAGCTCAGAAACATCTAGATCATAGGAAATTGAACAATAATGGTTCAATTCTGTAGAATAGCACTCGACAAATGACAGGAACCCATTAGGAAGTGAGGATGAATCTTTGAAATTTTGCAAACATTTTGTTGCAGTATGGAATTTCTTGAAGAAATTGCTTTTTATAATTTAGTTAGAGTTTATTAAGTTCTTATTTCATAGATTTAGGGACCATTTCATGCATTTATAACAGTTTTGAGCAAATACGCCGGGACAGTGTCCCTTTTAAAGGGACACTTTTTTAGCTTACTTTTGGACTGAGTAGGTGGAGGGAGTTATTATTAGGAAGTTTGCGTTTCAGAAATGATGGCAGAGATTTTGAGCTTTCGTTTGATAAAGTTTCGGACATATAAGAATACCGCACGCCAAGTCACTATGTTCATAGAGGATGTATGTGAGATAAATATAAACAAACAATCGAAAACAACACTGCAAAACAAATAAACACAATAAACACAAAGGAGTTTATTAACGTGTCGATCGTTATTACAATAAACTGTGGACACCTTTATGAAATGCTTAGGGAAAAGATAAATAAATGAATAAAGTAAATGTAAAAATTATTTCGGCAAACGAGGCCGTTTCTTTAAAGTTATCGTCCAACAACATTAACCCTGAAATTCTTCAATGTTTCAATGATCTTCCTAACCCAAACGCATGAACTTAGCATTTCCGAGTTGCCTTTTGCCTCTGTTTCAAAACGAGTCCTGGTGTACAACCTTTGTCATGGAAATTAGTTTGATTTGCATGACAATTAAAGTGCGGGTAAAATAATTTTCATAAGAAAGGTTGTACACCAGGGCCCGGTTGTTCAAAGCACGATTAAGCTAAACTAGGAATAGCACGAATTTTGGTTTTTGTTTTGTAACTTTTCAGTGAGGTTTTCTGTTTTTTTTTTTGTTCTTCAGTTTTGACTTTGTGTAATCTCAAATTATACAAAACATTAGCAGTGAAAAACACTTTTATACAACTGATAAATTAAAACCTGAATTAATTTTTAATCCTGGATTTGCGCTCCGGGCCTGGACTCGTTTGAAACAGAGGCAAAAGACAACTCGAAATTGCCTATTAAGCCATCGTGTCCAGTCCAGTCTGTGTCCAGCCATCGTGTCCAGTCTCCGGAGCCAGGGGCTCATGTTAAAAACCTTCGACAACACTAGTTCTACTAAAATAACAATAACAATGTTACAAAATAGTAATATCGCGAGGATTACGTCATAATCCCCGGGGAAAAAAAGGAAAAGCAATATCTATTAACATATATGGAAATGCTAAGCTTATATTTAAATAACTTGTCCAATATTAGCTGAAATAAAATTGTATACAGCTGTTTCGAGAAAGGTTGTCGGAAAAAAGCGCACGCGACACGCGACAATCCCGAAAGGTAATCTGGGAAATGATCAGCAAGGTACGTTCCTGACACTGTAGCTGTCGAACCTACTTTTGTTGCTTTCTTTTAGCACTCGCAAACATACGTCCATGGCGTCTCGTGCCATTTTCTCAGATTTTCCTGAAATGCTGAAGTCAGGAACGGTGAACTTAAAAACTATCCACAATACCTTTCGGGATTGTCGCGTGCGCTTTTTACGACAACCTTTCTCGAAACAGCTGTATACAGTGGAACCCCGCTTTACGGACACCAGCTTATTACGGACAGTTTTGTTTGTCCCGACGACACATATTTTCTCTTATATCAGCCCCCTTAATACGGACCCTGCACCAAAGTTAATAGAGGGACATTTTTATGAAGCCTGCAACTTCAAAGGAGCAAACAGAGAGGCCAATATTTATGTTGGAAGGTCCACGACCGTGCACAATCGTTTGTTTTACGATGGTTGAATTACGTACGTTAACCGAAAGGTTTCTATTGGTTAGTTCCTTGAACTCACGTAAACACCCATTGCATTTTGTCAGGTTTTGTATACGGTCAAGGCCAAAAAGCGAACAAAAAGATATAACAAAGAACTTCGCCGGGCTTCATAACCATTTCGCTCTATTTTAAACTATGGTTGCATTGACAGCCAGACAGATCAGTTTGTTCTATAAACTTGCGGAATTGTGATATAAATGAAGAGGTAAATTTTAAGTAAATATTTCTCGACTCATTTCGCTCCCCGACCGCTCCGTTTGTCCGTTTTCTCCATTAGAGAGCCTGTTATCAGGTTGCTACAAAACATCAATATGTACATTCAGCAAAGAGCAACTGCGTGCTATCTACAATTATAGTAGATAATAAAGTTCAATTTAAAAATAAATAAATAAAACGTAGCCCTTCTTTTTCTTCTTCTTCTGAAGAAGAAAGGCTATGTCCGAAACGTTTGTGATTATTCACTATTATGACACTTTTTCTCTATTTTTATTCTTTTTTACGTTTTATTTTTATTTATTTTTAAATTGAAGTATTCAAGTACATTTGTATCACGCATCATCCGGGAGAACGACTTGTTCAAACCTACAACGTGCGCAATGATATTTACAATTAATCTTTGTGCTTTTGAAAAATTGTTTTTTCTTTAAATTAAAATACAGTGACTAACTCGAAAGCTTTAGCTACGTTGGCCACTGTTCGCATATTATATCATCTTTAAACTTAATCTAATAATATTCTATTAATAATCATTATATTTAGGTAAACTTTAATTTACAATTAGACTATTAGCTCGATATTCTATGACGTGATAGTTGATGAGGCCGTATGCCGAATCAACTATCACTCGTACAAATTGAGAGCAATTGTTTACTAATACCAATCAATAGAAACTTGTCATGTTCTATTGCAAATCCGCCAATTTGATTGGCTGTGCCATATCGTTTACTATTCGCCGATAGTAAACGTTCGCGCCCGCGTTGTCATTATCAGGATTCAACAATTGGCATCAACATTTAGACTACTCGCCCCTCGTTTTCTACGAGAAAACGCGAGCTCGTATTCTCATTGTTAATTATTCTATGACTGAATAATGTAAAATAAAATTGACTTGACTTGACTTAACTTTAGACAATACTTTACACAATTTGCGTTATGAGCCAATCAGAACTCGAAGCAAACATAGCTAAACATGTAATCATCAGTGTCAAGAGCTGTGATTGGTTAGATGATGTTGCACATTAGTTTTAACCAGTTCAGCAAATGCAAAGTTAAAACAAACAGTTGATTAATTAATATTTTAGGCAATAATTTTTGAATCGGTTTATACACTCAGAAAAGCTGTTTTCATATGAATTGAAGAGCAAGCTGCACTCGGGCTAAACTGGCCTACACCGCCGGGACTTATCCTGGTTTCCGCATCGGAAAGCCGACAATCTTTTAGCTGTCCATTCATCTCTCCCGAACATTTTGATATGACAACTGTTTGTCTGCAGTTTTGACGTTGTCATAGCAACCGCATAATAACATGCAGGTTTACCCAAATTTTGAATATATTTTCAGATATAATTCTTTAGTTGTAATGATAATTTTCCAGCTTCTTTAACCAACATGTCAGTACATAAACAACAATAGAGCAGACTCAAGGCTATCTACTAAAGGCATAATAATTTCAAATTTGTTTTCTAATTAATAACAAAAACCTAGGCCTCCCCCCTCCCCTTTACGCTCGTGGAGTTATGATTTCGGATGTACGCCCGAAGGCTGAGAAGATTTCTACAAATCCACCGGTCTGATCTTTACTTCAGCTCTTTTAGCTGAATAGCTTGAGAAACTAATAATCTAACACTATCACTACCCAAGTATTACCATTCAGGCACCTTTAAAAGTCACCTCACAGCCGCCTGAATATTTTGTTGTGAATGGATCAACCACTATGCTGACTATGACGAGCCAATGAATCTCAGCGGGGAGAGAGATTGATGCAAACTTGGATGCATGTATTCTGACCTGAGTGAAGTAGTTTTGAGCAGATTATAGTAGTAAATTGTTTCCAAACTCGTTTGGATTAAATACATTAACCAAAAAGATGAAACCATGAAAATGAAGAATAACTAGTAAATATAGTTTTAGTATTCTGTGTCAAAACACCTGAACCTTGTTGATATAATGTAAATGTAAATGGTAGGAGGTTGACCAACTGGCTATTTACAAAGCGCGGCCGAGGAGTTAAACTCGGGATAATCGAGGACAAAGCGAAGGGGGTTTGGACCCGAACCTCTAGATTACTAGACCGGCGCCCTAACCATTCAGCCATAATACCCAAAAGAAACAAGCCTAGATGTTAACTAACTTGACCCGATTTTATGGGTCTTTGCATGTCGAAGATAAAATATTTGAACAGCTTGAGTAACTTGAATATTCAAGCTAGTCAGGTTCAAGCCAGTGTAGAGTGCATTCATGTTTTGAAAAGAAAAAAAAAAAACCCAAGATATATCGATCAAAATGTTTTCATACGAGTTGTATGAAGAAACACCTATGTTGAGCCTCGCCAATCAATGTATCCACAAATTTAAAGAATAGCTATTAGCTGGCACATTGTTGGCCTCATTACCGAAGTCAAATTCCCTACTATCCACAAAGGAAGCTGCGCCAGCTTCTGTTATTCCAATCCCGTGATCAGCACGTGAACAGCTGCTACCTCCTCCACCAATCATAAGCACTGCACCATCTCCAGTGCTCCAGTCACACCAGAAGCCGATCGCCTGGTTGCCTTGGATGCTTCCGCTGCATAATGCCTGTTTAAATCCATGTGTTGTCTGGTACTGTCCGCCATAATGTACTCTACAAGTCCCCAGACATTTGTCAGTGGCCCAAGTGACGCCATTCCTGAAGTTACCGTAGCTTGTGACTTTGGACCGGAATGTCTGTCCACCCAGACAGTTACCTGTGGTCTGCAACAAAGGAGTGTGTCGAGGGTCATCACTGCGCGTGATTTTAAACTCGTTCCCACTTACCAACCAGAATGCTGGTGATATCATGTCCGAGTTGATGGACGGAATACTCGTATGTCCATAAGCGACATTCCTATCATACCACCAGTACCCAGTATCAGCCATCCAGTTTTTGACGTCGCTGTTTGAAAAACGAGCGATCAGTGTCCAACCCTGTCCAGTGGATGTCATATCACAATAGCCCTATTGGAGATATATGCTGGTGATTAACAATTATTGGATGAGGTCGAGCATGTTGGTGTACAAATTTAATAACAATTCGCCCACAATGCCGCGACACCTTCGGGAGACTTTTATGCGTGATCCGCACAAAAATTCAAAGTCAATCAGGATGCCAGACGGTCAGACAATAGAGAAAATGACCCGAAAACGCCCAACAGCGCGTGCATTTTGCGAGTTTACGACCTTACTATTTTAGTTTCGAACTGGTTAGCATATGGCTTTTACAGAAGATACATCAATGAAATGAACGAGACCTTGAATTTGAATGAATTTTTACCTCTTCCGAAACTAGCGGTGAAATTTATTTAGCTTGACAGCAATAAAAACTTTGAGAATGATTATTTATTAGCTCATGATCCTTCACTCCGTGCTATGACGTCACATCGCGGTTTCACGTCGACGTTGTACCGTGATGAAAACCATTATTATTGAAACAAAACTTACCGAGATTACAGAGGAAGCCATTCCTAGCTGGTAAGTTCCATCACTTGCTGCTGGATTGCTTTGCAAAACTTTGTCACAAGAATCTAGACGAAAGGGCAAAGTAATATTGAATTGACCACCATTTCTTTCATAATATAATGTATTAAAATATACTGACTGAATACTGCGCGCGGAATGGAGCCGTTTATTGTGCCGGATAATTTATTTACTGTGTTACATAATTTATTCAAATTAATTTATACGAGTTCAAATGGCATATCGAGAAAATACATGTCATAGCTTCACATGTAAGTTTTATGTTATTATGTTATTTTGGGATTGATGTTTTCGAGTTCTTATGTTTATTATTTTGAGCTCGCGTGCATACATACTTGCATCACGTTTTATACAGGTTTTTTCCATCTCCAAGAAATCCAGCTTTGCATGAACAACTATAAGACCCACGAGTATTGTGACAGTTGGCATTTCCGTCACAGTCATGGACACCGCCGCATTCATCGATGTCTATAACAAAACAATAACAATATCAATAACGGTAATGGTGGCGGTAACGGTAACGTTAGAGGTAACGGTAACGATAATGGTAACTGTAACGCTAGCGGTAACACCAACGGTAACAATAATGGTAACGATAACTATAATGGTAACGGTAACGGTACAATACAATAACCTTTATTTTGACACGATGATAATTAAAGCATGACAATGCTTGTGGGGTCGTGTGCTATAAATAAGAATACAAATAAAAATTTAACATAAAATAAGACATAAGGTACAATAAAGAAATAATGAAAGTACAAATTGTTATTTTTACTAATAAAATTTTAGATGCGGCATGTTCTTTGGCTGTGTTTGTACTGATACACTGCTAAAATCAAGTTCCTTAATAACGTTATCTCGTTTCACTTTAGAGTAAAACTGTTTGAAATTGTCGGAGTAATAGTCTGATGCTATATTCCATAGCACAGCCCCTCTATAGCTAATATAGTTCTTCATATAATAAGAGTTGAATCTTGGGGCGACTGCTTTGATGTGACCTCTTAAGTTATAATTGTTCTTTCTCCATACTGCTATATCGAAGATCGGGGCAGGTGACTTGTTATTGAATATGTTGTAAAAGAGTTTAATCAAGTTCTGCATGTAAATTAAAAATATAGAATCCCATTTGCTGACTTCCATTACAGTTTCTGACGGTGTGTCCCATGGTAGGTCAGTTGTAAATTAGCCGCGCTGCCCTTCGGTGCAAAGCCTCTATCGATTTAATATTGTCCATATTATTGCAATTTCCCCAGATGAGGATACCATACGTCACAGACGGAAGAATTATCTTAAAATATAAGTCTAGTTGCGCAGTTCTAGTTAGAAAAGAACTCTTCTTTAGCAAATTTAAATTTCATCACGAATTTTTTCTTTAAATCTGTAATCTGTGGACCAGGTGAGTTTCTGGTCTATGGTAACCCTCAGTAGCCTATATTAGCGTAGTAGTAGTGATAATGATATCGGTAACTGTGACAATAATGCCGATAGTTAAAAATTAGGCTAACCGTGACGTCATTCTCTGCCTAACCGCGTGTGAAATGTTTCTAAAAATAGTCTGCAACCTACAAAATATACCAGTCCTCGATTGATCACCGAAAAGGTACGTACCTGCTAGCCAATCAGATTGCGAGTTTGCATTCCTTACCATAGCCAAGTCATAATGCCGGGATTGATACAGAATTATAATATTTACCACTGAAAGTTACTGCGAGCTTTATTATACGTTAGTGTGCTATTACCAGTGCAGGTTTTCCCATTTCCAGTAAATCCGGGTTTACAAGAACAAACAAAAGATCCGTCATTATTCTGGCAGTTGGCATTGACGTCACAGACGGATACAGAAGCACTGCACTCGTCCACATCTAAAAGTAAATGCAAAGAGAAATAAAAGTTAAACCGTAAATTGGCGGCCATTTTGAATTGTTAATACGCGGTCGGCTGTTGCGAGGTCTGGAACCGAATGAAACCATCTAGAGATTTGATCCCGCCCGAGCTCTTTGACGGACAAAATTATACATTTCGCTTCGCGAGGAATAACAGTCGTCATAGCCAAGAGAATATACATGTACAAATGTAGGATTAGATAATTGCTTACTTCAGTGATCGATTTTAATGTGATGTTTATGTCCATCCACTTCTTAAAATTGCAGCAAACTTAGACTGTGAAACAGTGTCTCTTTTTTCTCTCTCTTTTTTCTCGTTCTCTTGCTGAGTGACGCGAATGTGTGACGCGTGAATACGGACTATTTTGCAGTCTACAACAAAGAATACCGCACAGCAAATAAATTAAAATTCTTACCGGTGCAACTTTTTCCATTTCCGGTAAATCCAGTTTTACAAGAACAAAGATGAGACCCTGGAACATTCTGACATCTGGCATTGGACGTCACAGGCAGAATCAGAAGCACTGCACTCGTTGACATCTAAAAGTAAAACACAGCAGACCATTTCCGAGTTGCCTTCTGTCTCTGTTTCAAAACGAGTCCTGGTGCATAATCTTTCATAAAAAAATGAGTTTTACTTGCGCGTTATTGTCTTGCAAATCCATCTCACTTACATATGAAAAGTTGTGCACCAGGAGAACTCATAAATATGTACACTACTTGAGTGGCGAGAGAACTGTGGTAGTAAATTATGAACATTTTAGCTCAGTGCAGAAATGTGCTCCTACCCGTGCAAGTTTTTCCATTTCCAGTAAATCCGGCTTTACAGGTACAAAGATAAGAGCCTCGAGTATTTTGACAGTCGGCATTGACGTCACAAACTGATACAGAAGCACTGCACTCGTCAACGTCTGCGAGAAAATAAAGGAATTTGAAACCTCGATGAATACGCAATACATATGGGAGCATAATAAAGATATCATTAAATAAGATAACATCATGCTCATATAGCGTAGCCTAATAACTGTCACAGTAAGACGAATATTTAACAATTAGACTACGAAATCGGGCGGAATATCGCCTGATACTTAGCCGACGAGGCCGTAGGCCGAGTTGGCTAAGTTCAGGCGATATTCCGCAAGATTGAGCAGGATAATTGTTTTACAAATTGATAACACAACTAACAACTCTTTAGTTTATCAGATACTTAACCGGATGATATCAAAAACAGTAATACATTTATAAGCTACCTTCTTTCCTCATGTCACAGCGAGCGAGTACAGTTTTCCCATCTATAATAGAATCAAACCAATATTTGCCGCTGACCGCTTGTCGTCCTTCACTCGCCTTGATCTCTTTACACGTTTCAGCGGGCAGCTTAGGAATGGAACCGAGAGGAACTGGAAATCAAAAAGCCCTATTATTCTCTTTTCAAGATTCAGTCAAGCTCCGGTAAGAGGACACCTTCGGGAAGCCGAAAAAGTGTCCGAAAATTGAGCTCGCCGCTTACGGGAATGTGTCAATTCAGAGTTTGTATGAGCTAGAGTAGGCTTTTACCGATTGTGCTAGCATTTTTTGGCATAAGTTGGCAAAACGAGCATTTTTTTTGGCAATTTTTGACGAAGTGGCACTCTAGCATATTATAAATCGGGCATATTTTAGTCAGTTAAAAGCACATTATCAGCCAAAAGTCATATTGTGCTTACTGATTTATGTTTCAAAGCCTGTTCCTCAAAACATAATTCGTTACTTTGACTAATTTTCACGAGTCAAAAGTCCGAAAGTTTCGCTAGGCTCGTTTCCAGTTCTCAGATGTCAGAAGTCAAAGCAATATTGCGGCCACCAAGATGGCGGTCACCAAGATGGCGGCAGTTACCTTGTAAGACATTTTCCAATTTTGTGTTGTGAATAAAAGGAAGGCCAAATAGTAATTGCTGGACAATGTTACAAATAACAATAAGCTTAAGTCTTGTTTGTCATTTTTTGAAACAAAAGGCACATATTGTATTGAGCCATTTTTCAAAACGTTTGGACAGAAGTCGGCATAATTAAAAAAAATGAGCATAATCATAGCATAATCTTGAGAAAAAAAGAGCAACGCCAATCGGTAAAAGCCTAAGCTAGAGTTCAAACAGGGTTTTGTCAAGGCGGTCGTCCGCTTACGAGACTGTCCGCTCAGAGAGCTTCGACTGTAGTTTGCTCTGTTGCTTCGTATTTGTTTTATAAACTCACCTCTACCACAATCTCGTTTAAAATAATATCTGTCAGAGTTGGGAACGAAATCTTCAGGTCTGGCTTCCTTGGTGCGATTGTTCAATTCACACATATCTTGCCAAATGACGTAATTAAAACTTTGGCATCTGTCGTCACGATAACACTCTCGCAAGCACATATCACCGAGTGGTGCTCCTGTGATCTTCTTATAGATGTGTCCCTGTAGCATCATGTCAGATATGGAACCCTCTCTACCGCTACAATGCTGGGTAGCTGCTTCATGGAACATTTGACACAAAACAAGTAGAATTGTGATGTAAAGAAGTAGTTTTAAGGCCATTACTGTCAGCAACCGTATACCTGGAATTAAAATGTTGATCCGGAGAATGGGTTCAAAGTTCAGACTAAGAATGTAGGAAATAACGGTAGGTAAAGGTAAGGTAAACAAACTGGCCCACAATGTGGCTGACATGTGACACTAAAGACCATGTTACACGAGGGAATTTTCCTTGCAACTTGCAACGCAATGATGACGACGTTCACGTTCTAATTGACTTTTTTTGGGGGAAAGGCACGAAGTTTGATCACGTACAAAAGTAAGTTTGAAATTAACCCGGGCACATTCTACAAATTGGCAAAAATCATCTCCCGATTGTCCGCTAACCTTAATTTTGAAATTTAAAAATTTCTTAAACTAAACTGGAATTGGATATCTCGTTTCTCTTGATTAGTCCTGAGGAGAAGCAGCCATTACTTCTCTTACCTAATCCTCAAGTTTCCTTTGCTATTCTGTGAACGGAAATGCTTTTCAAGTAGAGTGGAAAAGCGGACGTACAGGTTGCTTATACCATCCGCATCAGAATGCTTTTAATATAATATGTGTCCAACATACTTTCGTGACAAATACTCGATGATGGTCCCGAAAACCAATTGAAAAATATTATTTGCATCTAAACTACTACGTATTTGATATGTAGTTTACTTAACATTGACGTTAGAAAAAGCCCTTCACCTGATCTGCAAAAGAAAATTTATCTTACCTAATCCTGAAGCTTTCCTTATGTTGGCCTTGTAAAAAGCTAATCTCGAATTTTCTATGGAAAATCGTTAAAGGTCGTTCTACGCTCGGTTTTAAGTCAGTTAAGAACTATTTCCCATAATGGTTCAACTCAAATGAAATTTCTCTTCATATATATTGACATGTTCAAGACGCAGGTTATTCATGCAAAAGGAACGCTGCCCCTCATTGTTTCGACATTGTGGGACTATAAACAAGCAATTTCAGTTCCATAACAACACGTACAGACTGTTTAAACAAGGTGTACAGGAAGTTAAAATATGAAAAAAGCTTTGAAAGGGTTACGCGTTAGCCCTTTATAAGTATCTCTAAAAGGTAAATTTGCTAATTGAAATAAATTTACAAACAAGGAGACCAAACATCTGAAGAAGCATCTTGTGGAAGTATTTAGCAGGTCGTGAATAGCACTGCGAGAACGCAAACTTAAGTAACCGGATTTTGTTTTTTGGAAAGAAATGATGGTAAATATCAAGCTTGGTAAATACACAGTGGGAAAGATATCATTCAATCAGTGACACAAGGTAGCTAAGTTTCCCTTTGCAATTTAGCCTCCTTGCAGACTTTCGTTTGGCTCGTCACGCAATCTCTCCTGACGAGCCAAAAGAAAGTCTGCGAGGAGGCTATTTGCAATTATGTTGACAGAAATGGTTTTTAAGCAGAGTGGAAAACACGGACGTGCCGGGTGTTGTAACAAGTAACGCAGTATAATGGACTTATGAGTTGAAGTCATCAAATAAGTATAATTATTGATACTAACAAAAATGAAACATTGTTCTTTGATATTGGGCCAAATTCTAATCATTCTTTAATCTATAAAAAATATTTGTTCCTAAAGCACTACGCATTTAATATATTTAAGTTAACGTTGACGCTAGAAAAAGCCTGCACCAGATATGCAAGAAAATATTTATCTTACCTTATCCTGAAGCTTTCCTTATGTTAGCCTTGTAAAAGCTAATCGCTTATTTACAACCAAACTGATGGAAATCTTTTATATATTTTGTATGGGAAATCCTCCACGGTCGTTCTGCACTGGGGTTGCAAGTGTTAAGAACTTTTTCCAACAATGTTTCCCTTAAATTAAGTCTGTCCATGTATATTGACATTTTTATGCAATATAAAGGCAGCCCATCATTGTTTTGACACACGTGAGGCAATAAGCACGCAATTTCAGTTCCTTAACAACACGTACAGACTGTTTAAACAACGTGTACAGGAAGTTGAAATATCAGAAAGCTTTGAACCAAAGAGTTAATAAAGCTTGTTGTTTTTGTTGTTGTTTTGTTGTTGAAAGTGTTAAAAAAATGCACTTGCGCGCATGAATCACATCACTGAAAAACAATGTAATTTTACGAGGGCCTACGCGTTAGCCCTTTGTAAATATTTTTAAAACGTTTTTATCAATGATACATTTAAAAGGTAAGTTTGCTTATTGAAACAGATTTACAAAAAATAGACCAAACATTTGACTGAGGAAAGCATCTGGAGTGGTGGAAGTAAGTGAATTGTTAAAATATTTAGCAGGTCGTGAATAGTGCCGCAAGAACAGTAAGAAATTTGTTTTTTGAAAGAAATGATGGTAAATGTTAAAGTTGGTAAATGCATAATGGGAAAGATATCATTCAGTCATTGGCACAAAGTACTACGAGAAAACAATTCCGAGTGGCTTCCTTTGCTAAGTTTCCCTTTGCAATTTTGTTGACAGAAATTATTTTCAAGTAGAGTGGAAAAAGCGGACGTGCAGGATGTTGTAATATGTAACGTAGTATGAACTTATGCTTGGAAGTTGAAGAGAGAGCGTAAATTAATTATTAATACTAACCAAAACACACCGCAATATCAATTGTTTTTTTGTATTGAGCCAAATTCTAATCAGTCCTTAAACCATACAACTTAATAGAACGTTTGTTCATTACATATATTATTAAGCACTTGGCTAAATTATGCCATCCGCATCAGAATGCTTTTAATAAAATATGTTTGCAAATTTCAGTCCAAAAAATAGGTTTACATGAAATTGTCGTAGCACGTACGTTAATTTCGCATGTCGCGAACATTTGCTGGCGCGAAAATTAAGTGACGTTCTATGTTAGCTATTAATTAAATAGCGCTATAATATTTAATTATCACGTATCAGTCGCGAATTTTGTCAAACTTTAAAATAAAATATATTTCGTGATTTTGAAACTGTATTTATAATCAGTAGTACAGTTCAAATGGTAAGGCATGTTGATTTTATCGTTTTATTGCGACATATAACGGTATGCAAGCAAATACTCGATACGCTGATGAAATCGCGAAAATTAAAAGTGACTAAGATTTTAAAATTTCCGCAAAATTAAAGTGTCGCGAAATATGGCCACTCCAAACTGATTCGTGGAATTAACGTAATTTCATGTAATAAGGTAGACAAAGTTTTTAATTTAATATTTTCTATGCAAAAATTTCAAAAGGTAGAAGTCCAATATATTTATTTAAATATAAAAAGAATGGCTGCTTTCTTTAGGAAAACGAAAATTTGCTAATGCCTCTTCGTGAACCATGAAGCTAGACATTTTTGAGATAATCGGCCATTAAATATTTGGAATGAGTACGTTAACAAAGAAGTTAAAATAAACTAAAAAAACTTTGTGAAAATACTCCATGATGGTCCCGAAAACCAATTGAAAAATATTTGTTTCTAAAGCACTACGCATTTAATATATTTTAGTTAACGTTGACGCTAGAAAAAGCCTGCACCAGATATGCTAGATAATATTTATCTTACCTTATCCTGAAGCTTCCCTTATGTTGGTCTTGTAAAAAGCTAATCGCTTATTTACAACCAATCTGACGGAAATCCTCTATATATTTTGTATGGGAAATCCTCCACGGTCGTTCTACACTGGGGTTTCAAGTGTTAAGAACTTTTTCCAACAATGTTTCCCTTAAATGAAGTCTGTCCATGTATATTGCACATTTTCATGCCATATAAAGGCTGTCCATCATTGTTTTGACACACGTGGGACAATAAAAACGTGATGTCAGTTCCTTAACAACACGTACAGACTGTTTAAACAACGTGTACAGGAAGTTGAAATATCAGAAAGCTTTGAAAGTGTTAAAAAAATGCACTGCGCGCATGAATCACATCACTGAAAAACAATGTAATTTTACGAGGGCGTACGCGTTAGCCCTTTGTAAATATTTTTAAAACGTTTTTATCAATGATACATTTAAAAGGTAAATTTGCTTATTGAAACAGATTTACAAAAAATAGACCAAACATTTGACTGAGGAAAGCATCTGGAGTGGTGGAAGTAAAGTGAATTGTTAAAATATTTAGCAGGTCGTGAATACTGCCGCAAGAACGCAAACTTAAGGTGGCTCCATAGGGTTTTCATATCTGGTGAGGCGCGCGCGCGAGTTATATTTTGAAAGCTGGTTTTCGCGTTCTTTTTTACTACCAGTTCACCCAAACCTTCCAGAATGTAATAAGTAATGATGAAATAGTGTTCGACAACCATACCTGATAACATATTGACTTTAGGTTTTGAATTAAAACTGTCCAAACAAAGGAGTTTGTCAATGCTTACGAAGCTTTAATTGTAAATTTCTTCAATTTCCTTCGGTGAAAGTTTCTACAATTTTCACAATATATAAAGTCTGCCCAGATAATAATTTTAATGAGGAAAAAAATTGGGGTTGTCAAGGCAGCTCCTTCGCTTTTTACAAAATTGTGTTTTTTGCCTTTGCGTAAAAACTGGTCTTGTAAATTTTCCTAAAAAACGGGCACCAAGTAAAGCAAACTAAGCATAACCTTTCCGCTAAGTTTTACGAACTTTCACCGAAGGAAACTCGAGAAAACAAAGACGAAAGTTTCTCATTTTTCCCTACAAATACGTCATAAAATAGGAACTCGTCAAGATTGCTATTTGAGCATGCGTGAACTTTCGATCGATGAGGTTTGTTTACCGGGCGTTTTATGCAATTCCTTGGACGAAATTTACAAATTCGTCATCTTTGGAAGTTCAAACAGCAATATCCGGGCTTAAAACATAAGTTAGAAAGGAATGTTTACTTTGAAATGCTTGACATAGCTGCAAAAATTCGAGCCATGCAGTTCACTTGTTCACATTTTTTGCGTAAGCTCGCGTCAGCTCGCGCGCGCTTATTGGCAAAAGCTTGCGTAGCCAGCGCGCGCGCTCATACTCTATGCAGCCACCTTAAGTAAGAAGTTTGTGTTTGGAAAGAAATGATGGTAAATCTTGAGCTTGGTAAATACACAATGGAAAATATATCATCCAGTCAGTGACACAAGGTATTTCGAACAAAAATGTCCGAGTAGCTTCCCTAGCTAAGTTTCCCTTTGCAATTCGGTCGACATAAATTATTTTCAAGTAGAGTGGAAAAATCGGACGTGCAGGATGTTGTAATATGTAACGTAGTATGAACTTATGCTTGGAAGTTGAAAAGGAGCGTAATTATTAATACTAACTAAAACACACAATATCAATTGTTTTTTATATTGGGCCAAGTTCTAATCAGTCCTTAAACCATACAACTTGATAGAACGTTCATTACATATATTATTAAGCACTTCGCTAGTAGGTAGAAGTCCAATATATCTTTTTTAATATAAAAAGAATCGCTGCCTTTTCCAGTGCCTCTTCCTGCTCCATGAAGCTAGAAATGTTGAGATTACCGGTCATTAATTAAAATTGGAATGAGTACGTTAACAAAGAAGTTAACATAAGTTAATAAAGTTTAAAACAAAATTTTCCCCAAAATACCCTGTGATGGTCCGTAAAACCAATTTAAAAATATTTGCTTCTAAAGCACTACGTAGTAAATATATTTTAGTTGAAGTTGACGCTAGAAAAAGCCTGCTGCACCAGATATACAAGATAATATTTATCATACCTAATCCTGAAGCTTCCCTTATATATGTTGGCCTTGTAACAAGCTAATCGCTTATTTACAACCAAACTGATGGAAATCTTCTATATATTTTGTATGGGAAATCCTCCACGGTCGCACTACACTCGGTTTCAAGTGTTAAGAACTTTTCCCAACAATGTTTCCCTAATGTCCATGTATATTGACATTTTAATTTCATGCCATATAAAGGCTGCCCATCATTGTTTTGACACACGTGAGGCAATAACCACGCGATTTCAGCTCCTTAACAACACGAACAGACTGTTTAAACAACGTGTACAGGAAGTTAAAATATCAGAAAGCTTTGAAAGTGTCAAAATGCACTTGCGCGCATGAATCGCATCATTTTTTTAAAAACATTATAATTTTACCAGGGCGTACGCGTTAGCCCTTTGTAAATATCTTTAAAAAGTTCTTATCAATGATACCTTTAAAATGTAAATACACCTTATTCGATGGTTTAACATATAATACGCGCGGATATTTTGCGAGTTGCGTAGTATTTTTCCGAGCCCCGGGCGAGGAAAAATGCGAGCAATGAGCAAAATGTCCGCTCGTATTATATGTTAAAACCATCGAATAAGGGATTTATTATTCTACTGCAAAATTTCCCGACTATTATGCTATTCTCCGTATTCGCTCTGTTCAACTAGTCAATACCGTGGCATATTTTACGTGTTCTCGTGACCTTATATGGTGAAATAACGTAATAGTAGAATAATAAATTTGCTTATTGAAATAAATTTACAAGAAAGAAACCAAATATTTGAGGAAAGCATCTAGTGGAAGTAAAGGGAATTTTTAAAATATTTAGCCTGTCGCGAATACCGCCGCAAGAACGCAAAATTAAGTAAGACTGAAGTTTGTTTTTGGAAAGAAATGATGGTAAATCTTGAGCTTGGTAAATACACAATGGAAAAGATATCATTCAGTCAGTGACACAAGGTATTCCGAACAAAAATGTCCGAGTATCTTCCCTAGCTAAGTTTCCCTTTGCTATTCTGTCGCCAGAAATTATTTTCAAGTAGAGTGGAAAAAGCGGACGTGCAGGATGTTGTAATATGTAACGTAGTATGAACTTATGCTTGGAAGTTGAAAAGGAGCGTAATTATTAATACTAACAAAAACACACAATATCAATTGTTTTTTTATATTGAGCCAAATTCTTAAACCAAACAATTTGAAAGAACGTTTGCTCATTACATATATTATTAAGCACTTTGGCTAAATTATACCATCCGCATCAGAATGCTTTTTATAATAAAATACTTTGAGTCCAAAGATAAGTTTACATGAAATTTTAGCGACACTTACGTTAATTTCGCGATTTTTCAAAATCGCGAAATTGAAGTGTCGTGCAAAAAAGTGTCGCAAAAATTTGTTGGCGCGAAAATGAAGTGACGTTATATGTTAGGTATTAATTAATTATAGCGTATCAGTCAGATATTGAGCCAAATTCTAATCAGTCCTTAAACCATACAACTTGATAGAACGTTTGTTTCATTACATATATTATTAAGCACTCCCATCCATAGGAACGCTGCCCAGCAGTGTCTCGACATACGTGGGACCATAAGCCCGTAGTTTCAGTTCCTTAACAGCACATACATACTTTCTACACCAGGTGCATTGGAAGTTGAAAAAGCTGGCATTTTCCTTGCGAGCATAACAATCACAAAAACCGTTCATAAATCCTTGTTCAAGAAACTTTTATGGTTTCGTTTTTAGTGTTTAAGAACGAATGTCGCTAAGGATGGAGCCAAATTGGAAATGGTCAGAATAAACTTTCCTTCATTCTTGGTGTGTAGTTAATCCTTTGGGTGGAAACATTCATGATGATATTTGTTTCACTTCCTGCACTATCCTAGACTTGGGATCAGGGGGGAAGTTCATGCCCAAAAATGTATTTTTTGAGGTATTTTTAACCCTGAAAACTGAGATTGTGTTAACTAATTCTCTCAAAATGCAAAAGACTGGTTAAAATTCTGCTGACATCCAGGTATAATATCATCCTACCTCTCCACAAAACTGGCACCGGATTTCCAGTTTCCCCCCTGGGGGCCCCTGGCCCCCTGTCCTTTGTAAGGGGGGGAACAGCCTTTTCAAAAAACTGAAAATGAGACATCTTTGGCTAAAATCAAATCAAACTGGTATTCATATTTTGATCAAATTTGAAGTTGCAAATGAATATTTCGTCCTTTATGAATCTTTTGGTACTGAAAAGTCCGCGGGCTTTCAACTATTTTTTGCAGAACAAATCATTTACAATTCATACTCACGGAAAAATGTTAATTTTCCGTCATTTTCAATGCCCACTTTCTGGGGCTTAAATAATGCTATTTGTAGCAACTTGCCACTACACTGTTTCTCTATCATCGATAATTTGAAAATATTTCACCTTTACAGCTTACATTTAAGCAACTTCAGAAAAAAACAACAATGTTTTGAATAGCACATCCACTGGTAAAACTGTTAATTTATGCAAATAATACCACTCAAGTTACCCGCCAAAAAAATATAAAACTGAGTCGTGTAGTCAATTAAACCACATAATTAAAACTTATAATAAACAATTGATGTTTTTCATACCATTTATTAAGTAGTACCTTCAAGAACCATCTCAGAGGCAACGAGGAATCACGCCGAATATTATAATTCATCGATGCTTTCGTTATGCCCAGATAATCAATGCCACCTTGTTGAAACTATAGTTCTCATCCGTCGGAACAGCCCCAAATGGTTTCCTTTACACTGGAAATATTATCTGGAATTGACTGCAGCTGCTAACTACCCACAAAATACTACAAACAGATTCACGATGCTCCACCGATATGATCGATGCTGTCGCCACCATGTTGGATCACTTCATGTCAGGCCATGATGAATGATTTAAAGGCAACCTCTGTATTCATTTAGACATTTTCGGTCTCTTGAGCTCCACAATTCTCAGCTATAAATCCTGAGTTATAAATTCTATATAAATCGTTTTGAAGTATCACTGTCTGGTTGTAACTCCAAGCCGGGACACTTTGTATGTTTATCTTTTATGGTGTCCGCTGACCGAAAAAGATAAACATACAATCGTCCCGGCGACCCCGTCCCGGCTTATTTAGCAGTGATACTCGGGTCCCGGCTTATTTACCTTATTCTTACTAATTTTCGCGCGTATTTAATTTCGCGAAAATGAAGGAGCCATATTTCGCGAGTATTAATTTTCGCGATTTCACGGAAAAATGGACTCAAAGTGTATTAAATTTCGCGAAAATGTCACCAAATTTTAATCAGCACTTAAAAAATCCGTCATTTATAATCAACAGTAAAGCGTTTAATTGATGAATTGAAGGAAAATCAGTACTGTGAATGGCAATTTTTACGACTGCATCAGAGACAACTTGCAGGAATGAATTGCAAGAAAACGGCGAATCAGAGGAGGAATGTCGAAATACATAAATCACGGACAGAATTATGACAATTTTTACCCTTTATTTACCTAGATCATAGTCTCTTGATTTACCAAATTACAGTGTCAATTTTCTTTATGTAATAGCGTATTAAATTTCGCGTTTTTAATTTTCGCGGCACCTTTTTTTCGCGAGTATTTAATTTCGCGATTTTTTTTCAATCGCGAAAATCGCGAAAATTAGTACTCGCGAAAATTAGTAAGAATAAGGTAGCAGTGATACTTCAAAATGATTTATATAGCTCTGTAAGAATTTATAACTCAGGATTTGTAGCTGAGAATTGTGAAGCTCAAGAGATCGGACATTTCTAAAAGAACACGGAGGTTGCCTTTAAAGCATTCATCACGGCAAGAAGTGATCCAACATGGCGGCGACAGCTGCATCGATCGCTGGAGCTTGTAATATTCTGTGGGTAGTTAGCAGCTGCAGCCAACTCCAGATAATATTTCCAGTGTAAAGGAAACCATTTGGGGCTGATCCAAATGATAAGAACTATAGTTTTAACACGGTGGATTGATTATCTGGGCATAACGAAAGCATCGATGAATTATAATATTCGGCGTGATTCCTCGTTGCCTCTGAGATGGTTCTTGAAGTTAATACTACTTAATAAATGGTATGCAAAATATAAATTGTTTATTATAAGTTTTATTTCTGTGGTTTAATTGACTACATAACTCAGTTTTTGGCCGGAAACTTGAATGTTATTATTTGCATAAATTAACAGTTTCACCAGTGGATGTGCTATTCAAAACATTGTTATTTTTTCTGAAGTTGCTTAAATGTAAGCTGTAAAAGTGAAATATTTTCAAATTATCGATGATAGAGAAACAGTGTAGTGGTAAGTTACTACAAATAGCATTATTTAAGCCCCAGAAAGTGGGCATTGAAAATGACGGAAAATTAACATTTTTCCGTGAGTATGAATTTTAAATGATTTGTTCTGCAAAAAATAGTTGAGTGCCCGCGGACTTTTCAGTACCAAAAGATTCACAAAGGACGAAATATTCATTTGCAACTTCAAATTTGATCAAAATATGAATACCAGTTTGATTTGATTTTAGCCAAAGACGTCTCATTTTAAGTTTTTAAAAAAGGCGGTTCCCCCCCTTACAAAGGACCCAGGGGGGAAACTGAAAATCCGGTGCCAGTTTTGTAGAGTAAAAGGATGATATTATACCTGGATGTCAGCAGAATTTTAACCAGTCTTTTGCATTTGAGATAATTAGTTAACACAATCTCCGTTTTCAGGGTTAAAAATACCTCAAAAATACATTTTTGGGCATGAACTTCCCCCCTGATCCCAAGTCTAGGTTAGAGCAGGAAGTGAAACAAATATCATCATGAATGTTTCCACAACAAGGACTAACTACACACAGAATATGAAGGAAAGTTTATTTTGACCATTTCCAATTTGGCTCCATCCTTAGCGACATTCGTTCTTAATATAACAAAGTGCTTGTTCAATGATATCTTTTGAAAGTGACCCCAGTGCCTTATTCGGCGATTGCAATAAAATGATTCTCTTCACTTTAGCTTGTTAATGTTGGACTCTTCCCTCTCATCAATTTCAGCTAAGTTAAAGCAAAATTCTTGCTGGACGTTTCAGCCGGGTTTTCATATGTCGGGAAAATCCCAGACCATCGCGGGGATTTGTTATTTCCCGACCGTTCCAGACATTCCCGACTTATCGATAACTATGGCCCTTAGTTATCGATAACTAACTTCACACACTGCCTTTTTTGTTATCGACAACTTTTTATGATCGACAACTACCTTATCGATAACTAGCTTCACGCAATGGCTTTTTTGTTATCGACAACTCTTTATGATCGACAACTAAATAGTTATCGATGACTATCTCTCTAGTCTGTGGAGGCCCTAAAATACTCCACAATCCGCAAAGGAAAAAGCGACAAAACGCTGGAAAGTTAACCCCGAAATGATGATTTAGCTTTTCAAATGTATAATTCGGCTTCGGAAGATAACACAAACCTCGGCCTTGATAATTCTCGCTATCATGCTCAACCTCATCCAATAATTGTTTAGTACCAATAATACTAAGTGGACGAAGGGGTTCACGTCCATGGAGTAGGGGGAGGGGGAGAGGAGTGGTTCTCTTCGAAATGTTTGTTGGGGCTGTGTGGCTCGCATCTCACGGCTTGGACCTTAAATCGACATTTTCTGGGGTTAACACTTCCTGTACTGGCTTTGCATGTTACCAGGGGGGCGGGGGAGGGGGGATAGAAAGCCGGCACTTTTCTTTGAGGACATAGTGGTGCCGGGCAACAGACCAACAGTGCGAATCATGTGCCAATCAAGCCGTTGCTAAGAATGACGTCAACCAAAACTTCATTGTTTTCTTGGGGAAATTTTTTTTCAAGCTCGCAGCGTGGCTGTACGCGTATAGCATGCAAACGCAGCGCTGGCGGATTTTTGGCTTGATATTTCGGCCGTCGATAAAGCCAAGAACACGGAATATTCCGAAACATTCCGGAACATCCTGGAACATGAAAAAAAAATTTAAATATAAAAAATTAAACAATAAATGAAATTAAAAGAGGAAAAAAAACAAGTCTCTTCTCAACCTCGTTCCCAGGGTCTCTCTTATCCCGCCCCAAAACGAGGATGGTCTCATCTCCGAATATGAAAATATATTTAGTGGGAAGTTGGGGGGATATGTGATGTTGGATATAGTGATCAAAATACAATATATGCAGCTGACCGCATTGAGTATAGGCTCACCTTTTTAAATTGTTCAAGGGACGTTGGGAGGGGGTAGGAAAATTCATGGAAAACACATGGGTGTTCTGACTACCCCACCCAGCCACCCCTGCCAGTTGTTCTCCATGAGGTCAATCAAGCAGTTTGGATTTTGGTCGACGAGATTCACATTTGTGCGTTTTAAAAATGTTTCGGCTTATATTTGGAAGGGATTTTGCGTCTGAAATAACGTGCATACAAGAATATTGTATGACAAAACACAAAACAAGTTTTACATTCGTTGAATGAACGTCTTTTAATTGAGCATAACCAACTGTAACGACATAAAATACAATACAAGTTCTACAATTTTGAAGAAGATATCACCTATTTTTAGGAGGTAAATCTTAATGTAGGCCCATGGGCTTATAATCGGGGGAGGGTGGGTGGATTATTATCGGAAGGATTTTTGCGTTTGAGCCTGGGAGGGAGGGAGGGGGCTTATTTTCGGGAGGGCTTATTCTCGAGGGGGTGCCTCACTATTTCTATGCTTTTTTATTACGATTTTATTATTTTCATTTTTCCCTTTTTAATTTCATTTTTTGTTTTTTTGTTGTTTCTTTAATTATTATTTTTTTATGTTCCGGGATGTTCCGGGATGTTCCGTGAGTGACTTTATCGACACCCGAGATAAAGTATCTCGGCAACGTGAAACAACAAGCGAAACATCCGTCTGAGCTGCATTTACATGCTACAGCGAGAGTCTTTCGGATGCGGTCAGTAGTGCTACAACTGGAACGGGAAGCGAAGTCGGATGAAAATGTTTATCGTAATACACGAGGCGAAGCGAAATCAGACAACAACGAAAATAACACGTCTTCGTTTTCGAGCGAAAACAACCAAAGAAAAACACATTTTTGTTATCATGCATACTAATTTGAGGTGTGAATTTCTTGCGCCTGGCAAGCTTTTTTATTGTTAATAAGTTTCCGTGGGACAATTCTCTTAGCAACTAGTTGAGTGCTACTGCGCACTCTCGGTTGCCCGGCGTCGGCCAAGTCAATTTAAATAAGGGCAGAACTGTATGAGGTGTGCCATCCGCCAGTTCAGATGGACGAAAAATATTAAGTGCGAGCTAGTTCCAAAATTAGTACTCATTTTTAACTCGTGGATATGCGAAGCGTAGCTACGGGTTTTTGTGAGGACTGATATGCAAATGTGTGTAGACACTTTTCGTAATTAGTCGTAATTAGTCGGCCCGAACTCGAGAGCGCTCGAGCCCGACGCCATATTGGAGAAGTAACCGCGCAAACACGATAGCTCGCATCGTGTCTGAGCGAACAGGGAGATTACAGTGAGTGGTCATTTTTTCTCGCGTTTTTCGGACGATGAGCGAAAGTTTCAAGTTCCAATACTAATAACATTCCTCCGTCGTCTTCTAAGAAAAACTTTTTTTTTTTTTTTGAAACGACGGCTGCTTCAGAACTCAGAACACTAGCACTGCGCCACGCCAGCAGCTGTTGGGTTTGAAGGTGTATTCAAAACATATAAATGCATTTATACCCAGACTCGAGTCAGCGCGAGCCTCGCTGTTGTGTTGCGCGGTTACTATTTCACTCAGTGCATGCATCGTGCCCAGAGCCTGTATTGTGGTGATTTTGTAGCACCATTAGGTGTCTTACTAAATTGAAGTGGACTTCGAATGTTTCGAACTAGTACTATGGCCAACTTGAAGCTGAATTTCATGAGCCTCTGACTCGTCCGGGCGTTAAACATGACGAGGAGATGAGCATTTGCTCTTCGACCCCTCAAGCTCACGGGGGGTATATAAATTCCAGCTTGTTGGAAAGTGACCTGAAAATGAGTAAATCTCATGCTAATGTGGTAAGCTTTGATGAGAATGTGTCTTATTTGCTTTTGCCGACCTTGACAAACTTATGTGAGCGAAACGAACACTTCTTAATGAACGAAACAGCTATTGAAAACAGGACAGACATTGGCACAATTGACGAGTCCATGATGCGAAACCAAAGTTATGTGGCCATCCAGGACAACAAACATCGCTTGGAAGACTTGTGTACTGATTTAAGCTTAAATACTAACAGGAATGGAGTTGAAGAAGTATCGAAACGGTCAAGAAGTAAGTCAAAGTTTACTGGTAAATATGGACGCGCCTGCCGTGACAGAGAACCATCGAGATTACAATGCAAGAAAATCAGTAAAATGTTCAAAAAAAGTAAGTCAAGTAGAAAACGTATTAAGCGTATATCATGTACAATACACCACATTCGTCTGCAATGAAAAACTTTCTTTCCATCGATTTCCGAATTTACCTTGCCACTAGATTGTGTAGAAGTAGACCTGTTGGAAAAAATACTTGTTCAGCTTACTGTTGTATGACTCATGATATTTATATTGTGAAAACAAGAACTAATAAGCATAAAATACAGATGTATTGCTTTATGTTAATGATCATTGTGCTTGAATGACTGTTATTCAAATAAAGTGTAATAAACAACAAGAAAAGTATTGTGTTTCAAGGGCAAACGGATTCACTGAAAGAAACGGAGCAGTGGTATTTGAAGTAAAAATATATTTGCGGACTTAAATGATTCGAAGTAAGATGAAAACAGTGCATTGGGAAAAAATGAACAAGTATTTGTCCTTGCGTCATGCATAATAGCCGTAGGGGGGGAGGGGTACTCTGATTTTTTGGTATGGCAGTACCCCACCTCCCGTGCAGGCAGCAAAATTGCATGCACGGTATTCTGTGTTTTTAAAGTGCAACAAGCCCATATCGCAAAGAAAATCAGGAATCCCTTAGTAATAGCACATTATTAATCTATCTATAATTTCGGACACCTCTGGCTCTGTAGCCTTCTCTCAGGAAGCCAATACTACAGTGAGTTAATGCAGGCTGTTGCTTTCGTAGGCACTTATTATCACATATATGATCTCTGGAACAGGCGGAAAGGTCCATAAACCTAACAAGTTAAATTTCTAACATCCCCTCAAGTATGTGTTTGTAATATGTGTACAACAAAAGCCGACGAACAAAGCCTTGCCTTTGTGAGATGACAGCAACCTCGCATTGTATACGACCCTTGTTTTAACAGGCTTTAATAATAGAACAATAATTGCAAGTTCACTAACATGTTTCATCTCTAGATTACTTTATCCACGAGTTGGCCATAGGTATTCTTTGATTTTATGTTACATCGAACTGTATGAGGTGTGCCTCCCATCAGTTCAGATGGACGAAAAATATTAAGTGCGAACTACTTCCAAATAAAAATGAACTACTTCCGAATAAAAAAAAAGTGCGTTTTTATTAGTATCTCTGTCGGTTATTCCATACCCCTGGGTGTCCCACGAATAAAAATTATAGCGCGTGCCGTTTTTTTAATATTGGTTTCTCTTGCTACCCCTGGAAAGGACGAGTAAATTGAGCGCTCGGGGTGTGATAAATAAAGTACATGTATATTTGGCTGGTAAATTTGAAGACTTTCATTACCGGGAAAAATATATGTTTGATATGCCGGTATCATATAGCAAATTGTTGCAATACAAATAAAATAAACAATTACAGTATATAACTGTTGAATGAGTATTAAACAAAACTCGCCTATATTTTCCATTTTGACTGGACGGACATCACAGCATGCGGGTTTAACTTTTGTAAATTGTAAGTGCCGG
This sequence comes from Desmophyllum pertusum, assembly GCA_029204205.1. Classification (NCBI taxonomy): domain Eukaryota; kingdom Metazoa; phylum Cnidaria; class Anthozoa; order Scleractinia; family Caryophylliidae; genus Desmophyllum; species Desmophyllum pertusum. The sequence continues at coordinate 91,707 of MU827313.1, forward strand.
ATTACGTTTTTTTGTTTAACTAAGAAACTTACCTGGCATCCTTTAGTACTTATGATTGTATCAAGAAATGAATGATCCACGATGTGAATACCCGGACATTACAGTTTCATGTTTGCTGGACTCGACAGTTCAATGAACATGGGCTGAAATACAACACAACACTTCGATGGGTTGCATGCGAGATTGAACACTTGAGTTGGTTTTGCACTACAAAGCAAAACTGACCTTTCAACCGCCGACGGAACATTTCATGTGTCGTGTTGAAGTGCAAAATACCATCTGCAAGATTGACTTCTTCATGGACGGCGCCCGGTGTCAAGTCCGGCTATGACAACATTTTCCCCCGGGCAATTTCCCTCTTCAATGGAATCTTTTCATAGCTCGATCGAGATTATCATCATGTGATGTTTCAGCAAGCGAAAACTTCCCCTCGGAGAGAACTTCATCTCGGAGATCGAAATGTTTGCAGAGTAAATCTAGAGCTATTGCAGTAAAACTCCTTGTTTGCCGCCAAGCGAGTTCGCCACGAAATAATCTATTTCGCCGCCAGAAATTGCAATTGATCCTTGTAACACAAGTGATGACAAGATGACTAGCAGAGTACATACATGTTACGCGATACAAACGGCGGGCTCCGAGGCAAATAATTGGCAAAAGCCAAAGAAACGCCGCGTTGATTTCCTTGTATGCGTTATTTAGCCTACGTAGCTGGCGTATTGTCGCGCGATGGCAAAATTCGTGACGGGCGAAGCCGCCGCGATTTTTTAAATTATTTTCCTAAATGTCATATTAGTTCACAAGTGGTGACGTGTGGCTAACATATCTCAGACATTTTATTGAGGTTCCGAAACGAGATACGGTGTATGTTTTCAACACGTCTATTGTTATATATTGCGTAAGAGTGAAATGCCCTCTGTCCAAGTATCCAAGGCGTGCGGTTCCTCATGCTAGGCTAGTTTGATCACAGGCATCCCAGGCTCTGTATGCGAATTTTGATGTTCATGGCGGCGATTTGAATATTTATAGCAAATGTATGAGAAACTCACGAAATACATTCTAAATGTTTTTCTTTTTCAAGTTGACCTTACATACATACATACATACATACATACATACATACATACATACATACATACATACATACATACATACATACATACATACATACATACATACATACATACATACACTTTATTGAGCATCCCTGAAAAGGGCTTTTCAGCATCAATATCAAAATACATAAAAGATAGAAAACTAGAAAAACTTCATTATGAATAATTTAAAGGCCGGCGACAATTATGTGAGAACGGACCCAATGATCCGCACTTGAAGCTCAATAAACTCCATCGAAATGCTCCAATTTCCCAAAAATTACCTTCATTGCTGACGTCCATGCTCTTAGCTTCCGTTCGCTACCCCTAGGGTTCCAAGGTTGACTTTAATTGCTCGAGAAACGCTCGTGTTCGAGCTCTTGACTTTGATATTTTCGTTTGCGTTATGCGTGTCCCCGACGTCTGAGACATCTCATTTGAAATTCCGCGACATCGTGACAAAATGTACTTCGACCGTGGAGAGGCCCGGTGCAATTGTTACCTTGCAGAAAAACGGTGGGATGGTCATCTGGGGTTCGTTTAGCCTCCCCATTAAATATTTTCATCCAACATTTTATGGAAAGAACAATGTTTCGTCTTTTATCTGGTTCATCCAACATGTAAATTGTGTTCGTTTAACTGCGCTTAAATATTCACAGTTGATATGACTTTTCATCGAGGAATATATTTCATTGCCACTGAAGCGAGACTTCGAGTGGCGAAATGTAGCTCTGAGTGTTTTTAACTCAATAGATAATTCAACTTAGTCCAGGCGTAGTCAATCGATAGACCGATAATCGATAACAATCGATATCAATCTTCGATTGATAGCAAAGCAATCGATAAAAATTGCCATGAAGAAAAACAGTTGTGAGTTCGTTCCAGTCTATGTTTTAAATTGCCGATAGAAGTCGATAACGATTGATTCATCGATTGTTATCGGAAATCATTGATACAATTTACCATGTAAGTGGAACGTGATGAACACTCCGATCCGCCTGGACTCGATAAATGGACAATAAAATAAAATGTTTAACGATGAACGCCTGCCTTGTATACTGACTCCCTGTATGCTCATGTTATATGCTTGCGACTTGCGAGGATAGGGATAAAAAACAACGCGTGAATAAGCAGGACAATAAGCAGACAGTATTAAACAAAATGCAATCAACCGTAAAAATCCCCCTATAATCTCACCGCCTTTTTTTGTCACGAATTTGAATTGATATTGTGAAAATTTCGCATAATTATGTATACGGTGTATTGTCTGGTGTGTAAATAAACTAACAACGACTTTTGGCGCGCGGAAATTTAGCGGATCGCATGATGTAGGATCGCAAATTGGATGGAGTTAGAAATCTCAAACCTTGCAGAGCTTCTATCCCATAAACAGGTAAATGAACTTATTGGAAAAATATATTGTATTCTTGTAGTTTTCCTAGCCAACGTTTCGATTCCAGCCCCGTACTAGGCTGTCAACGTGTAACTGAGTCGAACTTGCAAAGTCATAATTTATGCAACAAGCTTGACACAGTGAAATATATATTTTCTTATACAGTCAAACCGGTTTTCATCGGACACCCTTTATTAAGCGGACAGTACAGCAATAGTCCCGAAATTTACCAGTTCCATTATTTACTGACCGTTTCAGCTGCAGCACCCCGGCATTATGGAATAAGCTGCCTAGTGTTATTAGAGCTGAGGACAATTTTAACCGTTTTAAGCCCACTTATGAAAACCTTTTTATTTTGTAAGGCATGATCAGCTTTGATATATATATGCAATTTACTGGCAGTTAACTCGATTATTCTTTTAGTTTTTATCATGCATGTTTGTTGGTTTTTGTAGTTTTAGGTTCCGACATAATAATTTATATATTGTTCACTAGCGACGCAAGCACAAGCGCAAGCATGCAACATACGCCGACGCAGTAACGCGTTGATCATCAGTGCCTTTTGTTTAGGACAGATCAACACGTTACTGCGTCTGCGTATGTTGCTTGCGCTTGTGCTTGTGCTTGCGTCGCTAGTGAAAACCAGGCATGACAGTCTATATTGTAACGCACATTTGATCATATTTCTATGTTATTAACTTGCGCGATATAAGTTATGAATTATTATTATAATTATTATAGACTGCGCTCATCTGACAAGTGTCTACTTCAATCCTACAGTTTGTACCGAACGCGCCATAATAACTTTATTATTATTATATTACACCTAATTGCAATAATGTTGTCATAGAAAAAATAAAAATGAAAAAAGGCAAATTATAATAGGAATTAATTAGGCATACAAACTACATTGTCGGATCTTAATAATACTCAAAGCAGTCATGCACTATGATTATAATAACAGGTTTTGGACTTTTCCTTCTCATAGTATAATTCTGCATATGTAACAGTTGTTCTCAGAGAATAACGATTGGATACATTATATTTGGATCGGAGTTCAGAATACGATGCACATTCTTTCATTATAACGATTGTGTTTGAAATTCGCCCAAAGAAACGGCCTCAAAACGTCTCAAAATACAAGTGAATCAATTTATCTATAAACGTGTGGGTTCCCTGTGAATGCTGCAAACTATGATACAACTTATAAGCTAATTAATTCCTGTGCGGCTTTTTCATTTTTACCTGACAACGTTATTGCAATAATTAGATGTACATACTGTAAATAATCTGTATTAAGAGCCATTCTCCGAGAATGCCAAGAATCGGAAGACACTCAAAAAAATTCGAATTTTTTTATATTGTGCCAAAACATTCCTTTGGGTGTACTAACTTAAGGAAAAATAGTTAAAAGTTCCAACGATTTTTTTAACGGACGAAATTTAAAAAAGTTCGAAAATTGAATAATTAGCGGTTTTTCAGCTCAAAAACAGTTTCAAATTCTCACGCTTCTTTGGCAAGACGGTGAAAGCGTAAAAAAGACTCTATAAAAACGAAACTTGGCACAAATATTATGTTGTTCTTCCTCTTTAAGACTGTGTAATAAGTTTCTCCAAACGTTGTTTCTAGCTTTTTCAATTGGAATATTTATACAGCTGCCATTTTTGTCGCTTAACATGAAGGCCGACTTTGACTGCTATAAATGGCATCTGGTATATATCATTTGATAATAAAATCTACATGTAACGAAACCTTGGTTATTGTGCTTTCCACCAGGAAAGTTTTAGCTCTGGGAATTAAATATTTCCCCGTCAGTAAAATAAACTGTCTTGGCATGTGAGCGGGTATAATTTTATGCAAATCACAGGCTTCGCATTCAAGGAATACATCTGTAAACGGAACAATTAACGTGAAAGAATGACTCACCATTACTTGTTACTCTTTTCTGCTATCGAAGAAGTAAATTTCAGCTTTCTTGCTTCGTGTTGAGTCGTATAATCCATTAAAAGTCCAACATATTGATGAACGGTAATTGTAGCTCGAGAGTTCGCGATGACATTTTCAACCCGGCGTGCAGAATTCCCTCTAATCTCGACAGGATTTATATCGCATCGTGCTTAAAACCTTTAACATGCACATATCATATGTAAAATGCGATTAAAAAGGCATTTTCTAAACAATACATAAGGAAATTACTTGCTTCTAGTTCTCAAGCGCGCAGAAGTTAATTTGATCAACGCATGACCGAAATATGACCTTTAGTAACGCAAGGCGGCCACCCACTAGTCACGTTTCGCGTCGATTTAGTCAATGTTGAGTGTTATGTGATGCACGGGTCACAGCAGTAGCCTGTGTAGTACAGGCGGATTTGTTTATTTTTAGGCGAGCGCACGAAGCGCGCAACAGCGAGCGCAGAGCGCGAGTTGAAAGACGAAAGAACAACCGTCTCATGCTCCGCGCTTGCTGTCACGCGCTCGCTCGCCGCCGAAAAAACCCTAACCGCCTGTACTGCAGACTTCTAGACTTCTTCCCACCCTCATCTCTCTCTAGAGACAGGAAGATTCCTTGACGATATTTCGTCCCTTTCGGGTCAAGTATTAAAAGTGGTAAGTACAGGGCAGCGCACTGAGAAGTGAGCGTGAAGCGGGGAGTACCGCCACGCCCACGTGTATTCGCGCCTCGCTCTCGCTACTCACATTTTGCCTTCTAGCTCTCTTTTTCAACACTGGCAAATCTTACTTGTAGCCTCCTGTTTTGCAGACTAGTCATGGTACAGAGATCAGGGGGCTCTCACATCAAATTCGAAACTGACAAATTAATCTTACTTTAATAGTTCTGTGCCACCTTTCGCTCGCGGTCAATAATGCAAGGTCTGGAAATGAAAACCGTCTTCAGAAACTGTTCGTATAAAGCTTAGAAGGTTCAAGCAAGACACAATAGAAAAATAAATATTAATAATTAGTTGTTCCTCAAACGGCAATAGACTAGCTATAGTGAGCAACGCGAAACGTGACTATGAGCGACGCGAAACGTGACTAGTTTCCGGGTGGCGGCTTGCGTTACTAAAGGTCATATTTCGGTCATGCGTTGACCAAATTAACTTCTGTGGTGGTCTTCACTGGAGAACTAGAAGCAAGTAATTTCCTTATGTATGTTTAGAAAATGCCTTTTTAATCGCATTTTACATATGATATGTGCATGTTAAAGGTTTTAAGCACGATGCGATATAAATCCTGTCGAGATTAGAGGGAATTCTGCACGCCGGGTTGAAAATGTCATCGCGAACTCTCGAGCTACAATTACCGTTCATCAATATGTTGGACTTTTAATGGATTATACGACTCAACACGAAGCAAGAAAGCTGAAATTTACTTCTACGACAGCAGAAAAGAGTAACAAGTAATGGTGAGTCATTCTTTCACGTTAATTGTTCCGTTTACAGATGTATTCCTTGAATGCGAAGCCTGTGATTTGCATAAAATTATACCCGCTCACATGCCAAGACAATTTTACTGACGGGGAAATATTTAATTCCCAGAGCTAAAACTTTCCTGGTGGAAAGCACAATAACCAAGGTTTCGTTACATGTAGATTTTATTATCAAATGATATATACCAGATGCCATTTATAGCAGTCAAAGTCGGCCTTCATGTTAAGCGACAAAAATGGCAGCTGTATAAATATTCCAATTGAAAAAGCTAGAAACAACGTTTGGAGAAACTTATTACACAGTCTTAAAGAGGAAGAACAACATAATATTTGTGCTAAGTTTCGTTTTTATAGAGTCTTTTTTACGCTTTCACCGTCTTCCCAAAGAAGCGTGAGAATTTGAAGCTGTTTTTGAGCTGAAAACCGCTAATTATTCAATTTTCGAACTTTTTTAAATTTCGTCCGTTAAAAAAATCGTTGGAACTTTTAACTATTTTTCCTTAAGTTAGTACACCCAAAGGAATGTTTTGGCAAAATATAAAAAAATTCGAATTTTTTGAGTGTCTTCCGATTCTTGGCATTCTCGGAGAATGGCTCTTAAACGGACTCTAGAGCATTTCCCGAGGCTGTCCGCTTAATAAAGGTTTGACTGTAATTAATAATTGGTTCGCATTTTTTCAATGTCAGGGACCATACAAGGTTTTCGTGTTATAACTATAGGCCGGATTAGGTATTTTCGTGTTTCGATCCGTTGTAACAGACTGAATTTATTTTCGCGGGGAATACGAGGTTGCGAAAATCGCGCGTCCTGGCCATTCACGATATATAAACCGCAATGGTATGTTGCATTAGAAATTTTTAAAACTCATCATTTCAATTTTTGCTGTTATTAGAAAGCGATTATTTTGCGGAACGTCAGTGGTATAGTTACTTCTTTATTGAGCTGTTGTAATCTGTAAGCAGACCGCGCGCTCTAACTTATTCTGCTTTACTTGGGTACTGTAAATAAGGGAAATAAATTTTGGGACCTTTGCTACTGTCCGCTGAATAAATGGTTTCCGCTTAATACAGGTTTGACTGTCAGTATCTACAGACTGCCACTTTATTAAAACTGCTCGCATTTTTCACCCGGGGGGGACACCCTTAAGAGGTACTAATTCTAAGACAAAACTAGTTCCTGTCATATATTTTTACAGCTTAATACCCTGAAAGGTACCACTGAGAATAACTCTAACGGTGTTTATTTTCTATTTAACACTCAAAGCGGTACCAAACCATATATTTTAACCCCAAAAGGTACGACCGGATCATTGATTCCCGTCATTTTTCTATTTGGGAGTCCCCCGGGATTTTTCGCCTCTTTGAGAGTAGGTAAGGACTGCTCGTATTATATACAGCTGTTTCGAGAAAGGTTGTCGGAAAAATGTGCACGCGACAATCCCGAAAGGTAATCTGGGATATGATCAGCAAGGTACGTTCCTGACACTGTAGCTGTCGAACCTACTTTTGTTGCTTTCTTTTAGCACTCGCAAACAAACGTCCATGGCGTCTCGTGCCATTTTCTCAGATTTCCCTGAAATGCTGAAGTCAAGGAACCGTGAACTTAAAACTACCCACAATACCTTTCGGGATTGTCGCGTGCCCTTTTTTGACAGCCTTTCTCGATACAGCTGTATACTGTTTAACAACACGGAATAACAAGCGCAGCTTTTAATCCAGCTTGATCATGCATGATTGCCATTTCAGTAGATTTTACTATTGAACATAGATTTTTTTTTTAAACATTTTTGTGTAACTTTCAACATGTTTTAGCGTTATTTAACACCGGTACTGTGTTCCGGACAGACGTGCAAAGTCGTCAATCTTCTATGGCTTTGATTTATTTAAGTAATATATCAAACAACGCGTGCCATACTGTAAAATACACTAGAACAAGGCCTCTTATCTTGATGATAGTCCCAATATCCCTAACGCATTGCTGCGATACTGGACTCAAAGATTGTTTTGTTCGCCTAGACTTCTTGTATATATAAGTTGGCATTGTTTGTAGACAAGAGGGACGATTTTACTGTTTTTGTTTTAGTGTTTTGTTTTGTCGGGTGGACCATGAATACAACTTAAAAATATCTTATACATGAAAGTAAAATTCATTTGTGGTCCTACAAATATCATAATATGCATAGATTTATATTTCGGACTCGGTCGTGAAAATTATCATTGTGAACTAGCTGCGAAATTTTCACACCGTCCTTTGCTATATTCTTCTCCCACGCCAATGTTGTTTGTGTGCATACAGTATAAAATCGACAATTTCAATCGATATTATATACACGCCGGGCCACAATCGGCCACCGCAGCGCGGGAGAAAATAACTTTTTCACTTTTTATCCAATTGGCCTCAAATTTTACACCGTAATTAGATTGCAAATAAAATCTATAAGTACTTACTAATTGGAGAGACACTGGGCTGCACGTGCAAGTAATCCAATTAAATTTATATTCGGGATTATTATTCCACCATTTCAGCATTATTATATCTCCTTGATACAATTCTCAATGAAAATAATAATCATAAATAATAATAAATAAACCCAATCACGTTCCCAAGACCAACACGTTTCATATCAGCAGAAAGTAAACACTATAAGTTCGTTCGTTCATCCTATGTTTGAGATTAACCTGTCGAACGCAGTCTCTTAAGGACGTTCGCGCGAAAATCTTCTAACACTGATGTTTTTTTTTAACTTTTACCACAGTTAGATAATGAGTTACTAATGCCAGAAATGCAAAAAAATTGGGGGGTCACCGACTTCGTTTCGGAGATAAGATAAGTGAAAGAACACCCTAATTTTGAATAATCGGTCCTCGTAACTCGATATGGCCTCAGTGACTGTTAATCTGAAAATATTACAAATGAATCGCTGGACACGAACTTGGTGCGTGTACCTTCCGTCCATTTAATTTTCAGAAAAATCAAAAATCAAAAATGGAAACAACTACTTTCGATTATTGAATTCAAGAAAAACCAAAATGAAAAGTAAGTTTTTAATTTTTGTCCTTTTCAATCAAAACGAAAATTAAAAATGGGTTTACCATGTCGATTTTCTTTTTTTGGAACTGAACCAAAATCGAAAATCGACACGTATTTATCTAAAATCTATTCACGTAAAAAATAAATTGTGGTTTCCGTTTTCCTTTTTCGATGAAATGGATCTAAAATACACCATATGACGACTGGAAAATCGGAAATAAAAAAACACATTTCAATTTTCATCTTCGATGAAAAATCGAAAATTGAAATTGACAAAAAGACCATACAGGCGAGGGGAGGGAGGGGAGAAATTTTGCCATGTTAGGCTCGGCTACTAAGTAAAACAAGATGGCGGCCAAGCGTGAAGAGCAACAATGGCTACCTGGCTACATATGTCCTACACCTCCGGCCGGAATCTTTCTGGATGAACTGTACCGGCGTGATCAGACTGCAGGAATATTTTGGGATATACTTATGAAATGAATGCCAAGAAAGAACGAAATGGTGATTTCTGAAGTCCTCTGAACATCAAGTCTGTACGCATAGTAGGGAAAGCTGTAGGTACGTATGCAGTTATAAAAGTTATGTCATTTAGCGTTCTTCTTGTCTCCTTTGATTGCCACTGTCTTGAAAATGCTGCCCGGAAAGAAGTCGAATTATAAAGTCTATAGCAATACCAACACGCAAAAGGGGATCATTTTGTGAGACATGATTGTTTAAATTTCGTACGTAAGATTTTTTTTCATTCCATAAAAAAAATTTAACTCATAAATAAGCTTAATAATAAAATACTGAGTTGGCCTATAGTTCCCAGGAATTATTATACTTATTAATCCAGTGGCGGAGCCAGGTGTGCTCAAAAGGAAGAGGGTTCCCAATAGGTTTGGCCGGATGCGGGATTTGGCTTATTTTTGTGGCGATATTCGGGATGCGAGCTAAAAACAGGAGCGGAAAGCGGGAATTTCAATTACGAAAATATATTAAAGGATGTTGAAGTTCTGATTGACATTCTGTTTGATTTATATAAGTGGGCTGGACATGTACTTTAATAATAACATGCATCTGCTGTTAGCGTTTTGTCAAAATATCACTCCATGGCCAAAGATAATTTATGGACTATTACTGTTAGAATTAAATATGCCCCTAACCCCTCCTGACTCCCACAGGCTAACAGTTGAATTTTTCAGTGTCATGGGTATAAAATGCAGTCTAAAAGCTTTACGGGTTCAGGATGAAATACAGGGATTATTCATAGTTATCGGTCTTAAGAGCGACTTTCTGTAATTACAACGGACAGGTGTACAAGATAGAAAAATCGAAATTACCCAAACTTTGTCACAATAAAGCCCTTTAGAAACTACTTTAGAAAATACAAGAATCAGTTCGTTCGGATTTATATTTTCCATTTTAAACGATTTTTTAATTTTCACCCCTGGAGGAGGCCTCAAACGACCGAAAAATGTGCTTCCTATCTTTGGTTCGTGTGAAAAAATAAAACAAATAGCACAACTTTTTCGATAACACATGATTTAATGACCCTTCCATTACATTTTACCGTTATTAAAATTTAAAAAGATTCAAACTTGATTTTTTTACAAATTTTGAGAATTACCACCTAAATCAACATTACGGCAACTATCAATTTTGGCCAACTTCAACGGCAAAAATCGCTACCTGGTACATGGTTTTTGTTGTTATGATGGCATTCCAGAGAAATAGCAACTCTTCCTCTATCATTCTATGAAATAACATTTTGGGGCAAATGAAACTACGAGTTTTGATAGATGAAAACATTTATGGTACTTTCTCGAAACTTATGACCTTTGAACTTACAGTTACATCGGTAACATATAAGATAACTTTATTAACCGTTGAAATTTTGTGCTAAATCGCCTCGTTTCACACAGTTGAATTATTTGTACTAATTATTGATTGTTTAGTAGCAATTGTTTCAAAGGAATAAAGATTCTTTTGCACCGAAGGAGCTATAAATTTCTTGACGACAACGTTTCACGTTCATGCTATTTGTTTACTTCACAAATATATCAACGCGATAAAGTTGTAAGCCACTCAAGTTACATATGGCATCCCGTAAAATGCTTACATTTCTTCTCAAGCAAAATCGTGATAGCATAAAAAAGAAATCAAACTGAGCCTACCTTTTATAATTACAATTTTCCTGGTACATCTGAACTACATGACCGCCGCAGACATGTACGAAATTGCGTGACACTTATCACTAGTTCCCAGGTTTTGCGCGGAAGCCCGGAAACCGACACGCAAGCGTTCTGCATGCAAGAAACAGTTTTGCAAAAGAAATGTGCAAAACTGGAGAAAAATACTGAAGAGCCAATGTCTGTTAACCTTCTAAATTCTTATGTGCTCAATGTATCACTAAAACGGCCGTAAACAGTACAGCAGGCGTATGAGACCCTATTGATATAGATGGATATAGCCGGGATATAAAATGGCTCTCTCTCTCTCTCTCTCTCACACTGTTACATTACAAAAACGGAATTCACGAGGGAAACTATTCTTGTCTTGTTTATAACAAACAGTTGAAAGTAAAAGCTGTATTTCCTCTTCAAATAAGCACCCCGGGCCGCTTGTTTCAAAGTTTCATGCAGGTTTTTCTTTGTCAATCTACATGATTATCGTAAAAGCTCTATTTAGCCCACCACCCCTTCTCTATTAAGCCCCCCTCTCTAATAAGCCCCCCTTTGGAAGTCAGATTTTGTAATAAGACCCCTTCTCTATAAATTCCCCCCTTTCCGTCACGTAGATGTAAATGACTTTCCAGCAATATTTTCTGGCGTTTCAGTCACTTTGTATTGAAACGTGGTCTTTAATTTCCAGAACTATTGTTAAGTTAGGGTATAAATGACGACGATTATACACAACCCATTTCTTGTTCTGTTTTAGTTAGTGGTGTATATAGTAAAGTGAATATATAGTGAATTTTCTCAGGTAGATTTATATATATTTTAGATATAATCATTCTATTGGGCGTTTAATCGTGGACAGGCGGTAAATGTGTACCTGTGCAGTTTTAATGCAAAATTATAATTAGTATTAAATGAATACGTTGCTCTCTCGAAAACATCAAAGAGAGCTAGAATAAGAAAGAGCCTAACTTTGCAGCCTTGAAACCAAACTTTTCGAGATAACAATGGCAGCTATTTCACGGTGGGCATAAAGTGACCCAAAAGTGGCAATCTGAGTTTAAACTTTTCCCGTTTTGATGCACGTTACCTGAAATTGTAGAACAACTAGAACTCGACATTCTGAAAAATCGTATGTTTTTTGTTTTTCAAATTTTGCACCAAAATTGTTTTAAGTATTAAGGTATTATGGTGTATTGACGTAAATAGACCATAACTTTTGATCGGATCAACATATTTCAGATATTTTTTTCAGTTTCGGGATCCTCGTGACACGTTCTTTTAGAAACTGTCATCAAATGTTCCACGATAATACTTAAAAATAATTTTGGCGTCAAATTTGTGATGTCATTTTCCCGCCAAAAATTTTGAATTTTTTTTTTAGAATGCTGGGTTCTATATTGTTGTAAAATTTCAGGTAACGTGCATCAAAATGTGAAATGTTGAATATAATTGCCGCTTTTGGGTCACTTTATGCCCACCGTGTTTATGGACCGTGGCGACAGTCGCACTGGGTCTCGATAAGCTCTCCAAGTAAACATGGTAAAGACAAGTATGACGCTTTCCGTCATCCTTTGATGTTCCCAACCTCAATGTCAAAATACTCCCAATTCGAACGCGGCATGGATAAACTAAACTGTCGCAGTTTACATGACCTGTGCTGCCTCGTCCCCAGGCGCCGTTGCGAGCGAGAAAACAGGAAGCGCGGTGCTTGATGGTTAGGAGGCGAAGCGTCTTCTTGTCTGCAACAGTCCCACAACCCCACGCGTACCGCGCTCAAACAAGGAGCGACTCCTGGGGATGAGGCAATGACCTGTGCATAAGTGTCAAAAACGAATGGGTGCCTTAGTGACACCTCTTCTATTTTTCTTTCAAGCAAAAGAGTTTATGCCAAATAATCTTCACTAACCTGCTTTAGCCAGCAGCAGCATTGCCCCGTCCAAAGGGGGATCCCTCAATTGAGTAGCCTTCAAATGTCCCCGAGTATCCTTGCCACAATTGCCAATCAAAACACACTGAAGATTTGCAGAATTAGATATACTGACACCACACTGACCACCAACAATTTGCAAATTTGCTGTTTTTCCTGCAGGTTTTGGTGTCCGTATACGCTTAGTGTGTGTTGTCTTGGCTAATTTATTGTGTAGTGTAGTTTTTTTTAGCGTAGAGTTGTATAGTGCCGTTGTGTCATTTAGTGTTACTCAGTGAACCCTTTTCTACATGAAGCCACTTTTCATTAGGATCAATATACGTGTTTGTAAAATTTGCTTTAAAACGAGAAGAGCAATAAATTATAAGAAAATAAATAGAAAATAAACCAATCAAAGACCAAATCGAACTGTCCCTGTGTACGCGCCCCATAAAATCATGATACCGTGAGACCCCGATATAATGAAGTGCCAAGGGACCGGGAAAATGTGTTCGTTATAACGGCAGGGGCTCGTTATGTCAGGGTTGTGTTCGATACATTTTACTGTTGAACATTAATTGGCCAGGATGAAGAATATCGCTCGGGGGGGGAGTGCTTCATTAAATCGGGGTTCCACTGTATTTAAAATGTAAACCTACCTATGAAGTTATAAGAGAAGGCAGAATTAGTCCAGGGTTCTTGCCAAAAATAAAATTGTACAGAAATAAATTAAAGCACGGGGTTTAATCATGTAGATTGACAAAGAAAAACCTGCATAAAACTTTGAAACAAGCGGATTCGAAAGGAAAATATGGTTCTTACTTTGGCCTGTTCGTTATAAACAAGGCAAGAATAGATTCCCTCGTGAATTCCGTTTTTGTATTATGTAACAGTGAGAGAGAGAGCCATTTTATATCTATATCCATCGATATCAATAGGGTCTCATACGCCTGCTGTACTGTTTACGGCCGTTTTAGTGATACATTGAGCACATAAGAATTTAGAAGGTTAACAGACATTGGCTCTTCAGTCTTTTTTCTCCAGTTTGTAAATATTACTTTCTGCAAAACTGTTTCTTGCGCGCTGAACGCTTGTGTGTCGGTTTCCGGGCTTCCGCGCAAAACCTGGGACCTAGTGGTAAGTGTCGCGCAATTTCGTTCATTTCTGCGGCGGTCATGCAGTTCAGATGTACCAGGAAAATTGTAATTATAAAAGATAGGCTTAGTTTGATTTCTTTTTATGCTATCACGATTTTGCTTGAGAAGAAATGTAAGCATTTTACGGGATGCCATATGTAACTTGAGTGCCTTACAACTTTATCGCGTTGATATATTTGTCAAAGTAAACAAATAGCACGAACGTGAAACGTTTATTCATTTATTCATTTGAAACAATTATTCATTTGAAACAATTGCTACTAAACAATCAATAATTAGTACAAATAATTCAACTGTGTGAAACGAGGCGATTTAGGATTAAATTTCAACGGTTAATCAAGTTATCTTATATGTTACCGATGTAACTGTAAGTTCAAAGGTCATAAATTTCGAGCAAGTACCATAAATGTTTTCATCTATCATAGTTTCATTTACCCCAAAATGTTATTTCATAGAATGATAGAGGAAGAGTTGCTGTTTCTCTGGAATGCCATCTTAACAACGAAAGCCATGTACCAGGTAGCGATTTTTGCCGCTGAAGTTGGCCAAAATTGAGAGTTGCCGTAATGTTGATTTAGGTGGTAATTCTGAAAATTTGTAAAAAAATCCAGTTTGAATCTTTTTAAATTTTAATACCGGTAAAATGTAATGGAAGAGTCATTAAATCATGCGTTATCGAAAAATTTGTGCTATTTGTTTTATTTTTCTCACACGAACCAAAGATAGGAAGCACATTTTTCGGTCGTTTGAGGCCTCCTCCAGGGGTGAAAATTAAAAAATCGCTTAAAATGGAAAATATAAATCCGAACGAACTGATTCTTGTATTTTCTAAAGTAGTTTCCAAAGGGCATTATTGTGACAAAGTTTGGGGAATTTCGATTTTTCTATCTTGCACACCTGTCCGTGGTAATTACAGAAAGTCGCTAGAAAGTCATAGTTGAATTTTTATATAGGTTTGTAATGGTTTTTGCCACGCCTTCTCGTTAAAATCGCTAGGGAATAACGATGAACACATTTCTAATTAATTTTTTGAAGGTAAACTCAGTTATTTCTAATGGAATTCTTGTGGTACAGACATTTTTTTAGAGCTCTGAAAACCAGTGTATACTTATAAAATTTAATCGTCTGGGATCGCACGCAACGGAAACCAAATTAATTATGTGTTAAGCTTATATAATTTTGCTCTCCCCTCACACCCCTTGTGAGCTTCAAGAAACAGATAATGTCTACGGACAATTATCAGTGAATATATTTTGAAGCCAAAAGGAGGTTTAATATTTTGTTTATTATCCTTCAAATATTTTCTATACTTGCGTTTTATCTTGACTGACAAACAAATTTCAATCGAGTTTCTGTTGGTTTACCACAAATATTAGCATTTGCTAGCATTTGCTAACTTTTGCTAACAAATTGCTTGCTCGTGAATACATTTCACCAGAAATAGTTTTTGAGGCAAGGCTGTTTCTGACAATTTCCATAATTGCTTGATCCCTACGTGGACTGGCTCCGAAACCTCTTTAATAATTTTCTGACCCGCAACGAATATTTCTTTCAAAATCGCTGAACCCTTGAACAAGCCATTTAACAGCAAGTTTCTAGAAGCCCAGAAGATTGTTTACGTGCAGTTGTCATCGTAATAACATCTCTTCAAGAGTAGTTTCTCCTTTTGTTCCTGTTATAGAAACCTAAACAAATTTTGATCGTGGAAAATGTTGGTTGATGTACATCTATCTTTTTAATTTAACACTGGATTAATAACTATAATAATCTTGTATTCTAGGTTTTGATTAGTTCGTTATCATCCACACTGATCTCTGAAGGTAAGTTCCTTGAAGTTATACTTGTTTTAGTGATCGCATTGCCTTTCTTAATCTTGTATTCTAGGTTTTGATTAGTTCGCTGATAAATTTAAAACAGCTCCTTTGCTATTAATTAATTGAAACCCGACACAGCTATACACAAAGGATCCATTTGTACCAGTCTGCCTTGTGCGCTTGGTCAATTCATGCAGTTGTAAACGAACTGCACACAGTTCTACACGGTCACGTAAAAATTGAAATCCCGTATTTCGCTACTTTTCTCCTTGCGATTCTCGCATCCCGACCCCTTAAAAACACGAAATCCCGCTCCCGCTCGTAATTTAAATTCCCGCTTCCCGCTCTTGTTTTTAGCTCGCATCCCGAATATCGCCACAGAAATAAGCCAAATCCCGCATCCCGCCAAACCTATTGCGGACCCTCTTCCTTTTGAGCACACCTGGCTCCGCCACTGGATTAATAACTATAATAATTCCTGGGAACTATAGGCCAACTCAGTATTTTATTATTAACCTTATTTATGAGTTAAAGTTTTTTTTTTTATGGAATGAATCTTACGTACGAAATTTAAACAATCATGTCTCACAAAATGATCCCCTTTTGCGTGTTGGTATTGCTATAGACTTTATAATTCGACTTCTTTCCGGGCAGCATTTTCAAGACAGTGGCAATCAAAGGAGACAAGAAGAACGCTAAATGACATAACTTTTATAACTGCATACGTACCTACAGCTTTCCCTACTATGCGTACAGGCTTCAAGTTCAAGTTTATTTGCCCCATGATTGATGTTACAGTAGTGCAAGTCATAGTTATGATAAGGGAGCAGGAGCTCTCAACAAACCTACTGGGCTTACAAGGAGAGCCCCTGTTACATCATGTTTTTACATACTTTACAATAACATGGCTATTAGTAACTATTCATTACCTAAATCATATTTCAATACATATGTATATATATATTTTGTTTAATTTTTGCTAAATACATTTTTTTTCAAGAAGATTATTTACAGAGAAGATATTCTTTGATTTTTTTCTTAAAGATGTATATTGACTTAGACATTTTTATATCTGGTGGAAGGTTATTCCAGATTTGACTTCCTCTATATTTTATTGAATGTTTCTTATAATTTTTTCGTACGTAATCTACATGAATCTTTGTCGAAGATCTGGTATTATGGCTGTGCAAATCCCTATTAAGGGTAAAAAAATTGTCAAAAGTCATTGGTAGCATTTTGTTGAAGTAACGAAACATGAATAAAGCAGTTTTCTCTCTATTTATTTCATCAATCGGAAGAATTGATAATTTTTGAAAAGAGGGAGAGTGTGATCTCTATAGTTGGAAAATGTTATTATTCTTATAATATATTGAACAAATCGATATTGATAAGTTAGACGAAGACGATTGACCATGTAATATGTTTCAACTGGAATTCCGTAATATATGGGCAACGGAGAAAACCTCGCTCAAAACCACGCTTTGCATCGCAATTCCATAGAAGTTTGACGAAAGTAAAGCAATTGAAGAGTTGCATTTGGCGATAGACTACGAGCATTCTCTTTCTTTTCCTACATTTTGCTACAGCGCAAGAGGCGAAAAAATTGATAGTCGAGCGGTCAAGCCGGCCGCGAGCCGCAAGAATCACCCCAATCCCTCTTCTTTTTCATCGTTGATTTGCATAATTAATAATTATCCTCCCTCCCCTCCCCACAAACCACCTCTGCCACTGCTGCCCGCCTCCCTCTGAGTAAAAAGGGCGACTGCTGGCAGTTTGGAAAATTTGTTGGCAATTCGGAAACGAAATACATGGTGCCTTTACTGGCTGATAAATGCACGTATTTTCATTTACATACCCAGACAAGGTAAATTTGGAAATCCCCCCCCCCCCCCTCCCCCCCACCCCGCGGTTAGGATCCCAGTAGAAAAAGGCGACTACTGCTAGTTCCAGATATAGATGGACACGAAAATGCAAGGCTGTCTTCACTGGCTGATAAATGCATACATTTTCATTTAAGTAAGGTAACATTTGGAGATTTCCTTCAGTCATATGATTTTTAATGTTTGCAAAATGTACATGTGTTAAGCGTTATCGTGCTGGACTGAGACCCCCTTTAATGATATACAAAAGGAATTAAGCGTAACTAACTTACCTTTTGCCATAATTCATGATTTTTCACCGCCTTCATTAACGCTCTGAAGTCAAGAACCGTAACGCGTGAACTGTTACGAACACGGCTTCAAAAGTGATCGAATTTGACGCAAGTCGCTTAAATTATTTCGGATTAATTCAAGCACGTTGGTTCACTTTTTACTGCATATCAGGATCAATGAAATCTTCCCAGGGCTGCTTCGGTTAAATGTGACGAAAAGGTATCTGCACAAGCGAGGGGTAATTAGAATTTGCTAATTAGTGAGGAGTTTGGGCGAGTGGCACAAACATCTCTGCCGAGCAAACCGTAGAGGAACAGGAACCCAGAAAACTTTCAAAGGTAAGAAAAGATAGAAAATCAAAATGAACTGAATAGAACTGATACATTTGTTGTGGGTGATATGATAAAAGTGTACACATCTACGAATTCCTTTCTCCGATAGTGCGTGACTGACTTGTAAAAGCAATGGAGTCGATTTGTATGTTGTCCATTTTGTCGTTCATCGTGATCATTAATTTTCCTTCTTTCTTTCGACATATTTGAAAAATAGACACGACTAAAAGAATAAAGCGATAAAACTATGGATTCGTTCAAAACAAAACAAAATAATTATTCAAATAATTATTATTAAGTTTAATATACTAGCTGCATTCCATGATGAAGTAAGCACAGCATTTGGAATCCACGTTATAAGGCGGACAGATTGAACCAGTACAATGTCTAAAATGAGCAGTGTAGTAAATCCAGACTGCAGACTACTGTACTGATGTTTTGAAAACAATACGACCATCTTTGTTTTTAAGTCGGCGTTCATCTACTCCCCGTTGGCATATGATTTATTTAGCTACAATTAAATATAATCTGGCAAACACAATAAATTGATAGCTACAGGGCCATTTATAAGTTATTAAAATATAGATAGGATACTGCGCGCGCTCTGATTGGTCAAAAACCATGTTTTATCAGAGTTTAGAAAATAGCTGCCATATGTACTGCATAGAGTCTAGCCGTGCATTATTTTCTTATAAAGCACGGCTAAAACTATAAAGCACGCATGTCCCGGATGTTCACCACGCTTAGATTAATCCAGTTGATTTTCAACGCTGAACCTGTCCTGCAGCTTTTCATGACTTTTTTATACGGCTAATTAAGTTGAATATATTGCGAGTTTGACCAGTAATGCTTTACCTGTATTGAAAACGAAGTGAAACAGTATCATCGAAGGCGACGGATCATGCAGAAAGAAAACAATTTCGCTCTCCGAGCGTGGCACGTCTTGAACCGGCCGGCGGCATTTTATCAACAACAGCGATCAAAGTGATTTCGCAAAACACTTGGACCTGAGAAAACGTTTAGAGGTAAGAAAAAATTATTCTCTTATTCATAAAAGACGCCACAACACTATCGTTTTACATAAAAGTGAAATAGCAGCACATTTGTTTTGTTTTTGAACGTCAAGTCAATGGTTAATCTGCAGAAATCTTGGAAAGAAGCCGACAAGTCGACCGGCAAAGTTGAAAATAGATTTGTCAAACTCTAAGAAACTTTCTAAAAATTCAGGAGAGGCCATAATATGGAAATTTTCGTTGAAACAAGTGTTTACTCATTCAAGAAATGTTAAAATATCGTACAACTAGGATTATAGATTAGTTCTTAATTCACGCTACTTCGCGACTTTGTAAGTTTTGTGTTCTACCGCGCCACTCAGCGTACGGCGAAGTTTTTTCTTTCAAGTTCCTGCTATTTTCTAAACTAAATAGAAGATGGTTTTCATATGTCCTATAAGAAAATGATGCACTTTTGAGGTCTAGAAAAGCAGCTGAATGCACTCGCCGAAGCGGCTCGTGCATTCACTAGCTGCTTTTCTAGACCTCAAGCGTGCATCATTTCTTATAGAACATAGAAAACCATCTTCTATTAGGTAAATAATACATAGAAAAGCGTGTTTTATCGTTTCGCGCGCGTAAATCTATATTTTAAAGCACATAAAGAAGCCAAAACCATGTATTATACTGTCATAAAACACGACGGGAATTTGAGAACACTTGAGAAATATAGAAAACACTCGCCTGCGGCTCGTGTTTTCTATATTTCTCTCGTGTTCTCAAATTCCCGTCGTGTTTTATGACAGTATAATACATGGTTTTGGCTTCTTTATTTGTTAACTATGCCACCCGGGCTATGGCATATATGAGAGAAATACGTCGAATATTGAAAGAGATTGTCCTAGTTGTAAAACGTCAAATTTACAGTATGCCTGTATAGCAAGAGTTGCCACAGAGCCGGCATACAAACGTCTCATCGTTTGACACAGGTTTCAAGCCGTTTCCTTTCAAACTTGGCATGATGACTATTGTTTAACTTCAAGCAATTATCAAACTTGAGCGCTCGGCCGAAACGGCCTCATGCTTAGTCTTTGCATATGTTCTAATGTCTGTGTTTGGATCAGTTTGATTTCGTCGGGTGACCTCCTTCACGCCAACATGCTACTTTCTTCAAAATTAAATGGCTCGTTTTCCAGCAATCTCAATACTGCGTTCAGCCTCCGCTAATAAATTATATTTTTACATGATTTTTGTAATGGTTTGCTAAGCATTTACCCCTTAAGGGCACTGTACGAAAATGCCGGGTATCGCTTTAGGAACCAAAGGCTTTTACATGTAAGAACTTGTAAGTTATTCAAAAATGTTATCATGTCATCCCTTCATACCATCTCTCCATATTCCATTTTATTTTGTCCATACTAGAAATTCGCCGTGTAATTAGTTTTCCTTTGACGCCTTAATTCACACAGTGGTCATGGGTGGTCGTGTCTTTGTTATATTGTTCGGCTTTGATCTTCCACCTCTTCAACGAGACATAGTGTCAATAAACGAGATTCCCACCACAAGGTTGTGAGTTGTGCAAGTATAGCGATACTCAGCGTAAAATGTACCAACCAAAGAACTATTGGCTGTTTTATACAAAGAGTACAGTTTAACGGTTGGAAAAAAACATTACTTCAATGTCTGTAAAAAGCGAATATCGCTATTGTTTATCACCGTCATGGATGGATTTGCCTTTTTCAATAAGTTGCATTTGTGCATATCGATTTACTACCAGTCTGGTCAGTGTCCTGCGTACTCTTTTCACGAACCTAAAGCTGGTCTGTAACATCAAATTTAGCCGGGATCGTAGACAATGGTCATTTGCATCACAGTGATTTTTCGTCAATCATTCGACCTTTTTCGTGTAAACT
Source organism: Desmophyllum pertusum (assembly GCA_029204205.1). NCBI lineage: Eukaryota > Metazoa > Cnidaria > Anthozoa > Scleractinia > Caryophylliidae > Desmophyllum > Desmophyllum pertusum. The sequence continues at coordinate 113,083 of MU827313.1, forward strand.
TCGTTCGCCTAACAAGGTGAACGAAAATTTATCGACACGTCAACTTAGTCAACAAACATATAGACGTTTCGCCTGAGAGGCCCTCGAACTCCGGAAATCCTTTGTTATTCATCCCCGAGCAAAACCAAATGGCTTTCCACGAGTTTTTGCCCAATTTGTCACACACAAAAAAATAACTGTTTGGGGCTGGCTATTCACTCGACCAGATCCTTCTCCCCGTGTGGGGAATAGGGCAGGAATTATTCACCTAAATGTCGGTGAAAACTGGTGGATATATATCCACCACAGTGACTATTCACCTCTACTTCGGTGGACTGACAGCTTACTTACAGATCCCTTGGCCGCCAAGTGTCGCAGTGGGCACGTACAAATAAGCGCCATTCCGTTCTGCCTCCAGCTTTCCGTGCAACTTCAGCCCAGGACCTCTTCCCATTTACACCAACCCTCCCCCTAATGATGAATGACAGGTCCATTATATATAGGTCTCTGAGAAAGAGCAGGAACATGCAGAGAAACATTTTCTATTCAACTCATGTTCTGAATTTTTTTTTCTTCATTAGATTAAAAATCTAGAGTAATGGCAAGGAATGGATACAAGAGGATCTCCACCGAGAACGATATAGAAAATGTCAGCTTTGTGTCACTTATTTTCTTTCAATGGATGAACAGTGTCTTCAAGACAGGCAATGAGCGACCTTTAGAGGCAAACGATCTTTTACCACTTTCAGAAGAAAACTGTACCAGTTCACTGACCGAACGGCTTCAAAGTGAATGGAGAAACGAAAACACGAAGTGCAAAGGAAATGGCAAAAGGCCCAAACTTTGGAAAAGCGTTATAAAGATGGTCTTTGTTAAAGATGGCATGATTATCGTCTTTACCGGTGCTTTATATACAATTTTTAACCTTCTTCAGCCACTGTTTCTCGGATATCTGATTTCCGCACTGATATCAGCGGAACCACAGGAAAATTATCTTTTCTACGGTTGTGCACTAGCCATGGGAATTAATACTTTGATCAGTAGCCTCAGTATGCATCATATGGACTACAGAAGTGAACTGCTGGGTGTCAGAATTAGTAGCGCTTTGAAAGGTCTAGTTTACCTCAAGGTAAGCACAAATAAAATAGAACGGTACTGTTAACTCCTTGTCACTTCACCTCGGAGAGAGATAAAATATTGGAACCAACTGAGTCCATACGCTGGAAAACGCGCTCAACTGAAGGTAGATGAATTGCAAGCTCGTTCCAAGGGTCTCTCTTTTTCCCGCCCCCAAGAGCAGGACGGGAAGAAGAGAGCCCTGGGAACGAGATTGCATGAATTGGTCTTGTTTCTGATTGGTTAGAGATTTCAATCGTGCAAAGTGCTCTAACCAGTTAATGCTACACGCAGCATACCTCAGCCTTTAAATGTTACTCATATCATCCCTAACGTAAACACGAGCCAAATTTTAACTTGGTTCGTCAACTGAAATACTTGCAGGACATTTTGCCTGCTTCCACGTCAGAGAGGCCGTGAACTCAATCACACGTTATATTAAAACCTTTTCAAAGCAAACTAAACTTGGCATTTCTTATTTTGTTTTTCAGACCCTTCTTCTCAGCAAGCATGCACTGTCAAAGTTTTCAACAGGTCACGTGATTGATCTGATATCAAACGACGTTCAGCGATTGGAGGAAGATGCTGTAACCTACTTCTTCACCAAGTTTTTGGATTTGTTCGACTCGTGGCAGTTATGGTCTTACTTTTGTTTTTTGTTGGCTGGCAGGCTCTTATGGGAGTGGCTTTCCTTTGTTTTCTTGTACCTTATTTCGCCGGGATGTCCTATGCTGGTGCCGCATTGCGCTTGCGCACAGCCGCGGAGTCTGACCTACGCATCTCCATGATGAACGAGGTGGTTTCTGGGATCCGCGCAATCAAAACGCATGCATGGGAAGATGAATACCGAGAAAAGATAAAAAATACGCGAAGGTAGGAAGGCAAATATCGTAGCTGCTGTTAATAGTTTAGTTAGCCCGATCAAAGTGATCGTTATTGTTAGCAAAACAAATTGGACCTACGGAAATGTTTAGAGGTAAGAAAAAATTATTTTTAGTCATAAAAGAAGCCAAAACACTCTCGTTTTACATAAAAGTGAAATAGCAGCGATTTTGTTTTGTTTTTATACGTCAAATGTCAAAAATCTGACGAAATATTGTTTTGCAGAGAGAAGAGACGAAATTGTTACAATACTGTACGACGCTGGATTAGTTCTTTCTTCATACTAGTTCGCGACTTTGTATTAAGTTATGTGTTCTGCCGCGGCCTCTCAAGTGTACGAGGTTTTTTCCCCTACTAAGTGATGATGGTTTTCGTATGTCCTATGAACGAAATGATGCACTTCTAAGGTCTACACCGCTCAAGCGTGCAGTATTTCCTCATAGAACATAGAAAACCATATTCTATTAGGTAAATAAAGACATAGGAACGGAGGTTATATTTCGTAAGCCTATTCTGATGGGGGGAAAGGGGGATGGAGTGGGGGGGGGCAGAAATTGCCCAAACGGATTTCAAACTTATCATACTTAAAAAGCAATTATGGCCAAACTTTGTGACTTTTCCTAAAAATTATATCTGGGAACATTTTGGTGTGTCAATTGTTTGATCACTTGACTTGAAGTTTCTATGGCAACCGCATGTATTGACAGATCGTTTCACCCAAAAGCGCTGTTTTTAGCTTAATTTTAAGTTTTAAAGAGATTTTTCCTTTTATGAAGAGTTTCTTCCAATATTACATATTTACCGTTTTTGCATCCTTACATTTATTTTTCAAATAAAATATGGAGATTTTCTGACATTTCTGATATTTTAGATGTATGACGTCATTTTGGCGTGAAACGACATCATAATTGACAATAAACACAGGTAGATGACGTCATTCCTGTGAACCCGTTTTAAAATAATCTTTATTTTGTTTCCAGACGTGAAATAGGAATCATCCGTAAGAAGAGTGTCGTTCTGTCAGGTGTCGCTGGCTTGGAATTCAGTTCAGCACCAATGGCGACCCTGGTGTCAGTTGTCACTCTTCTGTTGACTGGCCAGCATCTAACACCTGTTAATGTTTTCATGCTCCTCTGTTTTTTCAACTTGGCAGAATATGGTATTTGTCTTCACTTATCCAAGGTTTGCTGAAGACGTACGAAGCTTTTGTTTCGCTCGGCCGAATAGAAAATTTTCTTCTTTTAGAAAATTTGTCTGCGATCTCACGTGATCAGTCTAAAGAAGGCACAAGTGACACGGATAGCAGCTCTGCAAAATTAAACAGTAGTCGACAGACCATCACGTGAAAATGGAAGAGGTTCAGAGTGCTTATAAGGTGAAAGATTTGGACAAGCATGTGACTTTATGTGTGTCGGTTTGACACATAAACAAAACAAGCGGGAAGATGAGTACATTCTACAAGATATCGAATTCACCTCAGCGTCAGGAACTTTAACAGTTATCACCGGACCAGTGGGCAGTGGAAAATCTACTCTTCTGTCAGCGATCGCTAGTGAGGTCTCAGACACAAGCGGCACTATTACCTTCCAAGGGACTCTTGTTTACGTGCCTCAGATAGCTTGGGTCTTCTCAGGAACTATTCGAGAAAACATTTTGTTTGGTCAACCATACGATGAACTCAAGTACACAAGAATAACCGAAGCATGCGCTCTAACGAAAGACATCCAGCAGTTTCCTGACCGTGACCAAGCCATTGTTGGAGAACGCGGCGTTGTTCTAAGTGGCGGTCAGCGAGCTAGAGTTAGCTTAGCACGCGCAGTCTACGCCGATGCAGACCTTTACTTGTTGGACGATCCTCTGAGTGCTGTGGACTTTAAAGTTGGTCAACATATCTTTGAAAAATGCATCAAAAACCTACTGGGTGACAAAACCCGAGTGTTGACCTCCCATCAAGAACAACACATGAAGGAAGCCGATCAAGTGATTGTGCTGTACAAAGGTCGCGTGTTGGGAAATGGAAGTTTCATTGAAATGCAAGAACAAGGTGTTCTGAATACAACTATTGACCAGCACTATAAGAAAGTTCCGAAAGACAGTCAGTCAAATAACATCTTTGCTGAGGAGAATGAAGAGGGAAGTGAAGTTTCTGAGAGCTGTGGCAGAATGGTGGCAGACACCACTGAAGGCAAGGTCTAGAAATATCGCAAGAAGATCGTACAATTGGAGTGGTGTCATCTAAGCTATACTGGAACTACTTCAGAAGTGGATGCATTCGTTGGTGATCTTTGCCGTAATTTGTTTGTGTCTCGTCGCTCAAGGTAAGCCGCAATCAATTGTTCTGACAAAGTCTTTATCTTAGATAACAGCCGTTGGACGTGTGCTGTAGCAGAGTAAATAAGGACGACAGCGGTTGCAAAAACGCCCACAGAGGTAAAGAAGGGTGAAAGCTGTTAACCCTTCACTCCTTGCAAAATGTTTGACAAGTTTAGATCAAAGTTATCGTGTACGTCAACACTTTTGTTCTCACATCGATCTTCTGTCTTATTATGTCACTTCCCATACAAATTATCTTTTTTCTTTCAGCAACGATTGTTGCTCCTGATGTGTGGCTCTCGTTTTTGACAAAGCAACTCCCAGAAGATCAGAAAAACGAGACAAACCTAATTATCTACGGTTGTCTGGTTGGTTCATGCTTCATATTTTCCATCGTTCGAGCATATGGATTTCTTTTGGTTTCTCTAAGATGTTCAGAGCGACTTCATGACAAAATGGTGGTGGCTATTCTACAAGCACCGGTTCTGTTCTTTGATTCAAATCCCGTGGGAAGAATTATGAATCGGTTCGCGAATGACGTAGGCTGCATGGACGAGCTGTTACCCAAAACGTTTCTGACTGCAATTCAGAGGGTCTTGTTGGTATTTACATCAATTCTTGTGCCAACTGTCACAAATCTTTGGCTTCTTTTTGTTGTTGTTCCGATGACTGTGTTAGTCATGTACATTTCGAGATACTACTTGAAGGTGTCCAGAGAGCTAAAAAGGTTAGAGTCCATATGCCGTAGTCCCGTATTCTCTCACATTTCGGAGACCCTGAATGGATTGGACACGATTCGGACAAGACAAAGACAAAGGGATTTCGTAGATCAGTTTTACAGGTATGCTAGAGAGTGTTTTACTTTGCAAAAAAGGTTTGATAGAGTGCCGCGGAGTAAGGATTAAAAACAGTCAAGTGGTACCATCATTTCCTGGCTGAATTATAAAATTTTGATCATATAACGCACGCTCTTATTGGTTGTGTTGTCGTTTTGCAGGCACGAGGCTATGAAACACGGTTATGACGTATCGTTGCATTTTTCCGGACCCCCCTATCAGACCTGAGTGTTTTTTTGCTTTCTCCATTATCCATAGCAAAACCATCTCCAGGATCCACCAAAATGCACTTTTCAGAGCCTGAAATCTCCATTTTTTTGGGGGGGGGGGGGGGGGAGAGGCCCCCAAACACACACATCCGCGCCTTTTAGTAATGAATACTGCCGTCTACTTTCAAAAATCTCCTTCGACCTACTTCACATTTCGGTAAAACCCTGGGTCCCTCCCCCCTCCTCCTATCAAAAATTCCTGGATCCGCCCCTGCAGTGTCTAGACATTTGACATTTTCTTCATTTGGCGTGCGGCACACAACCCACTTGACTTCCGGTCGATATTGAACCCGAATCTGCAATGGAGGAAGGTAAATGCTTACCACAAAAAAATAAAAACAAAAGATAGTTTTGTCGAAGGATGCATCAAATGGGTTATTCTATTTCAGTCAACGACGGATGTGACTAAAAAATTACCAGTTATAAGTAACTGTAGTGGTCTTCTTGTAGATATCAAGATGTTCATAATCAGTCGTATATTATGGTGATGGCCTGTAGGAGATGGCTTGGTGTACGATTGGACTTTCTCGCTGCTGTGTTAATTGCTGTAGTGGCTCTTGCGGCAGTTGTGGTGTCTCAAGATGCGGGTAGGTTTATCTTGAAAACAAGACATTTACACAGTTATATGACTTTCCGGGTACAACAACATAAAAGGCAATGCTATACACCATGAGTGTCTGCCATTATGCACCACGCTTGTTTGGTGTGGTCTGCATGTATAATTCTTTAAAATGTATTGTATACCAGAATTGAAATACGATACTTGCAATTCAGACCTGTGTAAACCTTGGTGTGGCTACTTTTCTCTGCGGTCGCTGGATTAATACACTGCGAGTAGTTTCTATGTTCGTTTGTGATTGTATTAGTATTACATAACTATACTTTCGATGAATGAGGCAGACAGATGGATTGCAATATCCGCTCATTAAAATAGATAAACCTCTGTCCATTAGATAGCTGTCTTGAAACGGCCACTCTCTTCAGTTACCTTCAGTTACTTTTTGATAAATCATTTTTTCATTTTTTTGAAACAGCTTTTGCCGGACTTGCTCTGGTTTACGTCATTCAGACTGTAAGCATGACTCAATTCGCTGTCAAAAAAGCCTCCGATGTCGAGAATTTCATGACGTCAGTTGAACGAGCTATGACGTACACCAAGCTGGACTCTGAGCCTGGATACAAAGTAGAACGACTTCCCCCGGAACACTGGCCACGCGAAGGGACTATCACATTCCAAGATGCATCACTCACGTACTATCCGGGGGGACCTCAAGTGCTGAAGAAGATAAATCTTAACATCAAAGGAGGAGCAAAGATCGGTGTTGCAGGCCGCACGGGTGCAGGGAAGTCATCTTTTGTTGCTTCTCTTATGCGAATGCCAGACGCTGATGGAGAGATAATGGTCGATGATGTTCGAATAAAAGAGATCAACCTTCAAGACGCTCGACGATGTATATCCGTTCTTGGCCAAAGTCCTGTCCTGTTCAGTGGATCGCTGAGAAGAAATCTCGATCTTATGGCGCAGTTTCACGATGCAGATTTGTGGCGAGCTTTAGAAGATGTGCAACTGAAACAGTTTGTAGAAAGTCTTGAGGAACAGCTGGATCACGAGTTGTTGGAACATGGTGCAAATGTCAGTGTAGGAGAACGACAGTTAATTTGCTTGGCTCGCGTGCTGTTGCAAAAAAACAAGATCATCATCTTGGATGAGCCCACTGCACACGTGGATCCAGACACAGAACAAACAATCTGGAACGTAGTGCGTGATAAACTGAGGGACTCCACAGTCATCACTATAGCGCATCGTTTGAACACCATCAGAGACTGTGACATGATTTTGGTTTTGAAAAATGGCGAAGTCGATGAGTTTGACAGCTTTGATACACTAGCGAATAAGGAAGGAAGTACCTTGGGTGAAATGGCTCGAGTTGCAAATATGTAAAAATAATGTTAGCATTCACAGTTAGGAAAAGCTTTTAACAAAACTGGTGCCTTTGTTTGTTGGGCTCAGATTGCGTGACGAGCCCGCCGTGGAATCTTCTTTTACGCCCACTTCAAGATGGCGGACATTAACGTTTTGTCATTTTTTAAGCAACGAAATATTGTTTGAGGTTAATCAACAGCTTAGAGTTTGACATTAACCAACGGTTTACTGTTTAGGGTTAAAAATGGTTGGAATTCTTTGTTAAGCAACGGTTTTATGATTTATTCGTAGTAAACCAGTTTTATACAGGCGGTAAGTTGTTTTTTCGTTCTCTGGAAAGTTGTGATGGCTGCATGGCGGCAAACGTCGTGTAGCATATTATTTCACTATTCGCATGCCTTCGATGGTGTAGCCCCGAAGCCAGTATTTCAAACACCCTCTACCCTCATGTCGAATTATCAACTTAAATCACTCGTTCAAGTTGAGAGCTACGACTACGACTATGACGAGAACGACAACGATGATGATGATGATGATGTCAAAGTCTTTCCACGCCGGGTCAGCAGACGCTCTGAAAGTGCAACTAGGTATCTCTCCATCACGTGTACAGTGGGCTCATCCAAGATGATGATCTTGTTCTTTTTTTTTGTCGTAGTCGTATTCGTAGCTCTCAACTTCAAAATAAGTTACCTAGTTGCACTTTCAGAGCGTCTGCTGACCCGGCATGTTCTATAGAAAAAGGTCGAAATCTTGTCATACCATAGTCGGTCGAACGTTGTCCGAGAGAAGAGATCAGACAGATAAGGAGGAGTCATGTGATATAATACTGACATGGTGAACATTCCTTTTTTTTGGAAAACGCTAAACGAAAGTACCGTATTTTTGCGCCTGTAAAGAGGGGGGCATTGGGGCCTATTAGAAACCGGAAAACTATCCTCCTAGCGATGGGGAGGATTGATTTACTTATACTTTGTGTTGTATGTAAAGTGGCGTTTTTCTAATTAAAAACTGTTTTTATAGTCAATATGCGTGCGTATTATTTAGTTTTGGTTTCGTTTGTTCATTAAATATTCGTACTCAGGTCAGTGTAATAACAAAAACAACAAAAGAGTGTTTTGTTGTTTTACAGAAAATGAAACAAAAGTGCTACTGAACTGTTTAATCCCTAACAAAAGAGCCGTTAATCTTTCATGCAAATTCGGTCAACTGATTTAACATAATAAACTGGGTAACGGTGCGTGAAACAGAACGTGCCGGCGGCTTTTATTTGAAACCATAATAGAGTCTTGACTGACCAATCAGTGTTGACTAAGAGCGGACAAGGTCAACAGACCTGTCAAACCGGTTCTACCAACCATGACCGTCCCAAGCTAAACATAGAGTATGAAATCGTTGAAAAAAACCAAACCAGTTAAAAACCGGATATACGTTAATGAGAATCCTCCGTATTTTATTCATGGGTCTAAGACAATAGTCATTTATTTAACATATTCCACAAAAAGTTAATTCAATCCACAGCATTTTAATTTATTCCACAGCATTTTATTCATGAGTACAAGACAATAGCCTATGACGTCACCCACGTTAATTTATTCCCCCTTCGTTAATGAGATTCTCCCCTAAAAAGAGGAAAATATCATGCGCCCTATACTACTCACCGAATACTAATGAGAAGTAACATGAAAAACATTATTTCTAACGTTTCTTTTTGTTTTAAACCTGCAGAAGTAAGCTACTTTAACCAAACTAAATTTTAGCAGAATCAGCTAGTGAAAAAACATGGGAAAACAAATTATCTAACTCGGGGCAAACCAAAAACATCACGTGCGAAATAAAAACTTGTAGATTTATTTTCACCGATACGCAAATTTTAATTAATACCCAGACTACCATTCGGTCTTGTCTTGTAGGCTTTACGCTTCTATCCGACAACGTTAATTGAAATAGGTGTATGCTGTGTATATTGTCTCAGCAGGCCCAAAAGGTTTTTCCGCTCTGGCCATGAGATTAATTGGCGTTATTGTTTTCCACGTGACTTTTGTTGTCTGCTTATGCCTTGTTTCTTGTTTTCCCAGCATGAGATGTTTGTATTCTGTTACCTCATGGCCGATGTTTAGTCAGTGTATATTTTCGGGCGTTTAATTTACTTGCCCGTTTTTCCCGGCATGAAATGTTTGTATTTATTGTTTCCTCATTTATTATGTTTACTTGTGTTATACATATTTATTTATCCGGCGTACACATTTCATTTACTGTCTTTATATTTGGTTTGGTTTTCACTTTACCTTTCATAAACGTTTATTTATTTATTGTCCGCCAAACACCTTTTATTTTGCCTAATTACTGTTTGTTAGCTTTCGGGCTCACAATTTACATTTTGTTTTCTGGTATTCAGATCATTTTTTGCACATTTTTGTGCTTTTTTGTATAATTTATATTGTTGTATTATCAGTGGATTTCAGCTTGTTGTTAACTCTGAATATTATCGCATTAGCGAGATGTTTTTGCTTGTTCGGTTATTATTTGTAGTTTTTGCGGGTAATTAAAAAAATTTCCTCTTACCCGCGTTTCTTTCAATATGCATGTCTACCTCACTTATACTGCGGTTTTATTTGTATTAATATGTATTTTCCTCCTTATGTTTTTTCCCAGGCCAAAGCTTTCTGTGCGAGTTGTGAATTCTACTGAGTAGTTCGCCTCTTGCAGCTTTTGGGACTACCACTCTCTCTCTCCATTTCGTCTCTCATATTGAAATAGTGAGGAGAGACGACAGGCGACAAGTTACTCTTATCTTCAGCCAGCCCTGCTGAATTACGGCCTTTAAAACTTGAGGGGACTCGTCCTTCTCTGTCTCACGATGGATCTGCAGGAGCCTCGCTTCAGAAATTGGTAGATAGTTCATCATGTTAATGATTTCAAATTCTGACTCAGCTTGTGTCCACGATTGAAGATAGTGGGTCTGCCAGAAACATTATGTTCCCTTGCTGATATCGGACTTCTAAGTCGTACATCTGCAAACGGCTCATCATTCCTTGCAATCTCTTAGGAGCACGATGAAGAGGCTTCTTGACGATCGATTCTAAAGGCTTATGATCAGTGTAGACGATAGTCCTTCTGCTGAACCTGAAATCATTAAACTTCTCCACTCAGAAAACAATTGCCAACATCTCCTTCTCAATCTGCGCGTAGCGGGACTCGGTCTCTGTCAAGACTCTGCTAGTGTACGCAATAGGGTGCCCATTTTGCATTAGGGCTGCGCCTAGGCCACTCTGACTGCTATCACACTGGATTTCAAGCGCTTCAGTGGACTTGTAGTACGCCAAAATGGTGCAGATACAATGAGGTTCTTCGCATCATTCCAACCCTTTTCGTGCAGGTCATCCCAACACCATACCGCATCTTTATGGGTAAGATCTCGTAGAGGCTTCATGACATCAGACAAATGAGGGAGAAAACGGCTGAGGTAGTTAACCATTCCATTCAGACGGAGAATGTCGTCTTGTTTCTCTGGGCGTGGCATGTCGTTGATCGCTCTAACTTTCTCAGGATCTAGTTTTAGACCCTCCGTGGTTAGTAGGTGCCCATGGAATGGAACATCCTTACACTTGAATTCTAGCTTCTGACTGTTGAGTTTGATGCCTTTCTACTGACATCTGCGCATAAATTCCTCTAGATTGCTGTCATGGTTGGCCTCACTTGTGCCACGGATCAGACCATCATCTGCAATGCACTTGACACCGGGAAGACCTAGTAACTCTTGGTGGAGATGTTTCTGAAATATTTCACTCGAAACGCAAAGACCAAAGGATAAACTAAGCCAACGATATCGCCCATATGGTGTAGCGAAGGTTGTGAGCATGCTAGATTCATGATCCAACTCCAAATGCCAAAAGCTGACGTTGAGTCGACTTTAGTAAACACACGTGCATCTGTCAGGTCAGGCACTAAATTATCGATAACAGGAATTTGACAGTGTTATCTCTTCAAAGCAGCATTGAGGGGCTTTGGATCGATGCAAACACGCAGCTCAGCGGACTTCTTCACCGCAACCACAATCTGACTGACCCACTTGGTCGGTTCATCAACAGGAAAATGACCTTGAGACTGTCCAGCCTTTGCAGTTTCTCCTTAACTTCTCCCGAACAGACAAAGGTACATTTCTTGCTGGAAGAACAACAGGCTTAGAGTCAGGATCAACTCAGTGGAGATGTACTTTTCCAGGAAGTGATCCAAGGCTCTTGTTGAATACATCTGGGGGATACTTAACTATCAGGTCATTATTCAATTCTCTACAACATTTATGAAATTTTTTGGTGAATAATCAACAGCTTCATCTTCTCAGTCGTATTTAAACCAAGCAACGGTGTCAACTTTCTTTAACAACCAAAAATCTGATCTTGAACTTTTCATTGTTCCTGGGGTTCACAACCAGTATAGCACAGGTACCAACGGGCTTCACTTTGGTGCCGTTCCGATCACCAATGTTTGCGAACACGGAGTGAGCTCCTCGTCTTGGCATACTTGAGCGGTAAAATGTTCGCACTAGCACCACAATCAACTTGGAATCGGACAGGTTGCTGTTTAACTAACATCTTGGAAAATACAGTCCTTTCTTTCATGGCTTGCACTCTCACGACACTGATCCCCTCAAGCTCTTCCTCGCTTTCAATATTGTAAACTGATACTTTCTTAGGACATTTCTTAGCAAAATGGTTCTTCTCTTTACACCGTTTGCACGTCTTTCCACGCCGGGCATTTCTTTCTCTCCGGTGGATGCTCATATCCGCAAAACTTGCAGGAGATCTTCTTGGTAAGTTTTTTCGGATTTTTTCTCTTTCGACTTGATTGATGCTATCAAAGGGCTCGGAGAACGACTTCATTTGCATTGCAGTAATTTCCTCACTGCGACGTAGCGACATACATCAATGCATTTATTCAAGTCAAGGCCTCTCATCTTGAGGAGAGTTTTTAGTGATTTGCTCGTTCTTGATTCCCATTACGATACGATCGCGGATGAAATTGCAGGTCTTTTCCAAGGTCTTCAACTCAGCGACGAAACTGTCCACTGTTTCGGTAAGAAGCTTGTCCCTCTTGTTGAAGCAATATCTCTCATAAATCTCGTTAACTTCACTGATGCAATGCAATTCCATGCATCTTGCCCATAACCACACGCCAGTCGTTCGCGTCCTCCTTTTCGGTATAACGTACTGAAGGTTTTGACCACCCTGAGACCATCGTCGCCAATCGCGTGTTTGAGAATGGTGAGCTGATATTCGGGACTTTCCCTTTCCAATCGAGAAATGACGAAATAATTGTTGTACTTCTCTTTCCACAACTTCCAATTCTCGGCGATCTCTCCCGTGGTCTTCAAATTTAAATCCTGAGGCGGCAAGATCTGGTGAAACATTGTCGATTGCGGAGTTTGAGGAGTTTGAGAAGTTGCACCGGGACTTGAACCGGAATTTTCTTCTCCTCCAGGCATGTCGTAGACGGTTTACGTTGTCGACGACTTAACACATGCTGCCACCATGTAATATCAGCACGAAACGTTCAACACGAAGCCAAAGCTTTAATCAACAGAGATCCCAACTGTCAAGTTACATTTTGAGAGTGACGCTAAACTCTTGTCACAGAATAATAAATTACACGGAATAGCATAAATTAATACAAGCATGAAATACAAACATGCATATATTTAACATATTACAACAATAACCGTCATATCACTCAAGAGTTTCTGAATTTCCTCCATGCTTGCCTTTCGGGACCTGGCTACGTTTATTGCTGGTATTCTCCACAGTTACCTCAGCCGCCTGCCTGGGAACACATCGCCAAGGTCAGTGTCCCGTACGAGCTTACGCCCAAGATTTTGCAAATGGATCATGCATGAACTGTGTCAACGTGCACGAGTTTTTTCAACCCTTTACGGGTCAATATCAGGGGAAATTTTAATTCCATCTTACTCCCACCTAAACATTTTTCAAACGCCATTTCATGTAAACCTTTGCTCAGTTTATCTCTTATACTATATTATGGATCGTTTGGCTTCCCGGGCTATCTCCCTGTGGGGAAAGTGGGTCATATTGCTCCTCCTCATTTGGTTATGCCTTCTACGGTTTAACCTACTAAAGCATGTCTTTGTAATGATAACCGTTTTCTTTTTAATTAGATTCCTCCTCTGGTCTCCCACGTTATGTTTCCCCTTCTGTGATACGACAAATCTTGTTACGATCATGTCCTCCTCGCCCCAGAAAGTCGCACGTATTTTGGTTTTGAAGGGGGTGGCTGGTACTTTACTAGCAACATTATTCCTTTCGGCTGGAAATCCTCAGCTTACATTTACCACTCTATTGGGCTTCTTGCGTCTCATTATTTTCGTTTCTGTTCTCATACCTGTTCGTTTTACATTGATGACCGCCACACAGGGGGAAATTCAGTTATCCTCCAGCTTATGCCAGTCTTTCCTCGGATTCTCGTGCCTGTTCTGCCATTTTTATGACGTAAACATAGTTTTTTACGTCATCATAGAGGGACTTTTGTCCCAAGGAATTCTATGTCGTTAGCTAATTAAATGACCCGTCTGTCAACACAATTTTATTAAAATGTCAATAGTTTACTGTTTGAAGCTGATCTCCGTATAAGGAGATCGATCATTTACATTACCCAAATAATTTAAATTTCGTCATGGGTTAAAGCTGGCTAACATTATAACTTTCACAGCGTGGCGCGAAGCTTAAAATAGTTTGAAAAAAACTATCATGGGGCATGGGATGTGTTCTCTTAGATCATCCTCTCTTGTCAATATTGATTTGAGGCTATCTTAACGAATAGTCCGCCGTTTAAACGTATGAAAAAGTAATATGGATGGCGTATTTTTATTTTTTCTCTAGAATTTATCCGTTGGTTTCATACTCACATGTACATCCCTAATTCATTATCACTGAATGAATCTTAGACCAAGGTCTGTTGTCCAGACCTTGGTCTAAAAGTCATTTTTGAAAATAAATTTTCAGGTACTCTGTAGTCTGCTAAATGTTTTGTTTCAGCAAAATTTATCCGGCTAAGTAAGATTCAAATCAACATACACGACTGTTGTCTTGAATCTGTACGAATGCGTGACATTATTTGTGACTGCGTTGTTGTTGTATAATACGTAACTGCGCGTTGTTATAATAGGATCCGGAACTAGACTGCCTATATTTAGATAGCATGTGCTCATATTTGGGCACTGATTGCCTTATATGGGTTATCCTCACATGTATGTAAAACGTGAATGTCTTGCAATAAGCCCGCCTTCCAGGCGACGACGGCTTCTTATTCAATCATGTACTGGGACAAGACATTAAGGGATGGAGGCTCTAATCTTTTCAGTCTGCATCGACATCCCAATCCCAATATAGATTTACGTCATGGATATTTATTCCGCCCTACACTGTACCTCTCCGCAAGGCAGTGTGTCAGGTACGCCTCTCTTATCCTTCACAGCTGAGTCTCGCCTTAAGTTTTTCCTCAAGCAAGCTAATATAGACGAGGGAGAAACTTTACATAGTTTTAGAACTGGTTGCGCGTTAACCGTCGCCTTTTCAGGCTCTTCTCTTGTGGATGTCATGCCCCACCATGTTGGATGGAACAACTCCGCTACAGCCTCCTATATGAAACTGGCCGATGTTATGCGAGCGGGAGCCCCGGCTGACGCTCTTTCGACTGTTTCTCTCCAAGCGACATAATCTTCCAAGTTTACAGCGAATATAATCATTTGAAAGATTTTGTCCTAGCTTTCCTCCACCCACCCACCCTTCACTAAAACATCCTGTCTCATCTGTTTCGCTATTCTCAACGGTCTTACCCCAGCAGTATAAAGCAGAGTTAGCAAATTAGCATTCTGCCACTTTTAACTAAAATTACGGAAGTACATGCCGCGTCGTTTCTCGGTATTCTATTCTTATCGGTCTCTCCTGTCCTCCTTTCGCGGATGCCTTTAGCCTTCTCTAGTTTTTCTCTCCTTCCCTTTTCCCATCACCCGTCATTTCCTTTTCTCGCTTCTTGCCTGAAGGCATCCGGCAGATCGCCCATAACTCAATGCAATAAGTGCAGGTAACACCGGTGAGAATAGAATACTGTTTGTGCAGTTTTAGTAGCAATTCTATTATATAAAAAAACAAGAGTACGTCCGCTGTATAATAATACATTTATTGTACACTACAAACGAAGCAGCGAAGTGATATGTAACATATAATGGGGCAAGACAACTTCCAATAAATAAATCAATGCTCTCAATGCTCTCAAATGCTCTCAAGTCACTTTCAATGGTTTGTTGACATTAGAGTCAAATTCATTTCACAATATGATAATAAACAAGGCGCTTCTTAATGTTATTTTTAATGTTTAATCTCGTAAGCCTTTGTTTTTCAAGCGCATTGCAAAATGCATTTATTAAAATTAATAAATAAATAAATAAACACGCCGGCATATATATGTCATTTATATTTTCTTGCGTCATCTTATTAACGCAATTTGTTCAGATGTTTGTTTGTCTCGGTCAAGTCGTTCTGATATCTCACTCCTTATTTTTTGGCCGACTATCCTGATAATTCCCGATATTCCTTGAGGAAGAAAGCCGCCAGTCTTGACTTCACTGTCATCCTTTACGTGAACTTCAGCTTTGGTAGATTCTCGAGAAATAATACAAAATAAACCAAATGCATTGGTAGATATCTTAGCTTGTTGACCACCAATAATCTGCAGTCTTACGGTTGGTCCTGCAAATTTCCCCTTGCACGTGCCTGGTAGCACATCCTTCCATTTGGTTGGTTCACCAACATGGGTTGGGGACCACCTCAGAAACAATTCGTGGTCCGTACACACATCGTCCTCAAGTGGTATGTACAATTTTGCAGGAGCTTTCAATGAATTTTTATTAGGTCCCAAGGCAACAAGATGGCTCACGAAGTGTTCCCAGTCTTAATGGGTGCAACCTCTTCCTTGCAGTTGCAAAGTTGGAGACAAACGTCTCTAGTGGCTGTCGTCAATGATCCTTCTTGAATTTCCAGCGAAATGCCTTTGCAGTGCACTCCACCGCCTGACAATCCAAATATAGTTTGAATAATGGTTGTGAAAGATCCTCGATTTGGTCTTCTTGTTGCGACTTTCAAGTCCATTGTTTCTTTTACTATCTCAGCAAATGTTAAGGTTCCCAGTCTTTGACGCTTCCATTCTATCCTTGGAGCAAAGGAGTTTTTTTGAAATTCTGATGCTAAATTCCAAAACAAAACAAAAAACATTATCACTCTGCATGGGTCAGCTCATACAAATATAAAATGGTAATTTCAAACATAAATTGAATATGGTACTAATGTACTAACTGTTAACTTTATTTGGTCAGAAAGCGTTATTTCAAACTAGCTTATTCAGACCGTGAGCAATATTTATGTTGAAGCAAAAGCCGCCAAACATTTCGAATTAACCTAAGATTTATTCGGGAACAATTTGGTACCACGTGTCATTGTTCACGAAACTTGCTTTTACCATGGCAACCATATATTGACAGGTATTTTTTTCCAGATTTGGAATTTTCTTGTATCTGAAAAGTGTAATTGGTAAAGTTACTTTACCTTTTTAATTAACTGCCACCCAAAAGCAGCTTACCTTTTTGGTTTAGAAAAATACGGTAATTTCTTTGAATGACAATAGCAGCTGTAAGGTAAATCATGTTTAATAGGGTTAGTAAGGTGTGGTCATTTACCACAGCGTGCCCAGAACATCATATACTTTATATAATCTAAGATATTAATGTATTAATATTTTAATACAATTGCATACGACGCTTATAAGGAAGACTTTTCTTATAATTGGTATCGCGGTCCACCTATAGTTTTGCTTACGAGTGAGGCGACATTATTTTGCGGTAATGTCGTCTCAAATGCGGGCCGGTGATTGGTTCTGAAGATACAGATTGGCACCGGGGCACTGAATTGGGTTCCTTACGTACGCATCAAAATTCAATGAACTTCGATGAACTCGTCGGCAATCGTTTATATGTTGTCATTTGCTCATTTATGGAGTGCTTTATTCGCCGGTACAACTTGCTCAATCTAAAAGTTAGCGTATGGTGAGTATTAAAAGTCATTTATTTCTTGTAAGAGTTTGTTTGCCGTTTTCACTTGCTTTCGCGATGTGCACGCGCTAAGTTTCAAAATCAACTTTTTCGGTGCAAAATTGGATTATTTCTCCATTTTATTGCTGTTTGGTACTTAAGGTCACTGTAAACCTTCGAGGGTGCCTTCCGGAAAATCTTTCCTATGCGCGTTGTTTTAGAAGAAACCCTAGAAAACTATATATCACTGTAAAGGTAATAGAATGAAGAATCCGATAAAAGCACTATTTTTGTCCGTTTTTGTTCTGTTCGGCGCGCGCAAGCCTTCGAACGCAAAACTGACAGTATCTGCTTAACTGAGTTACAAGCCTTCGCGTTACCGCGGACATCAAAACAATCTGGACTATATCATTCAGGAGATAATGGGCTAACAAAGTGTGTGAGGCTTTTTCAATACCCTTATTGGTTCCCGAAAAAATCTATTTTAAAGTTAGACAATGGATATGTTTTCGATGCGTGTCATGCGCTGGGACGCCACGCAAAAAATATTTCGAATTTCGTTAAAGCCTCACACACTTTGGTGCATTAATGTCTAACAAACATTTTGGCCACATTTCATTAAAATCCAACAAATCTACATACCCTGTTAATTCATTTGAAGAGAGGGAATTCACACAAAAACAAATCCGGAGTTTTCGGGCAAAAAAGATTTTTGTAGTTTTCACACTTAATCAAAGCGGGTGTGAATGCGGTCATGCCGCCGACCAATAGAACACAACATAGGAATCCTCCAGAGAGCCTCGTGACAAGGCAGTCTATTGAAATTCACGGGAAACGACATTTCCATGCTTAGAATATTGGGGAAAGTGAAGTCTGGCGCACAAAATTCATCGGCGAAACCGAATCAGTGGAAAAGAAAACAACCGCAGCGTGGTGGCGACGAAACTGGAATTCATCCAAAGCAAGCGTTGTTTGCGGCTATAAATGCACGCGGGTATAAAGCTTTCCTTGATAACAGCCCTTTCCTCTCTTTTTCCCAATAAACGGCGTACGAAAGCGTAGATTTTGGTGTCATAAATTACAAGACAAGTATAAACACAAGAATCAAAGCGACGTGAAATACGAGGCGCGGGGTGAGATTGCCGTGAAAAAACGTCACGGGGAGCTCTGCGGTTGACACATTCTAATTGCCTTATAACACCTTAGTGGATTTTTTACTTTTATTTGAAAACACGTTTTTGTCGATAACTCGCGCGCATTTCAAGTAATTTTCAAATTATTCTTTTTGGAAAATGCAGAAAAAATAGTAGTCTTTAATTTGGCTTGAAAAACAAATTTTGCAAAAAATCGTCCCTTGAAGGTTGACAGTAACCTTAAGAAAACTTCATGGGACATAATTCTGAATTTCGCGACTCCGCCCAATACGGAATATATTTTCTCCCAACTAACCGTCATTATAAAGCCGTAATGTCGTCTCAAAATCGAATTTAGTTTATAATATTAGTTTTGAATACACCCGAAACTACAATAAGCAACCGCTCAAAATGTCAAGCACAACAGGTCAGCCCACAGGGGGTCTTAATTACGCTCTCGTAGTTTCAGATGTTAAGCAGCTGCGCACTGGAGCGAGCTCCACATGGTAACATGAGTTCTCTGGCCATATTGGATCCCCCATTTTGATTTCACTATTTTCTTATGCAGAAATCGATACACAATTATGTGGCATAATGCACGCGGCATGTTTTAACACCATTTCAATTCGTCGAATGAACAAAGCATTCAAGAGTTAAAGGAAGGATAATAATTAAGAACAAAAGTTCATAAAACTGCGTGGCACCATAACATAGATAATAGCTACGGAAATTAAGGTCGCTCACCTTAATTTTGCAAGGGCATACCTTCCCGAGTTTGAACGGGAAAGTTTCAGAGAAAGCGTAATACATCAAAAAATTAAAAAAAAATTCATCGACTAGTTTTTAATTACAGCTTCCGTAACAAATATGTCGCTACGTTGAGTAAAATGCAAATATTGCAGGGATTACCATGACTACATCAAATGAAGCAAATTAGAAGAAACACTCACAGAAAGCAGTCCTATAATAGTCATAGGTATAATATGCTGTAAAAACATAACTCAATCAGTCAGTATTCCAAAACGCTGTAGTCCAGAATTCCAAAAATTGTAGTCTTGAAGAACTACCTCTAGGCAAGGCACGCTAGGTCGTTTTAAAAGTTTAGGTCTGGATGTCGAGAAAATGGTTATATGTAATAGGCATGACATCATCGCTGCGTTGCTATGGTAACACCGATGTCAATCAAACCTACTTTTTTGAAAGTTCATCCTATTTCTAGTAAATTGGTGAAGTAGCTAGCTATAGACAGAGCTCCGACGGTGAAGTATCAGCCGATAAAATTTTGGAAGTTGTGCCCAAGATGAATCACCTTAAAAGTAGTAAAGTAGTAAAGTGCCAAAAAGAAATGAACTAAGAGTCAAACGTTTCGGGCCTTGCCCTTAATTCTTCAGTAGTTTAACGATGACAAAAAAAAGAACGATACCTTGTTTCATGTAATTATATTGTTTCATCTGTCTGTATCGTCGGTAGTGTTTCTGAATTATGACGCAGAACTTGCCCAAATGTTTATTCTTGATGTTTTCCAGGTCATGAAGCTAAATTTACAAAGACAAAACAAGCAACCCTGTAGTTAGTATCGATGCCTTTTGAGGAAAGAGAAGTATCCTACACATCGAACACATCGAACATCGGGGGGTGGAGGGGTTAGGGGGGACATTCCATATGAGTGGCAGGGGTGATCATCGTACCTTTTAGGGATTAAAATCCGAGGTTTTGAACCGCTTACATAGGTTCTTTAAATGTAAACTAAACACCGTTAGAGTTATCCCGGCACCTTTTCAGGTATTAGCCAGAAATAATGCGACAGGAACTACTTGTCAGAAAATAAATTGGTTCGTTTTAGGAGTGAAAATGAATTGGAGCCAGGCACACAAAGCAAATTAAATTCCAGTTTCTTTCAAGGGTTCTTTTCAAAATTCCCGACGATCACCTCCGTCATAATTGTATGGGAGTCTTATATATATACCAGTCGAGGAAAGTTAAACGCCATAAAATTCTCACCGCATCGGGCTCTTTAAGGAACAGCTTTGTTTTTCCAATCTTCCATTTTCCGGAATCAAAGCCAGCAGATCTAAGAATTAGACGACATCCTTCAGCTCGATCACCTACCCACCTCTGTTTAGTTTCTGAGGCAATTATTCCAAGCCTGTTATCGCAAAATAAAACACTTTATTTTCATAACTTATTGATTATTGAACTTTTATTCATGATTAACCCTATTCTGCCTAGGTGGGGGAGGGGGTGAAAGTGCCCGCGCTGATTTCAAATTTATGGTACTTAAAGAGCATTCAAGCAATCATAGCCAAACTTTGTGACTTTTCCTAAAAATTATCTGGAAACATTTTGGTGTGTCAATTTTTTGATCACGTGATTTGATGTTTCCATCGCAACCAAGTTTTCACAGGCCGTTTTAGCCACATTTGGTGTTGTCAGTTTAATTTTCAGTTTTCATGAGATTTCCGCTCTTTACAAGGGTTTCTTCCAAAATGTTAACAGTTTTTACATCACTATATTTTTCAATTTTTTCAAATCAAATTTTGTGATTTTCTGACATTTCTGAACAATAGCCCTTTTTACGGTTAACCTGAAATATTTGCATAACAATACAGTTAAACATAGAGGCGAGGCAATTTCGGGCACAAGCTGGAAAACATCGTAATTTTCTTGAGCTCTTTGAACTATGTTGGTATAAAAATAGTTTTCAAACGGAGAAGAACTAAATATACAACTATTTTAGTTAAAGTTTGCGTAAAGATCTTAACCCGATCCCCCTGTTGCTTATACGAATCTACTCTTTATTAATAGAGAAAAGTCGTTTTACAATTTTTTCTAAAAACAACGTAAACTAAAAGAATTGTAGTTCTTCTACATTTTAGAACTGTTTTTGTAACTAAAAAAGTTGAGATAAAAGAGCTCAAGAAAAACACGATGTTTTGCAGCTTGTGCCCGAAATTGCCTCGCTTCTATGTTCAAGTGTATTGTTATGCAAATATCACAAGCTAGCCGTGAAAAGGGCTATTGCGGATCCAAGATAGCGGATTCTTTTTAAAGTATGACGCTATTTTGGCGTGATATGATATACAGTTGAACCTCTCTAATACGGACACGGAAGGGACGGAGCAAAGTGTCCGCATTAGAGAGGTGTCCGTATTATAGAGGTCATGAATATGACGTCACTTTAAAGGCTTCACTGGCGATAAGAAATCTTGTTGATAAATGGGACCAAATGGCGATAGCATGTCGATAAACTGATTGAAAACAAATGCTACTGTTATTGTATGGACAATGGGACGATTGATTAACTTTGATCTGGAACCACAAACATGAAATTGTATTGAATAGGAACTGTTATCACTGGAGTGTCCGTAATAAAGAGGTTAAATTTTTATGAATTTGCTCTCTGGGGCTGATATTTAGTGTCCGTTGTCCTTATTAGAGAGGGTCCGTATTATAGAGGTTTTCTTTATAGAGAATATATGGGCATTTTGCCGGGACCAAGGGAACTGTCCGTAATAGAGAGGTGTCCATATTAGATAGGTGTCCGTAAGGAGAGGTTCGATTGTAATTGATTCGTGATTGTTACTAAAATTTACACACGATATAAGTTTCATTTTCGTAGCATGAATTCGAATACTTTTCGAAATACAGGTGGTTTTGGTGTTTCTTCAGCTTAATTTTGAGTTTTAATGAGATTTTCGCTTTTTGCGATGAAATCCTTCAGAAATCTTTAAAGTTTTAGCATCGTTATATTTTTTGATTTTTGCAAATCGAATTTGTAGATTTTCTGACATTTCTGAACAATTTAGAAATCCAAGATGAAGGATCCAAGATGGCGGATTTTTTTAAATGTATGACGTCATTATTGCATCATATGACGTGGCTGTCACTAAAATAAACATTTTTGGATGCTTTACACACCTTATAAGTTTTATAGCGCGAATACTTTTCGATGAATAACTATTAGCTTCACTTCCTCGAATTTTGTTATAGATAAGGTTGATTGGTAAGGGAACTTCGTCCGCGTCCAATTCAGTAATTAATCATCGGTATGTTGATCACTCGTATAATTACAGATCGAATCGGACTCCACTCAGTTCTATTACCATTATTTACCTTTTGACAATGCAGTCGAAATCTCTGCGGATTGCAAATCCTGATCTCCTGATAGCGATACATTCCTTGAGTCCAAGGTAAGCTATTTGATGAATTACTCTACAAAATAATAAATTTATGGAAATATTGTCATATTACGGAAGTTTACATAATTGTTTTATTATCTAATTATATTTATAACTCAGGTCGGCTAAATTTGTTTTATCAAAGTATACAGTAAGGAAAACGTCCATCTGAAACTCATGAATAATTCGTCAAATTATAGCAAAGGAAATCATAACCGTGACGGAGGTTTGGATACCTGGTCTTAATTAGCATATATTCTTACAATTTTATTTCTCCATTTCCTCCTTAGTTTTTGTTTAGATGTAAAATATATTTCATCATAAGATTTCATCAAATTTCCAAACACCTGGAATTTCGTCAAAAATACTCCGCTACGCGTCGTGTTTTCACCAGTTTTCTCGGTGTTTGGAAATCGGATGAAACACTGTCTCTCGTCTTTGATACATTTTTCCGCACGCGTAAAGCTCTATATCATGAATCATATATAAAAGGAAAAGCCATGTATTTTTACTTCGATTGAAAAATCATTAATGTAAAGTAAGTTAATGTTTAATGTGTCTTTATAATTGACAAATATGCGGCTGTTTTCGCCTATATGGCTCGTGCTTTCATTATCTATCACGTGTTCTTAACAGACCATCAGGACGCTTTAAACATCAACAAAAAACTAAAAAATCTCTACGCTAGATTTTAATTGTGTAAACACTACTTAATTAATTTGCTAATTTGCGGGAGGTGAAAATCATTGCATTTTAACCAAGAGTTAATAAAGCTTGTTGTTGTTGTTGTTAATTATCTTCCCACCACAGACATTTATTGCTGTGTACGTGTAATTATGTAACCTGCGTTATTTTCTCCGCGCTCTTATTTCTTTGTGTATCGCAGATAAGTAATTATGGGATGGCGCAATTACATGTGTTTCTTGTTGTATTTTATCATGAGATGTTGACGGTTCAGGTTCTTCGTCTGTGTTTGCGTTTGATTTGTTTACCGGGTAATACATTACCGTTTTGTAACTACACAAAGTAATGTATTATCAAGTGATTTATTTCTTGTAGAATGCATGGTTCTTATATTTGTTTTCTCAGGGTGGTGCTCGTTAGTATACTGTAGAAAATCGCATAAATGCGACAACATTTCGCGGTTTATGGACGCGAGTGATGTGTTGAAAGTTTTGAGTCGCATGAGCCTTTAGGCGAGTGCAATTCGCTTAAAACATCATGAGCATCCATAAGTTACGAATAGTCCATTTTACCGTTGTGTGCTTAGAATCCAGGCCTTTGAACAGAAGTGAGGCTGGAGGTGACTTTGTTGTGATACAAACCTTCCTTCTTTTCAAATGTACATTATTCTGTTATTATGTAAAGTAGTTTCTCATCTCTATCATCTCATGGTCACCCCTAACCTCGCTTTCATACAGAGGCTTGGTGACATTTCACAGAACTGTAAAATGGTATATTGCACGAGCAGTTCATGCGGTGTATTTCTTATTACAGTATAATAAACTCAACAGAATGTTTTGGCGAATGCTAACGTTTCTCGTTGGTATTCTTCAAATCTTGGATTCACTATTCTGCCAGACATTCACCCACATTTGTGTAGCCTCAAGCTCCCTGGTATTTTAGTTTTTCACTTTTTCTTTTAGCTGTTCAACAATATTTCGGCTCGAAAAAGCAAACCCGATGGCAGCCATTTCGTGTTGCACTCTATATTATTCAGTTTTGCACACTATAACCTCAATATGCAGTCAGTCGTAATTGACCAATCAGAATTCAGACATTTTGTTGAGTATATTATAACAGGATGTATATGTAAGAGCTATAGTATTGTAGTATCACACCTTTGTTGGTTCCAGTCCAATGGTGCTTTGCTATCGGATGGTTTGATGCAGCGCACATAGTGTGGAGTGCATGCCATGATCTTACCGATCAAACCGTTTGTTTGGCACTGTAAATAAAACGGAACGTACTGCTACCTACATGCGTATATATGATCGTTTCTGATTGGTGTTTTTTTAACTTTATTAATTTGTCGAAGTGTTTTAGCTGAGGGAAGTGTTTTAGCTAAGTGGATCATGTGCATGGAAATTTCCCTTGACCCTCTTTCCAGCACCGCCGAAAGTGGAAAGAGAAAGAGTGGTCGAGGGGCTGGACATTAGACATAATTATGTTGACTAGTTGTATATCATTTACCTCAAGCATTCGCTTGGCATGTAGTTGCGTTTGTCTGTTCGACCGAAAACTTAAACTAGCATGACTAAATATCTGTCCGTATGCGTGGCTACTCATTTCGGTCAAGTACAAACACGCTAATTCTCAAACATAATTTCCTTTCAGGATTTTTCGTCCATGGACCAGCAGTGTTCCACGCGCAAGTGACAAAACAACCACTACCATCTCGGATTACCTGTACCAAAACAACAATTGAACGGGATGGAGAAACGAGGCTTAAGTACTAGCTTGTCTCCTTCATAGCCGTTATTCGGGTCGTCACGGGAACGCTTGTCCCAGAGAAGCGTTGCATGACGATAAAAAAATAACGGCTCTATACGGAAACTAGTACCAGGAAAGATATCATTATGTTTGCTGACCTTCATCTTGGCACAGCCAGTGTTCCTTTGTCCCTTTCCTCCAGCATAAACTGTTTCAGGGAACAAGTCTCTGACAAATGGACTGCGGAAAAGTGTGTTAATACAGTGTACTAATATTCTGCCCTATGTATTGTTATTAATAAGGTACGGGAAGCATCTCCGGCCTGGGACAAACCCAGGACCAAGAGCGCAAAAATGGATCGAAATGCCCAAGATATCAAACCCGGCTTGGACGGGAGGGTGGGAGGGGTGGGAGGGGTGGGAGGGGTGGGAGGGGTGGAGGGGTGGGCGGGGTGGGGGGTGGGCGGGGTGGGAGGGGTGGGCGGGGTGGGAGGGGTGGGAGGGGTGGGAGGGGTCGCCGAACAACCCTGTCCGCGTGTTTCTTAGCAAGTGAATATTGATGAGCGTCTTTTCCTTTATATTGCTCATTAATAAAATCCCATAGGACCTAATTATCAATTAAAATTGACTTTGAATAGTACATTTGTATATGTTAAAGGGAGGGTTTCATGGCTCGACGCATGTCCATAAATCAAAATAATTTATTAACCAGTGAACGCTATATGGCACAAGTCTATTTAATTGCATTGTTTATGAACCAATCGGAAGCGAGGAGTTCACTCGGATGCGAAATTTGCTTGTGAAAATTTCACGATTAAAGAATTTTACAGCTATTTGCATAATTTTCGCATGCCCAAGGGGATCAACACTAAATTCCACGGTCGACCGCGTCGGTGTAATCCACTGAAATCTTCTGTGAATTTTGGTCATCCGTCGTTCTGCTACGACTAATTATAATATGTGATTACTGAAGTACATGTGAGTTGGGTTTTTAAAGCGATAACATTGATAAGAAAGCGAATAAAGTATATTTTGATTTATGGACATGCGCCGAACCGTGAAACCCTCCCTTTAAAACTAATATGGGCGACGTGACCTAAAATAAAACTGAGTATTCTCTGTAATTTATGTTCGGTGGCGGTCAATTTATAAAAAGGACAACTTCGTGTGTTTATAGAAAGGATGGTAATTTCGAAAAGGCTTTTCTGAAAACTAAAGTTATCTCCAAAAACTCCCGTTATCTATAGTCCAGTCCCTTGACAACTCTTGTATTTTTTTCACTTCCAGTGGCACTGAGATGAGTGTTGAATGAACTGACTTGAATGCGCAAGCTCTACGTCGACCAATTAGAAACGATTATAGCAATTGCGTCCCTTCTTGTCCGTTTCAAAGACGGTGTGTATTGTTCATACATTTTGTGCGCACGCCAAAATCTCTATGCGATTTGAGAAAAATGCCTAGATTCCAAAATAACTACAATACCTTGATTCACGTACTTGGAATACTGGAAGTCGGCAGCTCAAAGCATAGATAATGAACTCGAAAAATCGCATAATATGGAAATAACCGTCTTTCTTAACATTTTTGAAGATTACTTAAATATAACGTCAAGTCATTTATTATTCGCATTGTTTTGCGCATGCTCCCTGTTCCCCCTTGTTTCAGGGAACAATGAACATGCGCGTGCAAGTTTCCGTCGACCCTCTTTTTATTTTTGGGCGCCACCGGAAGTAAACAAAAGAGAAAAGAGCGGTCGAGGGACTGGACTACATTATCTACAGCAAAAATTTAGAAACCATGCGCTGTAGCGCTCATCACAACTCTCAATAAATCTCTTTAGCTCCCAAGTAAATAGCCCATTTCAGACCACGTGATCTTTAGAGAATTGTTTCTTTGTCGACCTAAAATTTATTCGTTGATACGTACTTTAATATGATTCAATTTGAAAGAAACAGTTCTCTAGAGTAACATCACATGGTCTGAAATGGGGCAACAAACAAACCAAGCTAGAGAGGTCTATTTCAATTACGCGATTTAAAAGACTTAAAAAGTTAGCCAAAGTCTAGGTAACAGGTTACATCCACACTGTATCATTTAAAAATGATATAAAAACATTTAGCACTGACAGAGCTAGTTCACAGTTATAAATTAAGCGGCGTACTGCATTAGTAATCCTAAAATTGACATTTACGCACTTTTCACTTGACTGCATCAAAGAAATCATGTCATTTGACAATTCGTCTTTGTTTTTCGTACAAAAACTCTTGGCCTCGTAATCAACCTGTTAAGAAAAATAAGCTGTGTGGATATCGAGTTATGATGCAGTTGGGAAGTTTGTAGAGCACTCAAATGGCTAGAGTTATTCTTGGCTGCACTTCGAGCAACTCTAGCTAACTATTATGCTATTCTCGTGCTCTCCACCCTTTTTCTAACCGCATTTAACATATAGATTCTATTTGGCCGTGCGTTTGTTCAGTTATAGATCACAGTATGACGTCAAAATGTGGTAAGAACAAAAGAAGTGGCCAACGAGCCGCAGGCGAGCTGGGCACTGATGTTCTTACCACATTTTGACGTATTCTGTGGTCTATAACTGAACAGACCCACGATCAAATGGAAAAAAACTAAACTAAACGGCTTAAAATAAACTACAGCTCAACTCAGCAAATGTTTGGAACAAATATTTAGAAACTAACCTATTTTCTTTCCTGATATGAGGAAAAACAATCTGAATTATTCCTGCTGCACCGGTCGCCTCACGGCGAACGATAATCCCGCTCTAATTTCTAGGATTCTTTTCAAAAGTTTGTTCTAAAAGTCCATCATGTAAAAATTCGTATTGATTTAAAATTTAAAATTCGTATTAATTGGCCTACATTGAATTTCCCATTATTTCCAGTTTTATGAAAAACAAGAACCCTGAAGGGATTACAAGCGGCCGATTTCCCGGGGGGGGGGGCACTCCCTTATTTTCGCTATAAAGGAACGTGCAGCTGGACAGGGTATGGTTTTTGAGGCATTTTGGTCTGGAACAGGGTATACCAAAAGGCATTTTTGGGTATCAGTTTCCCAGAAGTTGGCACGAAGATCGGTAATTGATACTCTGGCATAGGGTAGATGAAGTAGTCAGACGAAAGGAAACGCGTAGGAGTGTTAAAAAAGCTTTACAACTACAACTCGCAGTGCTGCTTAGTAGTTTAGCCTTTTGGGTTAGAAAGAAAATCGTTAAGAATCGTCCGGAATAGGGTATCTTTTTTCAACATTTAGGGCCTGTTTACATGGAGGGAGGGTGACCCGGGTACCCGGGTCACCCTCCCAGGGCGGGCTATTAGGGCGGGCTATCATATAGGCGAGATATCTTTTTTGGCGGGCTCTTTTTTTGGCGGGCTCATGTTTTGGCGGACTTTTTTTATTGCAACGGCGCGATTTATTAAGCACTGCATAACAAACATGGCAGCAAGAAGAAAGGCTATAGCGGCGATTTTGCTTTTTTTATCGCTTGTTCCGCCATTTTCGCGGGTTTTCCAAGTCAACAGAGATAGCCCGCCTAGGAGGGTGACCCGGGTTTGACCGTTTACTGTAGAAAAGATAGCCCGCCTAGCCGGGTGACCCTGGCAAGCAGACAGGGTGACCCGGGTAGGCGGGTGACCCTGTCTGTCATGTAAACACTTCAGTGTGCTTTGTAAAGAAATGTATGAAAAGTTGGCCCTCCCAGGGTAGCCCGGCTAGGAGGGTGACCCGGGTACCCGGGTCACCCTCCCTCCATGTAAACAGGCCCTTAGTCTGGAACAGGTTCGCAAAATTAGGGTTGTTATAGCCCAGCGGCACACCCCCACCCAAATTTTTGGGAGAACCCCCCCGGGCCAATTTCACCTTGAGGGGAGAAAGAACAATGCACCCCTCCACCCCCTCGGTCAGTTTACTCTGAGGTTCTCCCGCCAAATCTAAGAGTCAACTTCGAACCTGCGTGACTAAAAACGTGACTGGGTGATGCAATATTTTGGCTAGCGTAAGTTTGAGCTTAGGTCAAGTTTACTGTGTAGAAAAATTTTAGCTAATGTCAATTGCATCATAATCAACAAGGGCACAGATGTGTTTTCGCTCAACGTGAAAATAAATTGTGAATGACATATGCTGTGGAATTGTGTTAAGAAAAACTGTTATGTTTTTGGGACCGAGTTTTATCGTTCGTTTAATGGTTGAGGTGCATGTATTAAACAGAACAGAAATTATCTAGTGGCTATTTATTTGCATGTCTCCTGGCTACGTTTACAATGTAATGGGAAAACCCCTCACAATGCAATGCAATGTCAACTGGGAAAGTGCAGTGAAAAAAACAGGTAGTCACGCCAGTCTCGCTAAAGTCCGCAGTTTGCGTGAAACCGGAAGCCGATTCCCCGCTGGGATCGAATAACGCGCAAAGGTCACACCGCCAAATTTAGCACATTTTGCAACAACAACATCTTTACATGACCAGAGATTGCGTCATGTCAACCGTGGGATCGAATAACGAGAAAAGGTCACAAAACAAAATTTAGCACATTTTGCAACAACACCACTGTTCACTGCTATGGGACATTTGTCTTTGCTTTTTCCAATACGATTACTGTAATAAACTAAATACATCTACGCACTTACACGACACTACAGAAAGAATGTGGAAAAGAAATTCTCTACTGGCTAATTTCAGACCGAGATGCGATAACATCATGTCAACCGTGAAGAGGACTAAGGCTAGCGACATGGAAAAAAAAAGTGCATTTCTTGAAGCGGCCGCTGCGCATGGGCCGCTTAATAATCTCTGTTTTGAGACGGCGATGTGGAGGATTCGTGTAGGAGCAGGACGCGCGTGTTTTCTCGCCATTCGTGACGTCATTCGTCCATCTGTTTACCTAAGAAAATGATGCACGCTTGAGGTCTAGAACAGCAGCTAGTGGATGCATGAGCCGCTGAGGCGAGTGCATTCAGCTGCTTTTCTAGACCTCAAAAGTGCATAATTTTCTTATACGACATAAGAAAACCATCTTCTATTTGGTTTAGAAAATAGCAGGAACTTGAAAGAAAAAACTTCGTACGCTTGAGTGGCGCGGTAGAACACAAAACTTAATACAAAGTCGCGAACTAGCGCGAATTAAGAAAAAATCCAAGTTGTACGATATTTTAACATTTCTTGAATGAATAAACACTTGTTTCAACGAAAATTTCCATTTTATGGCCTCCATGAAATTTTTAGAAATTTTCTTAAAGTTTGACAAACCTATTTTCAACTTTGCCGGTCGTAATACAATAATTTTTCCTTGTCTCTAAACGTTTTCGTAGGTCCATGTTGTTTTGCTAAATCACTTTGATCGCTATTGTTTGCAAAATGCTGTCGGCCGGTTAGACCGTGCCACTCTCCGCGAGAACGAAATTATTTTCTTTCAGCATGATTCATCGCCTCCAATCATTCCGATGATACAGTTTCACTTCGTTTTCAATACAGGTAAAGCATTACTGATCAAACTCGTAATATAGTCAACTTAATTAGTCGGATAAACGAGTCAAGAAAAGCTACAGGCTCAACTTTGAAAATCAAGATTAAATTGAGCGTAGTAAACATCCGGGACATGCGTGCTCTATAACTTTAGCCGTGCTCTATAAGAAATAGAGCACGGTCAGATTCCATGCCGTTTATATGACAGCTATTTTCTAATTACCTAATAGATGACAGTTCTAAACCAATCAAAGCGCGAGTTTTACACAGCAAATTATATAAAACTCGCGAAACACACGCCTAAAGCATGAACCAGTTGTTAAAATAGTCTTTTAAACGTATATGGTTTAAAACAAATAATTAAAACTTCGGAGCGAATGAGACACTGGCCATCTAGAGGCCTGTTTCTTTATCCCTGAAATGGTTCATTTATTGAAAAAGTTTTTTGTTGACTTACATTGCCTGCATAGTGATTTATTGTAAAGTATTCATCGTGCACGTGGAGTAATCCTGAATAGTCGTTATTAGAACCAGCTATGTCCTTCATTTTCTGTGGAGGAAAAATAAAGGTTATTTAAGAGACTGTTCAGTTTATCACCCTGGTATGGTATTCTTAATCTTACTAAATGTTTGGGAAATTGAATTATTTTCTGGTAGAACGGTATTGAATAATTGAAGGATACTGAAAAAGTGCATTTTTTTCTCACCTTCTTTCCATCATAATTTTATTTGTTAGACATTAGATTTTTTCCCTCAAGGGTGTCCGCTCATATAGGAGCCCGACTGCATGTCACTGCCATGCCCTTACGAACGTAGTCAGCGGGTATAATATGGCCTATATTATACTTGGTTCAACATTGGCAGGACACCAAATGTTGAATCGCGTATGTTTGAAGTTGGATGTTGAAAGAATTAGGCGGCTGTTAACATGCATTATAAAAATCACATTTTTCGGACTTGAGTATCTTGTTACCTTCATAAACGTTTTCTCAGACTTCTCTGTGACGGTATGCAATGAACTACAGATATCATCTAATACTGCCATGATGCCCAAAGGACGCTACAAAATATACAATACACACACCGATATCATAACTAGTACGAAAATACACAGAAAATATTATCTGATTTCCAGTTAAAACAGGTAGAGATGTGGAGCGAGTTAAAATGTTTAATTTTATGCTGTTCGTTTGGCAACTTTATATACATACCTTATTTTCCATGAGCTCGCAGACAATCTTATTATTATAGAATTCCACAGGTTCCCATGAAATGCCTTCTCTAACGTATTCCTCCTGAAGAAATAAACGTCAATCATATTTAATTAGCACTGTCTAAAAAAGCCTGAGTGTGTAGATGTTAGTTTTATATTACCTTTCGATTCATATTAGTTGTAAATCATTGGTGTGGAAACGTTAGTACTGATATGGGACACTATTTAAATTTCGCCATGCATGTTTTAGGGTCCGAACGAGAAGCATCCATTATAAAGTGTAACGTTTTCAGCTATTCCCGCTTTATTTTTGTGCAGAAGTTCTCTTCCACAGGCTTATTTTCTACTTGATTTGGATTTTGGTTGAGAAGACTCTGCGTAATCTGAGGTTCTAAGGTGAGGAAAACTCTCTGACCGTTGAAGTCAAATGTTGACTAGGGAAGTGTTGTCATTACCTGCTCTATCTTGAGGGTAAGTTCCACAAATACTTGCTGCAATTTCTCGTTCACGTAGTTGATAACAAACTGTTCGAAGCTATTTTCCTGGCGATTTAAAGAAAAAACAAAACATCAACCATACATACAATACAAATACAAAATAAGTTTTCTCGTGAGGGCATGAACCTGGTTCGGTTTATTTTGTTTGCTTGCTGACTTGTTTGTTTGTTGGTTTTTGAGGGAATGTAAAATGGCATTTTATTTCTGCTTTTTTCTCTGAAATACTTTGTTAGCGGATCTTGATTTCAACTCCACTGTAGTAGAAATTAACTTGCACTGTGTTTATCAATTGTTTGGTGTTAGTGATCAACATCTCTTATGCAGTGAAAACAAAATAAATAATTTATATATCCCTCACCATGTTGCGAGTTTTATTCCCCTAAGTTTCGGAACCAAGTTAGAATTTCAATATATCGATATTGGACTGTTGCTAACCGAATTTTTTCATCGCAAATACGTGCACGTGCTTTGTTAAATAAATTATCAAATACATAACTAGATGTGAAAAAACAAAAACAGGAAAAAAACATCAGTAAATAACCTGACAAAGTCAAGAGTAAACTCACTTAATTGATTCAAAGCCATAAATGTCCAGTATTCCAATGCATAAATTGTCTTTTTTCTTTCTGCATGGCATTATTGATAACCTGTTTATCACAAGAAATACTAATTACCATTTTAATTCCAACATATATCAGAGTTAAACCCCGATCAAACGGTCACAAAATTTGTCACAACATTTGTTGTGAGCCGATGTTGAGACCACCCCTCTCAACAATGTTGTGAAGTGTTGTGACATGCTGTGACGAGTTTGAATTCATTAAACTTTGTCACAACATCGTCACAAAATTTCGTTTGTTCTTGAAATGTTCATGAGAGGTTGTTGTGGCCGTTTGACCGGGCATGGTCACAACATGTCACACAAAATGTTGTGAGAATGTTGTGACAATTGTTGTGACCGTTTGATCGGGCCTTTATGATATCTCTCAGATACTACGCGCGCTGTGATTGGTCAGTTTTTCGTTCCGTCTTCTACAGTATGGCCCACACAAATTGGAGAGTCAACGGTTTACGAGCTTCTTTTCCACCCTGAACCTTTGGACAGTAGAAGCATTAAGCAGCAAAGTTAACTACAAATCGGCTTAAGCATAGAATGCTCTTCTTGGTTGCCTTTGAAAACGCTAACAGATCTGAATGGTCAGACTTTCAAGAACAAATTAAGAGTAACCTCAGCTAGAAAACACCTAATTTCACATAAGCAAACTAAATTAAGCTGAAAATAAAAAATGCATTGGCTCTTCAGCAAAATTGTCAACTATTCACGGAACTGCACAGAAAACGAACCTGAACGAGGTAGTCAAACAAGTGTGAATACAAAGCTTTCGCCAGGCATCACGAGCCACCACTGCCTGTAAATATACAACAATATAATACATATGACATCAACAAAAAACAAGGAAAAACTAAAACATGGGAAATATTACAGTAATTATACGTTCCTTTGTGTTTGTTATCCCTCACCTGATCTTTGTTGTTGGTTTTCTTTGTTATTTCCACTCTTCCACCCCAGCGAGTCTCTGTGATTACGCTATGGTAAATAGAAACAAGATATATGAGTTCATTTTTAATGTTTTTTTATTAGACAAAGAGGAGCACTGCGTTACTGCATTGGAGTGGGGACAAGAGGGGAAGACGGAAGACCAGGACGACCAACAAGGAGACGAATGGTTGAGGACGAAAGACGAACAGCTGGGTGGGAGTCATGGGCGACTGTTAGAGCTCTAGCAGCAAATCGAAGTGGATGGAAGGAGAACGTCCAAGCATTATGTGCCTCATGGCATGGGAGAGAAATAAGTAAGTATAATACATAGTACATTTGTTGTAATGTCAAACGTGTTATATTTTTAATTATATCTAGTATTTTTTATTTTATATCTGCATTTTTCACTGTACGTTTTCATTTTTCTGATATTTAGGCGAAATAAATATTGTTGTTGTTGCTGTTGTTTGGGTCGGAAGCCGATCGAGTGTGCGACGGAGTGCGTGAGATAATTAAATTACAACAGATCGCATAGCAAATGTCTACAAATGAAATATATAAAGCATGATCGTCATAAATTTTGAAAGGAACCCTAAAAGGTAGTCCCCTCCTATCCCCCCCCCCCCCCCCCCCCGGCCTGGTGAGAAAGGTGGTACTTTTTGCTTTCCATGATCGTTGCCGATCCTTGTCCGTAAGTCGTACCTATAATATCTCTCTCGCAAAAAAACCCTGTCTGATACGGTTAACATAAAAACAAAATTAACACAGTCCTATCCAAGTGTGACGTATTTTTGCCATGCCATGTGGGTCATAGATGACAACAGAGCTGTTTTATAGTCTTCATTTTCAAGCTGAGTGGTCACTTTTGCAAAAACAAAACTAATTCGTCGCTACGTTCTCACCTTACTAATTTTTCCTGCAGGTTTTCTTTATTAACTCCCAGCAAGCGAGCGAGGCATTGCAGCACTAAAATAATGAGAAAGTAAAGCACATTTGCAATTTTATAGTAATGTCTTATTTGTCGTGATGGTGAAATATAGGGTGTACAGAGACTGGTTCCTGTTTTTTCCTATGGAATTAAAATACGAGAAGACTCACGATAGATATTGAAGCTCCCTTCAACTGTTTTTACCTTGCTGTTACCTACTCAAAAATGTAAACTGTCATAAGCCTATACATTTTTCAAATAATCTGCGCCTTTGAATTGGAATAATACAAAAAGTGAATTTCTTACAAACAAAATACCACTGAGTTCACTTTCAATCTGTAGCGCCAATTTTCGTTTGGTGGCCGCTATGACACAGCACATGTTAGCAAAAAATTAATTTCTTACCAACAAGACTTTGCTGACCTCTTAGAGGAAAGAGTAGCGGTCGAAATTGATTACTCATAATTAATCGAATAAACCAGTGTTTATTTAGTTTGGGACAATGACATTGCGTTTAAAAGGCATTTTCAACTCTTTTCTATGTTATCCATCCTGAAGAATGCGGCTGACAGATTGTGCCTAACCAGTTGGTAATGAGTTTGTTATATAATGTTCTTACACTTCTCATCAGTTGGAAAGGCCACGTTCCCATTTTCTTTAAACT
This sequence comes from Desmophyllum pertusum, assembly GCA_029204205.1. Classification (NCBI taxonomy): domain Eukaryota; kingdom Metazoa; phylum Cnidaria; class Anthozoa; order Scleractinia; family Caryophylliidae; genus Desmophyllum; species Desmophyllum pertusum. Next base: position 148,553 of record MU827313.1, read on the forward strand.
CGACGTTACCAAGATGTAACATAGCGGACAACAGTTTGGAAGATTGTCTGTTGTTTGACATGGTCAAGACCAACCACGTCCATTGCGGCCTAAAATTACAATCATAGTTTTTAAATCAAGATATATAAATTATTTATTTCCGCATTTATCTTGGTAGACTCCCGTCATTTCCTCTTCCTTCATTTTTAATTCTATCTTCTCGATTTCTCCCTATCTTCTTTCCCTGTTTGTCTTTTGTCTTCAAGCTCATGGGTGGTTCAAATTATTCAAGGGGAGTTTAGGAGTGAAAAATTATAGCATTAGATTTAATCAGCTTTGGTTATTTTGATCAAATCTGCTTAAAATAACTGTAGCAACCGGCTCTGACCAATTACAGCACCAACCAGATGTTACCAATCAGACGTCAAGTCTTTCTTCCCGTGTCGAATAGGGAATGAAGCTGTACTTTTGAAAATAGTCATTTGGTCTGTAATACAGTTCGGTTCAGTTTTGTGATATTCATTATAAATTAAACCGCCCTGACTCTGAGAGCTACGTACAGTAGCTTTTAAATGACTGTAGAAAGTAAATACGAGTTTTCGTAAAACCACAAACAATAATATATTAGCCACAAGGCGTTTTCCGCGTTTTCTTCCATAGGTTTATTAAATGCTTGCGTTTAAGTTTTTGATTGGCCAGATGCAATTTAAAGTCATGGAATAACGCTGTAATCGTGCCTTAGCGTAACATAGAGGGTAATAACAGTAATAACACGGCAAATATAAATGAATAAAACAAAACAACATAATTCTTACGTACTCTCGTTGCCTTGTAGTCTTTTTTGTCATCTTTGCCATCAATCGTATATACACCGCTTTGATTCAAATAATAATAATCTTCAGTTTTTCCCTGAAGACCAAAATGTCCTGGAATACCCGAAAAAACATGCACATTACGCGATTTTATAAAGTAAGGTAAACTAATCCTTAGACTATTAGAATGTAAATCTGAGTACAAAAACTGCTGAGCCGCGCAGCACAAATGAGACAAATGGGAAATCAGAGAATTAACTCTGTAAGCGAAGCTGAAGCGAACCAAAATGAGGATTCATTTTATTAGTGATCAAATTTACACAAGCTTTTTCTACACTTGTTTGCTTATTTATCTCTCTGTCTCACCCAATTACTCATTGGTGGAAAATTAAAAAATATATATCCACGTGTTGCAGAGGAGTCTTGTTTCAAATTAGGAAGTCAAAATCAAAAGCCAAAATAGCTCAACATCCATCCGCAACTGGCAGACATCTAACCAGTTCGATATATTTACATGACGTGGCCCGATAGTTTTAGTCCAGGATAATGTGAACAGACCCGTCACCGGACAGGATGAAGAGCGTTAATCCGGGACCTCTTGATTACTAAATGAGCGCTCACAAGTACTCGCATTCGCCACTCGGTCGCGCTGCCAGCTGCTCCCGAGCTCCGCGTCAACTCACCAACAAATTGTGTTAACGACTGAGATACCCAGTAACTATGTCTTGATTCCCTGAAACTGTGCATGCGCAAAATCTGGTAAATTACCTTCTAGAAACTGAAATTTATTTACCCCAGGGGTAAAGCTTTATTTAAAAAAATTGTTTTAAAAAATTGACATTACTGAAAATTTACCTTTTTCCTCTTGAGTACAGCCACGCAATATCTGGTAAAACACGTGAAAGTTTCTTTCATTTGGAGCGAGGTGAACGACACGAGACTGCAAATATGAAATATTTTTACAAAGTTAACGGTACGTTTTTTCTTTCAAGTCAGGCGCTCGCAATACATTATAGATATTACTGTCTTTGGCATTCTCAGAGTTAGGGCCTCCACAGACTAGAGAGATAGTTGTCGATCATAAAAAGTTGTCGGTAACAAAAAAGCCAGTGTGTGAAGCTAGTTATCGATAACTAAGGCCCTTAGTTATCGATAACTAGCTTCACACACTGGCTTTTTTGTTACCGACAACTTTTTTATGATCGACAACTATCTCTCTAGTCTGTGGAGGCCCTTACATCAGTTAATCTATATCAATAACTTTTAGGCCAATACAATGCCAGATTGACCCTTTTGTCTCGTTTGCATGTCAAACGGCTAACAAATCAGATTGACCCTTTCGCCTCGTTTGCATGTTAAACCTCTGACCGTCTGTAATAACTGCTCAGTTGGTGTTACACTATACCTCTTACCATAGAAAACTAACAAATCTTATTTTTTTTAATGGCTGTTCTAACTATACTGTAGAGAACTTTGTTTGTGTTGCCCTTCTGTATGCATGTATTCGTAATACAGTTAAAAAAACTAAACACTTCTAATACAAATCGGCTCAGTTGTTGTTCGATCCACTATGGTTAGTAAAGGTAAAGCCGCACTCGGTCCAAACTGGCCCACACTGCCGAGCTTACTCCCGGTTTCCGTAGCATGGAGCCGACTAGGAGTATAGCTACTCCCCTGGATGGGATGCTAGTCCATCGCAGATTACCCCAGCATTTTGTCGCCGGTACCAATTTATACTCCTGGGCGGAGAGAGGCAATGTGAGAGTAAAGTGGCTTGCCCAAGAACACAACACAGTGACCCAGGCCAGGGCTCGAACCTTGACAGCTCGATCCGGAGTCCAACGCGCTAACCATTAGGCAACCGAGCCTCCCACATTATTATTATCATTATAGTAAACTTACAAATCGGCTTGAGTTGTTGTTCCTCGTAGTTTTTGCATTGCCAAACGCTTCCAGTAAAGCATTTGAGTGAATGATGATGTCCTTGACTTGCTAAACAATAAACATAGGCACGCAAGGCGTGCGGGAGTTATTTTTTATTATTATTACTACTATTAGTATAATTATTATGGTCCACACTATAAAAACGATCGAAAATGGCATCAGCATTAAGGTCTCCGTTTTCATCAACGCACACGAAAAACGACGGCATTCAAAACGGTGTGTTTTGATACCATCCCATGCAAGTATGTGATAAAATTCATGTTGTTTATCCCAAATTAAATATATTTTATCCTTATTTTCCGTTTGCATGGATCGTGATAGGGCTAAAAGAAGAAAATAAATGTACAGGAGTTTTAGGCAATATTTAAACTGAACGCAAAAATAGCTTATGAAATAAGGATGGGATAAATTATCACATGGGTTAGAGAAGAAATCCAAAACTATCATATTACATAACAAAAGTATCATATTATATGGGTTTCGGAAGAAAAACAATCGTATCATGTTACACATGTTCGCGAGGAAAACAACATAATCTTATACACTTGAGAACAAACAAAGACAAATGCTGTAGGAAATCGACTCACACAGAAGGGAAAAAATAAAATTATAACCATAAATTTCCTTTCATTTCTGCAATGTCGCATGGTGCACGTGCGCACAACAACATCAGGTATCTGATTGGTTATGATTAACTTGAAGTTTGTACCGGTACAAGTAGCTAACATATAATTCCTTTTCCTTTAACTTCTCATGCACAAGTCTAAGCTACGTCCCAGAAACAGCGATCAGAACAGAAATACCAGCCGGCGTTTCTTTCACTGGTTGTTTCATGCAGCCCAAAATAACACATTTGGAAGTCAAGGTTATTTCTAATCTTTCGAACTGAAGTAAAAATAAATCTCAAATGACTGGCATGAGGTTTTTAAGAAATTTTGGTATGCTCGAAAGTCGAATCTGTAATGTGTTTATTTTTAGAACCGTGGGAACCAAAGCTTCTGATTGGTCAGTCGGTAATTCGATTTACAAAGTCAGCAAACCTGTTTAAACATGCACGTAACGTTGCCCGCTGCCTCAAAAGCCAAGATTTCATCGTCAATAATATCAGAATGTCGGATGACAAGTTTTCTGTTTCGTCCTGTTCGTGGTTTGTGATAGTTTAAAACGTGAAATAAAGAAAAGGGGAAAATTTACTAAGCGTTGTCTCGCATAAAAGCGAGAGTTTGCCCCACCGAACATTTCGGAGAAGTTCTGCAATGAAGACCTGTGGAGAAAAAATTGCGGTTTCAGAGCAACATCTTTGCGTCGATCAGTGATGAAGACCACCATGTAGAACTTAGCATTCAAACTATCATTGAACTTGATCAACATATTTATTTCGCGCGACCTAGAAGCTGAGACTGGAAAAGGAGTACCAGGTTACATTTATATATAGAAGGACTTTGTGTACGATTCTGTGAAGTATAAAACTTGACAAATTGTCGCCTTTGTTGTTTTTGTCTAGGTCTAACTTTTTTGCTTGCAAAACGATCGACCGGTTTTCGACTTGTATAATCCTCCGGCTGCCTGTCATTTCGCAAGCTTATATAATCTGATATAAATGCTTCCATTATTTCACACTTTAGTCTGCATGTTACCCCTGGTCCGCAGTTTTAACCTTAGCCTGTATTTTACCCTGGTCTAGCTAGCACAGTGTACACTGTGCTGATTCATACGCCCGAGCTGAAATGAAACGAACACTCACGTCTTCTTTCGACAACTTCAACTATTTTCATACTTGCCTTTCAGCCATAACAAACGTATAGTCATGTAATCACCAAACCTACATGCATCGAACGACAATAACACAGGCTTTAAATACAAACTTTTACTAAAACACTTCACAACACCACTGAATAAAATCGACGCAACCAGATTTACCTACAATCAACTGTTGACAAGACATCATAAAAAACTTTTTTAGAAAAAAAATAACTCAATGATACATCAGTTAGTCAGTAACATGTGAAAATGGCAAATTGATTCACCTTGTTATCTGCATTACTATACAGAAAATAGCGTACTCGTTCTACTTTTCAATCTGGCAAATTTAGTAACGCTGAACAAAACAAACACAAGAAAGAAATACAAAAATCAGGCTCTTTGGCTAATTACGTGTTACTCTCTAGATTAAGTTAATGGTATATTGCTTCTTCACTGAGAGGAGAACATAATTCCGACTGCTTTGCTTAGATGTAATAATGGAAATCCGTAATAATGACACCGATATTCACCAATTGAATACTTTATTGTTTTCGTTCATTCAAGCGCACACAAATGTTGGCAGCAACAACAACAACAGCAAACTCGATGAGCTTTAATTTCCTGGTGCTTTTTGACATTGAAATGCTGTGATCTGTGAGTGTTTATCAGTTTTTAGTGTAGCCGAATGTGCAAAGCCTCTCTATTTTCTCAACGATAAAAAATATTTTGAAAAGAAACTGCGAACGAAGTGAGCGCAAATTTTTCTCTTTCCCCCTCCTCCTCTCGCTCAGGTTCCAGTTCGTCTCGCTGTTATTTTCGCGCGTTCATCGATCTGGAAAAAGGAAGAGGCTGTGAACAATCTATTTTCATTGGTCTATTCGTAAATAGAACTCGTCAGTTCCTGGAACTAGTACTAGCTGATCATGAAGTGGCTGTGCTCATGTAGTAGGACAACCCAGTTATTTTGTTCCTGCTCGGAATGCGTGACAAAAACATAAAATAACATACTGATCTCACCTCTATTCTTTCCGATCCCATCCCGGAAACTTTGTTGATACAGTTCATTATGTGCTTCGAAGAGACAGTTTTAACCTGCTCCACTTTCTCCACTACAATTTTAAAAACCACGTACAGTATATAAGAGTCGCTATAAAAGTTACAGGTATAATAATGTAATGAAAGAACAATTACTTACACGAAATGGCATGCATTGGTAATGTGAAGTTACAAAACTCGCTACTATGACATCTCCTCTATCCAAAATATCAACTAGGGCGGATCCAGGAATTTTTGATTGGGGGTCCCAGGGTTTTAAACGAAAATGTGAAGTAGATTGAGGGATACTTTTTTGGTAGTAGATGGCAGTAGTTATTACTAAAAAGGCGCAGAGGGGTGTTTGGCGGCCTTCCCCAGGAAAAAATGAGATTTCAGGCCGTCTGGAAAGTGCATTTTGGTGGGATCGTGGAGATGGTTTTGCTGTGGATAATACAGAAAGCAAAAAACCCTCAGGTCCTGATAGGGGGTCCGTACCACCCCCCCCCCCCCCCCCCGACCCTCCCCCTGGATCCGCCACTGATCATCAAACGACTGTTTGAATCTAGAGTCGAGAACGCTGACTATCAAGGGCAAGAACAGAACCTGATCAAACACACGAATGATGTGAAAAAGCTAACTACAAGCTTTGAGAATATTTTGTTTAAATGTGCGTGCAACAAAGTCAGAATAAAAATATTAACAAAAACAACGTGCACTTTATTAGTTGTACATAAATTTCAACCTTTAAGCAACTCGTAAGTAACTTTAGTAATCGTGGCGGATTGCTGCATACACAGAATAATGGAAAAATGCTCTACTAGAATATAAAATATATTAATTAATTAAATGAATGAATGAATGAATGAAGTAAGGAAGGAAGGAAGGAAGGAAGGAAGGAAGGAAGGAAGGAAGGAAGGAAGGAAGGAAGGAAGGAAGGAAGGAAGGAAGGAAGGAAGGAAGGAAGGAAGGAAGGAAGGAAGGAAGGAAGGAGGAAGGAAGGAAGGAAGGAAGGAAGGAAGGAAGGAAGGAAGGAAGGAAGGAAGGAATGGCTTGACCGTACAAAACACTCAAAAGTCTTGCAAACGCCACACATTGTTTTTCCATGTAATACACAAAATATACATTGCACATATACACCCCAGACCAAATTACTGCAAGGTAAACCAAGATTACTATAAACAAACTGCTAAACTGCTCTCCTATAGTGTAAATATCTCTTGTGATATTTCCACTCAAATTTCAAGCGTTATTTTTACACTAATAAGGTAATACGTTATTTTAAAGCCATCTCTAACTTTCATGTTTTACTCCCTCGTACCTTATTATGACGCACTGGTTTTCTTTTCTATCATCATGTTGTGATACATGTTGTTAGTTAGTGCATAAATATGAGGAGGCTTTGGTTCCTGCAAACAATAATTATTTAATAGTAATTAACAATAACCAAGCCAACAATAACGTCTCGCAAAGCAAATAAAACCAAGATCGGCAGTAAAATAAAATAAACTTCTTATTTCGCTATAGCGCTTATTCTGAGCAGCAGCTGTTAACAGCTGGCTCAGTCAGGCTTGCTTGTTTCTTCTTCTTGCCTCTTGAAGACTACAATGCGGATCATAAGTGTTGGGACACTTACCGCGATGCTACTGACATTGTTTCTTTTTCACCCTCCCCCAAGCAATGTTGAGTTTGACCATCCCACACAAATACATTAACCCTATTCTGCCTGGGCTTTTTTTTTCGTTCCTGAGCCTGGGGGGCAGATAGTGCCCCCCCCCCCCCCCCCCCCCCCCCTATGTATCTCGAAAAGTATTGAAGCTATGAAAATGAAACTTACATGGTGTGTAAAGCATCCGAAAATCTTTATTTTAGTGGCAGTCACGTGTCAATTATGACGTCATACACGCCACAATGACGTCATACGTTAAAAAATCCGCCATCTTGGATCCTAAATCTTGGATTTCTAAATTGTTCAGAAATGTCAGAAAATCTCCAAATTTGTTTTGAAAAAATCAAGAAAAATATAAAAAATGCTAAAACGGCAAAGATTTTGGAAATATTTCATCGTAAAAAGCAAACATTTTATTAAAACTGAAAATTAAGCTAACAACAAATTTGGGTAAATGATCTGCATCTCGAAAGTTATTTGTGCTATAAAAATGAAACGTATGTGCCGTGGGTATGAATTGTAAATTATGTGTTCTGCAAAACATAATTGAGTGCCCGCAGACTTTTCAATACCAAAAGATTCACGAAGGACGAAATATTAATTTCCAACTTCAAAATATGAATACCAGTTTGATTTTATTTTACCCAAAGATGTCTCACTTTCAGTTTTTTTAAAAGGCGGTTCCCCCCCTTACAAAGGACAGGGGACAAACTGGAAATCCGTTGCCAGTTTTATAGAGTGGAATGATGATATTATACCAGGATGTCAGCAGAATTTGAACCAGTCTTTTGCATTTTGAGAGAATTAGTTAACAAAATCTCAGTTTTCAGGGTTAAATATACCTCAAAAAATACATTTTTTGGCATGAACTTCCCCCCCTGATCCCAAGTCCAGGTTAGTGCAGGAGGTGACAAAAATATCATCATGAATGTTTCCACCCCAAGGACTAACTACACACAAAATATGAAGGGAACTTTATTTTGACCATTTCCAATTTGGCTCCATCCTTAGCGACATTCGTTCTTAAGTTATTTTTCAACACTGCTTAGGGTGAAAAGGGGGTGGGGATGGGTGGGTTAAGGGATGGTCCAAAGTCACGGAAAAAAACATTGCGTTTCAAATAGAGTGGCACTGAATAATTATTTGCTTTTCAGACAGTTTCCACAAGTGTCCCGACTACTTTTGATCTGCATTGTACCTGCAAAGTTTCGCGGGTTCGGATTATAGCGGATTGGCGGATTCGCATACCCCTATTTACCACCTATTTTATTAGGAAGTGTATACTTGCATTCGAAATGAAATATTCATTTAATGATGAAATAAAGAGGATTGACGCAAATCAGGGATTCCACTCATGCAAGAACAAATTGATTACCCTTGAGACAGTATTCCATCCGTTTTTGATTATTGAAACAAAAGCTAACAAGTAGCGGGAGAAATAAAATTGTAAACAAATATATATGATATCCAAACCTCAGTCATGGTTATAATTTCCTTTGTTGCAACTTAATGAATTATTAATGAATTTGAGAAGTATTATTCGGCGAATTATCCTCGGAAGACTCCCATATTCACTCGCACTTAGGTGTTATAATTTATATTCGTGGCTTGGTACCACTTAGGGTGTTGAAATCTAAAATGACCACCGTTAGAGTTATCCTGGTTGTTCTCCCAGTACCCTTGATAAGTACTAGTTTTGTTTTAGAATTGGTACCTCTCTTTAGTTTAGGGGTAAAAGTGAATTCAAGCCACACCCACCAAACTATATTATTTTCAAAATTTCCGACGATCACCCCCGTCACTTTTATATGTGAGTCCCCCGCCCCAACCCTGGTCGAATTACCTTATGTTTGTGAAGATTCTCTACAAATTTCCTGTGAGGTTGGAATGTTGGTAGCTTGGCTGTAGAACAACGAGAAACACGATCTCTGTGAAGAGCTACAGTAATGCCGCTCATCTCACGCTCGAGTTTGTCGATTTTGTCTTCTTCGCAGTAAATTTCCAGAACATCTGGACCGTAAAGATCGAGATCCTTGAAAGGATTTACAGCAATCAATACACGACCGATATATGTCTGCAAGGTAAAATAGAGGCACAAGTCAATTCGTATGCTTTCGTAGAACGAGTCATTGGCATGGTGAAATCCGTTTGTGACATGGCAGGAATTTATAAAAAAAATAAATAATAAATACCGTAAAAGCTCTATTAAGCCCCCCTCTCTAATAAGCCCCCCTTCCCTGAGTTATAAATCGACTCAGACGCTAACTCAAGCGAAAGTTAAGGCGAACGCACAGATACATGTAAGAACACGCAAACAATAGCACACTTGCACGATGTCGTCATTTGACTACAACTACCAGAATTCATTTCGTTTTATTTAAATTTTTAAATCCCATTGGGGTTTAAATAACAATGGCTCTAATAGCATGAGAAAAAGAAAAACTGGAGGATTCTGGTAGTTGTAGTCAAATGACGCCAGATGCAAATCTGCTATTAACGTTTTTTATCAGAAAGTTCAATAACTAGATCTAAAACACTAGTTTTATAGAGCATGTTAACGGGGAGTAACCCATGTGGAGTAACCCACGGGGAGTAACCCACGGGAGTAACCCACGGGAAGTAACCCACGGGGAGTAACCACGGGGAGTAACCCACGGGGAGTAACCCACGGGTATCTTTTCAGTTCCCAGCTCGTTTGATAACGGAAAGACAAAATAAAACGCCTCCTTGTTTTAAAATTCGTTAAATCCCACAAAACGCGTTTTAGACGGAACAATTATAGCAAAACAATTCAAATGTCAGTACAAACGCTATACTACTGAGCAATAACGCCACTGTGAACTATTGCAGGTCAATTGATGAAAAATTGACTGAAAATATAAAATAAATCACACACCGTAAAATTACGATAATAAGCCCTGGGCTTGTTTTTGTGCAAAAGGTTGTTTTAGTGGGATTATTATTGGAAAAAATAGCGTTTTTAAGATAAGATGGTTGGGCTTATATTTGTGTCTGTAGGTGCACTTAGAGGATAATACATGGGGCGCGGAGATATGAAATGTATCTTCGAGTGTTCATCTTGCGCAGATAACGAGTGAGATATCGACTTGAACACGAGAAGAGAAGTTTCATATCTTCAAGCAACCATGTATTTTCCGAATGTTGTCCGAAGGTCATACGAACGTTTCCAAAAAATTTCGACTTTATCGAATATTACCGAAGATTGCCGAAGATTACCGAGGAAGAACCGAATATGGTTCGACTTAAAATCGATTCTGGCTCGTCAGCAAATGTCACGTCATCGATATCTTCACATGTGAAAGATATATATTTTTGAAGTGTAAATATATTATTTTTCTCAGTGAGAGAAATCCTTGTAACTCACTCTAGTTTTTATAATAAGTGATATCATTTTTTCTCAGAGTGCGAACGGGCGGAATTCTGCGAATCCTGCAAACTGATTGGTTCCGGGCGTGGGCGGACCACGCGCACGGTCAGCGTAACCAATGTATATTAATGTATATCAATGTAAAATTTCCTCATTGTAAAATCACGTATATCAATGTAAAATTTCCTCATTGTACCTGAAGAAGACTGGTTTGGCCAGTCGAAATATAGTACTTAAAAAACTTAAAAATCTACGTTGTATCGGTCTCTGCTTCTACATTTCACTTGTTTTAGCCGATTAGATCACTTGTTGATCCAACGTACACCAGCAGGATTGTCGTCCACGGTTGCTTGCTTGAAAAATTTTAGCGTAACCAAGCACTTTGCCACCATTTCAACTTGCGAAGTCGATGTGAAGAAGTTTTTAAAATTTCATCTAAAAAAATCACATACATTTCTCTTTTCTCGTTGTCAAATGAATAACTACGCAGTGGAGTTAAATAACTTTCATTTTACAAGATTAATGATTATCGGTAGTCCAGTTTATTCCCGGCAGGTATCATTCAGTTGTGCCGTGCGTTGAAATAATGCAAGCCATAGTTAGTAGAGGGAAATGGTTATGAAGCCCAGCAAAGTTCTTTGTTATATGTTTTTGTTCGCTATTTTGGGGTTGACCGTGCACAAAACCTGACAAAATACAATAGGTGGTTACGTGTGTTCAAGCAACTAACCTAGAAACGTTGCGATTACGTAATTTATGCATAGTGTATGAGCGCAAATAAAAGATGTGCACGGTCGTGTACCTTCCAACATAAATTTTGGCCTCTTTGTTTGCTCCTTTGAAAGTTTGCTGGGCTTCATAACCATTTCCCTCTATTAACTATGTGCAAGCTAAGTTTGTCATAGTTTCGCATAAAATGTAATTTGTAAATTGTCACGGAATGGCCAAAATTAGATTAACATGGAAACAGTGAAATTGTAGTATACGTTAAGACTGTAAAGCTTTGCTCGTTATCGGAAGTTTTGACGGGGCGGGCTGACAGGCTTATTAGACACTGTGATTGTACAAGGAAGATAATGCTATTATAATCCAAGTAAAACCTAGCTACTTACATAAATAATTCCACCCTTTAAACGCTGTTTTAGGTTTTCAGCGATCGTTTCGTCAGATATATCTCGTAGTGTGCTCATATCGTGTTCGCCGACAGCTTTCGCCCACATTTTTGTTTTTAATTCGGACGTTAAACTGAAAATAAAAACATTTATTAGTAACTGTAGTTAGATTGAGTGAAGTACAATTCGTATGGAAAAGGCTCGTGCGATTTTGAGAAATTTCAAAACATTATGAACGACCATAAATAGCGAATTTCACAAGTACATGTAGTTCATGCGATTTTTTGTTTATAATATTTTCAAAAACATTTTGCTGCGAACAGATTCGAATGCGAACGTTTTTACGTTCGTATTCTTCAATTTTTAGCATTCACTGTTCGTAGGGGTCCAATTTAATACACCTATCCAATTTCAAAAAGTACAAATTGGACACCATTATTTCTTGGACACCTGGAATTAAACAGGTAATAATAGGTGCAAAGAAACCCAAAGGACCGGCTTTGATTCAGACGCCGAACTTCACATGAGCCGAAACAAATGCATGAATTATTATAATGTATTTTTCAATATAACAACAATTTTCCCTATTAAATTAAGTTCAGCTGAATTAAGCTCGGCGTCTGAATCAATTCAGTCGGTCTAAATTAATTTGGGTCGGCCTAAATTCGAATTCGATTCGGCTCATGTGAAGTACGGCGTCTGAACTGGGCCTAAAGCGGTAGAAATCAAGTGATAAAAAAGCAACGGTAAACTGTACAATCCAAAGCTAAACAAAGGCAAAATAATGCGAAAACATTTCCACCGTGGCAAGGAGGTTTTTCTCGGTTATTGTTCTGTATTAAACTTATAAATAATGCTTTGAAATATGCAGTAAGATTAAATTTTAAACACTTGATCTGGAAGTGTTGACATTTTCTTATTATCTGCGCAAACTAAATCCAAGCTATAACTGACAGATCGACAAACTAACTGATTAAAAAATAGACAAACAAATTGATTTTACAACGAAAAAACAAAAACAAACAACGTCAACTTACCTTGCTTACCTTGATGACCTTGATAATTTTCAAACAACTTTATCCTTGCCGTTTTAGTCGCTGTCGTCACTGAAGTCGTTCTTATGACGTGTTGCGCGTTAATTGTAGCGCGCGCGCGTTTTAGAAATTATTGATCGAAACCAAGATTCGACTGAGTGGCCACGACTGATATTCCATTATTCGCCATTTTGACATATGGTGACCCACTTTTTCTCTATATTCGAAATTATATATTTACATATTAACCCAAACAGAGCTATGGCCGCATGTGCACATGCTTTGTTTCTTGCAGAGTGTTGAAATTCAGCGATTACAAAAGCGAAGCTTCATACTCTAACGACTCTCACCAGTCAAAACTCTACCCTCTCCGAGGGGAAAATTTGATCCTGATTCAGATTCGCGGACAAATAGGAAGTTTTGCATTTTATTCTTGTCAAGCCTAATGTGGTGCAAATCGAATTGATCTAGATAGTCAAGAAATGCTAAGTAAAATAAATCTCTCTTATTGGTCAATGTCTGCAATAAACTGGCCAGGCCAAACGGAGTTGCAAGTAGTCGCAAGTTTTGGAATATGAACTTGCGCATATATTTGCGTTGGGTGACCGCTTACTACATGTAGCAAGTGCACACAAGTTGCAAAAAAAGTAGAAAAAGTCATTTCAATGCTTTTGCGCAAGCTGTAAATAAAAATACCTTTATTGAACGTGCGTTGGGTGACCAAAAGGTGAAAATCTTGCGTCTACTTGCTTACAAATTTGATCTTGTTCAAAATTAGGACATTTCTCGGCATTTATCTGATCTCTTACTTATTGTTACAGTCAACTCTCGCCTTGCGGACACCCCGTTATTACGGACACCCGCTATTACGGACAAAATTCAGCCTCCCACGTGCACCCGGAGAAAGCTATAGATATTTGACTGGAAATAACTCTCGCTATTGCGGACTCTCGCTATTACGGACTCCAAACCACGTCCCGAGACGAGGGTCCCCGAGGGTGTCCGCTATAACGAGAGTTGACTGTACAGGACACTTTGCATCGATCTGCTTTTCGAATTAGAAATTGTGACAAAAAGATCAATTGACGAACACTCAGTGATTTGGGGTTCAAATAAATATAAATTATTACATGTTGAGAGCATGATATCGATTTTATTCACGAGTATATCGCGAACGAGCGAGTCTTCGAGATCAGATATAAATCTTTCAATGCTGGCGACCAAGCAGTGCAAAGAAGGCGGTTGTAGCGGCGGAAATTCTTCAGGTTCTCTGAAGTTTGTTTTAGTTTAAAAAGGTCTTGTTTTCGTTTCTTTGAAGAAATCGATCTCTTGATGAATTCTTATATCTTTTCAAGGTTAATGCATTTAAATGATTGTAAAATTTAGAAGGAAACATATTTAAGCACTGCTTGTAAAACTATAAAGATTTAAAGAAAGCAAACTAAGAGAAGTGACCATGCAAGAAAAAAGAATTGCAAAGAGTTACGAACCCTAGCTTTAAGGAATATCAGGAGAATAGTAAGCAAGGATCAGCCGAAAAGTAACCATGATGCTCTCTAAAGTAAAATAAATATTGTAGCCTCAAGGACCGGTTCTTTGTTCTGCCGACGCCGGAGTACCTCCGACCAAAACGAAGCGAACTAATCCCATGCAAAAAACCTTGAACGCTGATGGAGAACTTATAACATTATTTTTAGGGACCGGGGAATTTATGAGTTCGAGTTCGAGTTTTAGCAAATAGCACACCGGTTGCGAGCAGCTCCAAACTGTTGTAACAGGTCACAAAGGGATGGAAGAGGAATTACATTTCACCGTTTGCCGTTAATTGAAAAGATTTTGCCAAGAAATGGCTAGTTAAACTCTCACAGCGCTTCCCGCCAATTCAGGTTGCACGGAAAGACGTCACGATTATGCGGCCAGGTTGCTGAGTAGTCTTCAAAATGGCGGCGGTCGTAGTAGAATTGTTCGACACTTTGAAGGCAAATTTCGTGAGGTTATGAGGCTCTTTGGAACTTCAAACTACGGTCAATAATTAATCTTCATATTTACTTTTTAATGGTAGTGAGAAAAAAATGCGCGTTCAGGAGTGACCTTCTCCTTAAAGTATTGGTCCATGCTTTAAGTTCGTATACTTCACACAATTATAACATATTTCAAAATTAAAACGTTTATCGACACGTAGACACCAATGAATGAAATCAATATTTGATAAGCTTGACGTTTATTTACATTATCTATTGGGCATCTAACAACATGAGCAGAATTGCATGGCAGACAAATCAGAAGCCTCTTGCGGTGATGTGTTTCTAAAACCCCATTGTTATCGTGTAAAATCTAGAAATGTTGCTTGTCTCAGAAAAAAAAACACAATATAGTAATCAATAACACAAAATCATTTTATTATCGAGTCAAGTTAATAAATCTCACGAGAGATATATTTTTTCTAGTATAAACCTCGCTATGTCCTTTATTAAATGATGAAAACATTTTTAGCGAATAATCGTTTTCTTGCGTGCTTGTAACATTGCAGCCAATGAATTACCTTCCCCTGAAGCTGCAGCAGGTGAGGCCGATGTTGGAGGGGGAGGAGGTGGGGGTGGGGGTGGCGCTGAACCAGACGGAGGTGGGGGTGGGGGAGGCGCTGAACCAGAGGGAGGTGGTGGTGCTGCTGAATGAGATGGAGGAATTGGAGGTGCAGGTGCAGATGGATTAGGGGGTGGGGACGGTGAAGATTTGTTCTCGGTATTTGACAGATGAGATTTTGCTTTAAAGATGGACATTCTTTTTATCACTTTTCTTGAACTTGTTGCTCATTCGCTGTTTAAATGATGGTCCTTTGATGGAAGAACAGCTGTCTCCTTCCGCATGAAGATGAGAGCTTGTGGCATGCAGGTCATCGTTAACTTTGTTATGTTTGCTGTGAGTATTTGGAATACCGATTGTGTCATCACGAGCATTCGTGTAAACAGTTATTGACGAATCGATACCACCATCACCACTGGCTGTATTATTAGTACTTTGAAATCGCTGATGGGTACTGGCTGTGTTAACGTCAGCGCTGAATGCTTTAATAGCATCGCTGGTACTGCGTTCTCTCAATGGCTTGATATTCTGATTTAATTCCTTGGAGATAATGCAAAATATTCCAAACTCTTTAGTGTTCACCTTTGACTTCCGTTCTCTCAATTCAACAGCAGTTTGATTTTCATCAGAGTGGTGCTGCTTGTCACAGGCGTAAACGTCACTCCAGCTAGCCTTCTCTCCTGATTGAGTCGGCGTCCACCGAAGAAATCGTTCATATCCAACCTTCGGTACTTCTTCAATCGGTAAACAAAGTACTGCAGGCTTGGTGAGGGACTTTCCATGAGGACTGATTTCGACCAAATGGCTGATAATCTTCTCCGTGTCACCAAGTGGGACAACATCCTGCTTGGATTTACATAACTGAATACATACTTCTTTAGTTTGCGATATCATGGATCCTTCTGGAAGATCCACAAACACTCCTTTGCATTGCAAACCTCCTCCAGAGGGGCCGAATATTGCTTTGGCAACAGCCGTGAAGGTGCCTGGATCTGGAACATTGACGCTATACATAGTGCTCAGTCTCCGCGCGACCTTGTCAACAAACAGACCAACACTCGTATGTTTCTCACCACTAAATCCGGGAACTCCAACATCTTCAGATGAATGTTCGGCTGATTTAAAAGAAATAAACAGAGGTTAAAATTAAAATGAATTATATCTGAGATAAAATATACTGAGTGCTATAACTAAAAGTTACAATAAAGTAACGTAAAGTAAAATTTATTTTTACAGGGTGGTTCTTTCCGCTCAAAGACTGGTATCTAGAGGGGCCCTGCATCTAAAAATAGATTACATTAAAATTTAAAAAGCTAAAATTTAAGAAGCTACACTTGTTTCGACGACGTTTCGGCTATATCTCTAGCCTTCTTCAGGGGACGTGTTGCAGAAATTGGCACGGTTGATAAAGAAACGTATAAAAACCCTACAGCCACAGCAATAGTAAATGTATTTTTCAATGGAAATATTTTTAATTTAGAGGCTCTGTCTTGGAGAAACAAACATGGCGAATAGCTCCTCTTGTAATCTGACAATCGACTATGCAATACTGGGTGTTGTTTATAATTAGTGGAACTAATTTATGCTTAGATTATAAGCAGTCCCTCTAGTAATATTTTTTACAATATTTGATCATCTAACAGGCAAGATTGATCGTAGTGAATTGAGACAAAACTGAATAGTGTTATGACGATATTAAATATGGCGGCCTCACAATCAAAAACATGGCACCTTGACAATCTAATCCAAAATATACATATAAGGACTGTTCAATTGTCAACTTGATTTTGTAATGGAGGAGGCATTTTTACTTTCTTGTGTTTCCAAACTCTCGCCAGTTTAATATTAAAGGCAAGGGGGCCAAGTATTTTAGTAATTTTAATCAGTATTAAATAACTTTGACTCCCCGGTATCTATCTGAATAGAGTGTATGTGTAAATGATTCCAACACGTTAAAAGGTATCCAGTAATGAGCGTCGGTATTGCCAAATTTACTAGTCATTTTTAAAATTATATTGTAATCTTAATTATAATTAGTCGTATCTGATATTTTATTGTAATTTTATTTGTAAACTAAGTGTCCCCAATTAGTAGTCCACTTGTGGACAGCTAGTAGAAAAGACACACTAATAAAGTTATTGATTGATTGATTGATTGATTGATTGATTGATTGATTGATTGATTGATTGATTGATTGATTGATTGATTGATTGATTGATTGATTGATTGATTGATATGTAACGTTCGTTAAGGCCTACTGAGTCCGAGCTGTATTGGAACGCTGCTGCAGCATGTTGTTGAATTTTCCTAATTCCCTGAGCCGGGTTGTTCAAAGGACGATTAAGCTAATCCAGGATTAGCGCGATTTTGGATTTCATTTTTGTAACTTTTCAAAGAGATTTTCTGTTTATATTTTTCGCCTTTCTGTTTTGAATTTGACTTATCTTAAACTTAACAAAACATTAGCAAAGAAAAACACTTTTATACAAGATAAATTAAAAGCTTGATTAACTTTTAATCCTGGATTAGCTTTAATCGGCTTTCAAACAACTGTTCTACACATCACTGCCTTGTTAATAACACTCACCTATAGCCGCAGAAATAGTGAAAGTCTTTTTCGACGGGGAGATTTTTAATTTAGATGCCCCTGTCTTGGAGAAGTGAACATGTCGAATTGCCCCTCCTTTAATCTGAAAATCCACTCTGCAAATGAAATGTCAATTGACTGTAATTGTACGGTCTGTGACGTATGGTCTTAGAGGGATAATATACGTAATATATTTTTCACGTGCAGTTGCTTAATTGAAAATATCCTGTCCAAACAAAAGCTTTAACATGTATAAACGCTGAATGTTGATTTCTTAAAAATAAGAAGAAGAAAATACATATCAAGCGCATAATTATACATTACTGAAAATTAAAAGTGATAGTATTACCTTACAATATAAAATAGTATAACCAAAATAATTGTTTAAAATAATTGTTTACAATGCATAGTCTAACTTATAAAGAACTGATTTAAGTCTGAATTTAAAAATGTTCAGACTGGGACTACATGTCATAACTAAAGGTAAACAATTCCAAAGTACCGGCGGCGCAGCAACTGCAAAAGAACGACGACCATATGTGTGGTTTTATATGTTGAAAAGCGCAGATCTCTAGTAGGCCTATAACAATTAGCTTTTGATATAAGGATACAGGACCCGGGGAGGGTAATCCCTGTAATGGACTATACGGGGAGGCTCCACCCGAAAGGGGTCCTTTTTTAGGCTCGAGGTATATGAAAGGGTAGGGATTTCACGAATTGAAGTACAGAAAAGGGTAGGGAAAACTGTCATTTAAGTGTTTAAAAGGGCCTTTCAAATATCTCGAACAGACGCACCTAACGGCTGATTCATCCAATATTTTAAGGGGCCATTCAAGCGAAAAGTTTAGTAAAAGTCGTAAAGGGGATGCAGTGTTTCGACTGTAGGTATGTGAAAGGGTACCATTTTCTATTAAAGGTATATTACGGGGGTTACCTTTTCAGTCAAAAATGGTATATGAAAGGGTAAGGGTTTGGACCTCGGGGCGGAGCCTCCCCGTATAAAACTTTGTTCAGTACCCCACCATTAGAGAAATTGGAAATGATTTGTGCTATATAAACACAAGCCCGCTTTACTAAGAGCAATCTATTAAGTAGCCAAAAATACTATTAAAATAAATACAGTACTGAGTTTGCTCTCGAAAGCGTAACCACTCACATTGTTTTAGCCAACCCTTGTCAAAGCTATCGATCGATCGACTTGTACACTTTTGATGCCAAATTACAAAAGTTATTGGAATTTATGTAAAGAAAGTCAGCATTGAGAAACAACATTCACCGTACTGTTATCGACATTTAAAAACAACATTTACCGTACTCGGCGGTACTGTAGTGATTTACTAAGTCTTGAAAAATCAATTTGAAGTTAATTTTCGTCAGCTCGAAGGACTCCAAACGCGAAAGATCAGTTCATTATTTTTAATATTCTCAATGTCCTCTTTTTCGGCGGTATAGTATTCTCTAGGGTGATTTATTTCCATTTAAAACTCCAAAAAGGTGTATGTAATTAATTGTAAGAGAAGAGAAACACTTAGAAGCCAGCCACGCCATTTTGTTTGCCATGTGGTCAGGTAAAAGGCCTTCCTTCTACTAACCCCTAAAACCTACCAAATATAAGTACAGACCTTATGCACTGGTCAGCGGAATCAATCAATTAACTAATGTTAAAAACCCAGCGAGTGAAATTTGACTCCACAGCTATAACTCGTTCATTGCATTCGCATTCACTACTAGTTAAAAATGACGGGGCTGCAAGGTATATATGGTAGTGTCCAGATCCCACCTAACAATATATGTCACGGCCATGACGTACAAGCACCGAATGCAGAAAAATCGTTTTCGTGTAAACGCTTTAAAACCGTGTACTTTTGGATGCGGTTTCGAAATCATATAACCATGTAGATTTGAAACCACGTCCGTGTAAACGCAGCCTTAATCTAGAAAATGCGCCAGGAATATTAATTATGAAACCTCAAAGGAGTTTGGGACAGAAGCATTCCTAAGGTAACCGGTTCTACAGGTTCAAATAAACGTTCAAGTTCTCTAAACTTCTCTATGTGTCTAAACACATGAATCTATTTAGCCATGCCATAATAAATAATAACACATTTTTAATTACTTGAGTATAACATCTTACTTCTCAGATACATTAAGCTGTAGTTCAGAGTTTCTTTCCAGTTGAAACACAACCGCCAATCTGTTAAGAGCTTCAGGCAGCATTTTACAATCGAAGATACTGTCGTATTCCTTGGTGTGAAGCACAAAGAAAGAGTCGTCATTGGGACTGAAACAAGACAACATATTAAAGAATGAAAAATAGAACATTGTCAATTTGAGATAAAACAACAAATTGTTTTAAGCAAAGTACGTCTATATATTAATGTATGGTGCTTTGAATATATCCTGCCATCTCTAATGTATCACGTCTTGTTAGTTAAGTAGTTTCGTTAAATATTTTATGAACTTGGTAAATAGACTAATTTTTTAACTTGTATATAATTTTAGGTAGGTGTCCCCTATTAGTAGAGGGCTTTCCATCAGCTAAAACAATTTGGCACATAAATAAAGGTTTAATTTGATTTGATTGATTGATGCGAGTATTGAACAAGGCTTTGGTGTCTTCAATTGTTAAAATCCTTCAGAACGTTGTCAACAGTGACAGTCAGACTGTTATCATAAGCGAATCCGTGTTACCGTGATACCATAAGATAACAGTTTAATTTAGACATAATCTGAATGAAAAAAAAAAAACAGTGACGACATAGTTGTGAATTTGGCATGTAAATGAGTACATGTTCATAGCATTGCCAGCTTTCCCGACGAGTCCAATCAATGAAAATTAATAATCAATAAAATCAATAATAATCAATATTAATCAATACCAATTAATTGATTGTTATTGGAAATCAATAGAAATCGAAGCCCTTCAAGTTGAGTGACTTCGATTTTCATTGATTTTCATTGAGACTTATTGATTGCTATTAATTATCTTTGATGAATATAATTGTTTACATTTCCAAAAACACACATCACTGGAATTGAGACCCATAGCAATAATTATTTTCAATCTCTCGGAATCTCTACAAACAGCCATGATCAACTCTTCTTCTTTAAAGAACCGATCCTTACACTGACTGAAAAATCATGTGATCCACGTAATGAGTAAATACATAGGAAAGGAAAATATGCCGTAATCCATACACTTCCCCAACGTTGACGTTAAAAGGACACTCGTGGTATCCTTTTACGACGCAGAATATAGACAGTTGGACCTCTTCCTTCGACATTTTCTGGACAGTTACAACCGGGAGTCACAAATGTGTCGTACTCAAGTGCGTGCACAATCGGGTTACCACAGCGTATTAAAATATATCACGCGAATGCCACGTTACCAAACGCGTGAAGAACGGGTTTTTACTGTTGTGCAATCATTTATTGATTATCTATAAAAATCAATAATAATCAATAGCAATTAAGAAGACTTGGTGAGTGACTTTCGATTTTCATTGATTGGTTGAATCAATCAATATCAATCAATTAATTATTAGTGATTAATATTGATTATATTGATTGGTAATCAATTATTGATTTTCATTGATTGGACTCGCCGGGCAGCTTTGTAGGCTCGTTCACTAAAGTGTCGTACTCACCTAACTGTCACATAATTTATATCAGCCATGGGTAGTTTTCGTTTGACCTTGAACGCCGTATCTCCAGGTTTATATTTGCTTTTCAGCTATGAGAAACAGAGGTAAAAGGCAAGGTAAATTTCCAGGTTGAAATCATGGGGATCATTGGTACCAAAGCTTTTCTCAAGTTTCTGTAACATAAAGCGACTAAGAGTATTGTTTCTCTCCGCGGATGTGATGCTAGTCCATCACAGGTTACCTAACACATTTTGTCATGTTGTCCTATCAGTTCCCCGGTACTCATTTATACTCCTTGGTGGATGCAGGCCCTGTAATAATAAACTGTCTTATCCAAGGTCACAACACAACGACACCGGCCAGGGGTCCAACCCTGACATAAGGAAGTAGAAGTAAGGAAGTAGAAAATAGGAAAATAGGTCCCTCGATGGATCTAATTTTGCTTTGTAACAAGTTAAAATTCAGGATATATTGGTCAAGATCATTTGTGCTGTGTTTATTATGTTGGTCTCGTACATGAGCATAATTATGTTTCAATCCGTTTAAAATTCAGCCGTGGAACAAGTGACGTTTTTAGGCAAATCTTTGTTGTAGCACTCGTAGAGTAACTATCTAATCATCTAACCAAAGAACAGGATAAACACTCACGAGTACTCCGAATACTGTCACCTGTCACGCTAGCATGACATTATGAGGATACATCATGTTGCTTAGCACGTCGGTAACGAGAACCGCGGGCTCGATATTGCCCCCCCCCCCCCCCCCCCCCCCAACACCACCACCACCAAAGAAAATCTCGAGAATGATGGTGCCAACTCCAATTTTCAACTTGTCGGTTTAAGGAAGGTTACATAAAGGATTTTTCTGCAAAAAAGATGGTCGGGACCACGGGGGATGTCTGTTAGCGGACTGGGTACGACTTTGTGTTGCACCTACCTGCCCGATGACATATAAACAATTCACTGTCAAAACAAGGATGCGAGTTTGTTCCTGTGGCAAAGAGAAAGCGGACATTACATGCAGAAGGAGTTGAAGTTTCTTATCCACCTCATTATCAATATATACTTTGATTTCTATTTTACCGTGATATACGATTGTGGCTAAGCTATAAATATGTTATATTTATATCAGATGAGTTAAAGTTACATATAAGCTGCACGCGACCAGCGGTATTAAAGGGACACTGTCCTGATTTTAGCATGATTTTGGGAAGCTCAGAAACATATCTAGATCATCTAGGAAGTTGAACAATAATGGTTTGATTCTGTAGAATAGCACTCGACAAATGACAGGAACCCATCAGGAAGTGAGGATGATAAACGACAGCGAGGATGGAAATGGATTGCAAAATGGATTTTTGAAAAAACGTCAGGATGTCAGTTTTTCACAGTTTCAAATTTGGCTCGGAAATCTTTGAAATTTTGCAAACATTTTGTTGCAGTATGGAATTTCTTGAAGAAACTACTTTTTATAATTTAGTTAGAGTTTATTAAGTTGTTATTTCATAGATTTAGGGACCATTTCATGCATTTATAACAGTTTTGAGCAAATATGCCGGGACAGTGTCCCTTTAAGAAGAGTGTAATACCGTCTCATATTTGCACTCGTTTTGGTGCGTATTCGCACTCTAAAATGCTATGCCGTACATTTTAATGTTAAAATGCAGTTATTTATATTTTACATTTTTAATCAATATTTGTATATGAATTTAGGTATTGTTTTACTTGTTTTTATATTGAGTTATTTTTAGGACAAGTAGTGTTGTTGCTCCTGGATCAGGACTCTGGGCAACCACTCCCTACGTATTCGACGAAACATAAATTAACAAGACTTTTACAAAGACAAGATATCCGAGTTTTTATTAAAGGGCTTACTAAAAATTCGGATATATTGTCCTTTTGCCGACTCTACGACAAAATTTTATTTTCCCCTAAATACTGACCGTCGATCGAACATCGATCGAATGTAATGTACCAAGAGAGGATGATCTAAGAGAAGGATTCCCAGTCAGGTTATGTCCTGATGAGAACCCTGAGAGGTTGAAAGTTCTTGACATTAGTAACTTTTTCACACTCCAAACTGTTGAAAACTATATAAATCTAGAAGAAAATGATTCCCAGTGCTACTTATTTTTTTTTAATCTATTAATAGTTTCGCGCCATGGTGTGAAAGTTATTTTTATTTCCTTCTGATCGATGCTCCGGTATCACGTTGCTCGAACTGACCAATCAGGTAACGCTTTTAAAATAGCTCAGCTATGGGCTGAAAATTAAAAATAGATTTCAAAAATTATCATTGGAAGAGACCTAAGTATGGGGAAATGCTTCTCTTAGGTCATCCTCTCTTGAGTGTACAAAATACCTTATGCTGATTGTGATTGGTATTATTTTGGTGAAACAGGCAGATGTTTCGAAGGAAAGAACATCTCAGGAATGTTAATTAATCACTGCTTTTGAAATTCGCAAATCATCAACAAATGTTCTTTTCGTGTCCGAAAAACTTTAGAATATTGGCACACTGCGTCAAATAGACATGCTAACAATAATTCTAGGCCGCTTTCCAATCAATACACCATGCTAGCTACACCCAAGACAGAAGTAGTCGGGAAGGTTGTAAAAGGAGTTTACAGTGAGTTTTGATTTCAATTCATCACTGAAAACCATAAACGAAAGAGTGCTCCTGCTCCTCCTATCAATGTTGGAGTCTCGCAATACAATCCTGTGAGAGTAAGGTTGCTAGAAGCTCAACATTGAACAGGGAAAGGTAGGTAATTTTGTTCCTCCCCTCCCAACACTTCTGTCTTGGGGTTGTAGTTTAGACTTTCGGTGTTTCATCTGATTTCCAAACACCGAGATACGACGCATGCATAGCGGAGTATTTTTGACGAAATTCGAGGTGTTTGGAAATCGGATGAAACACTTCTCACTCAAGTGTTTGATATATCTTCCCAATCGAAACAAAAACTAAGGAGAAAACGTAGAAATGAAATCGCAATAATCTATGCTAACTAAGACCAGGTAGTCCAAACCTCCGACACGGTTATGATTTCCTTTGTTATAAGTTTGAGTAGTGCATATCATATGTACAGTACCTTCCCATCACGGCAGTACTTCTTCACTTCAGCTGCAAATTCGACCCGGGTATCCGCTGAAGTGAAAGGTATATACAATGATTGTTTATCTTCAACGTTTGGTCAATCTAATTAATAAAACTAAAACTAAAATACACAATGCATGGCGAGTAGGCTTTTGTACATTATGCTAGCATTATACTGACGTGTTTTTACTGCTCCTTTTACCTGATACTTAAACCGTTTCAGAAAATTAAATAAAAACTAGATCTGATCGGTTGTTAAACTGAGAAAACGAAAATCCACACTTTGTTTTCCTCAATGTTTAAACGAGCATTATTCTAATGACCTTTTTGTGTAAGGCATTTTACTGGATCATGGGTAAAAGCAGTATATACTGAGTAAAACAAGCATAATGTACAAAAGCCTAGTGGCGAGGTCCATGGCGAGATCTTACACTTACCTATGACGTTCTGTAAAGATGTGTTGTTCTGGAAATCCATATAATCTCCTTTAAACCCCATTTCCCATGAATCCCTTCTTTTCTTTTTATCACCAAGGATATCAACACCTACGAAGAAGTAAATATAATTTCTGAAATATTCACATTGGCGCTTCAAGGAATTCTAGTTCAACTGTCAAACTCTGCGGACAATTTACACATCAACAAAGAGAAACGTTATGTGATCTGTAGTCCTCATATTTGATCAGCAAAATCATTGTTCATTTTAAAAACCTTATCTGCGCGCGATGAATCTGAAGTAAGATTAAATTTGTTGCAGACAAAGATTGTTCGAGTCATTATTTAGTTGAGGAAATTTTTTCTAGAAAATGTTACCCAGAGTTCTCGTTACCCTTATCCAGCGGCAGGAACGGTCAACAAGGACCTCTGGGATCAGTAAATTGTTCCGCCATGACAGGATTCTTGGACTTCCGGTTCTACTTCGCATGTGTTCGACTCCATGTTTCAACAAGGGGACGCCAAGATTCTTGGACTTCCGGTTTTACTGCGCATGTCAAGCGGAACACTTTATCCCAGAGGTCCTTGTTTCCCGTTCCTGCTGCTGGACTAAGGGTAACGAGGACTTTGGGAACGATATTGTGATTTCTAAACCTTACTTAACCTCAGCAGGCTCCTGGTAAGCGTCATTTTTAGCGAAGAATGAGCTGATCGTTATGGTTGGGGAAATTTGTTAGTTTATAGGTGTAAACTTTTCTTGGTAATTCCGCTGACCAGCGCATAATGCATAATGCCTAAACAACATTACGGGCGCAATATTTGGTAGTTATTGGGGTCGGGTGGGTCGGGGGTAGTAGTTCGATCGCACAACAAAACAAAATGGCGGATTGCTTACGATTTTTCAGGACCGTATTTCTCTGAATTTTCTCGTCTTACACATTTAAAAGATAGACCTTTTAGGAGTTCCGATGCAAACAAACGCATAAATTCTGCAATTCTTTCGTTCCTCGGTTTGAGAAATCCTTCTTTCGCGAATTTACATCATGTTTCTTTATCGAAGTACATCGACACATTTGGAGATGAATCAAGGGGCCTATACAACTTCATTGAAGCACTGGGAACAGGACGGTTCCAAGCAGGGAATATTTTAGGCAAACTACATTGCCGCGTTCAACTGATCTTTGGTGTTTTCAAAGAAAACATCGAAGTACGGTAAATGTTATTTCTAAGTTTGATGTAAGT
This sequence comes from Desmophyllum pertusum, assembly GCA_029204205.1. Taxonomy (NCBI): domain Eukaryota; kingdom Metazoa; phylum Cnidaria; class Anthozoa; order Scleractinia; family Caryophylliidae; genus Desmophyllum; species Desmophyllum pertusum. Next base: position 174,852 of record MU827313.1, read on the forward strand.
AACAAAAATTAATTAAGCTTATTGTTTAACTGAACTAATCTTTTTATTCCAATTCCAATATAAATAAATAAGTTTATTCATAGTTTCCGTATAGAAAAGCAGGCTTCATCGATCTGAGGCTTGTGTTTATAATAGCACATATTATTTTAAATTTCTCTGATGGATTTTTCTACTATAGTTGTATTAAGTTATATTGTATGAATAAAGTCCCTATCTAAATCAGTCTATAAACACAAAACATTCATTACCTCTGTTACACATACTTATAAATTGTAGATAATATCTGTACTAAGAAGCCTACATGCACCTTCACATCTAAAGCCTGGTTTTTACTTGGCACACAAGTGCAAGTGTCCAATTACATGTAAACTGAGAAGCACAAGGATGAAAACATTTTGATTGTTCTACTTGCACTTGCATTTCAAATTGGATCAAACCCCCCACCTTTGGCAAATTATACGGTGTGCGACAAATGCAGACTGCAGACTAAATTATAAACTATAAATTATAAATTATAAATTATAAATTATAAATTATAAATTATAAGTATACTAGGTTGTGTATTTATAAATCATTGATTGGCAAGTCAAATTCCAGAGGATGGGGACAACAATGGAGGTCAAATGGCCCTTATATGCCCAGCCATCCCCCTCCCCTTCATTAATAGGTTCATACATAAATACCAGAGTCAAACCAGAAATTGAAAATAATACTAATCAATAATTATTTCAAAGTTATTGTGTTTTGGTATGCAATAGTGGAACCTATAGACACATTGGAGCTTCAAAATAATTCCCTTTTGTCAGATTTCGGCTGTTTTCCAATATATATACTGTGGAATCTCCATTTATCAAGCCTCCAATTCAAGGGTTTTCACTGGGAAGGGCCAACAACTGCATTCAATGAATGTCATTAATATCAATTACATTCTGAGCTGGCTCATAAGAGCCTTTGATTGTTTATATGGTTTAAATCTATAAGGACGTTACCTTGTATCAACTTCTTGATTTCTATTAGCTTCTCAAGAGCATGGCGGTCCCTATGCTGGCGATAAGCCTTCTGAATTACCACAACACCTTAAAGGTAAACAATTGCTGAACTGATTAAATCTGTTATATTCTGATTTCAACTACGCTTATTTAAGCTAACGTCATCTCATATTTAACAATCACGTGTGGAATAATTTTTTTTTTAACAATAAGCCACCTTCTATTAAAAATACAATTATCTGTAAACTAAAAATTGTGTTCATTTTTAACTCGGAAAATGGCTCAAAGCCATTTCCGAGTTGTAGCTGTGGGAGGCTAATTTCACTCCTTCGCTCCTTCGCTTCCTGTTAAACATTTTGTAAATCCGCTGACTAGTGCATAACGCTTGCGCATATATTGCGCATAATATACAGTGGTGATACAGCGAGTGCAGTGGAACTCTCCACGCGAAACGAAAATTGTTTTGAGAAATCAGGAAGTTCGAAATATCGGGGGTAAAATTACAGTGAAACAAATCCAAAGGAAACGACTTTTCGCTCGAGTTATCGGGGTTTTCGAGAAATCGAGGGTTCGAGAAATCTAAGTTCCAGCAGTATAAAATCGAGGCGAGAGGCTGCCTTACATTTCATTATTTATTTCATCCTTCAAGAAACAAACACCTTGTTTGAGTTCGAAATCGAAATACTCAACCACCAAAAAAAATATAAATACATGCGTTAAAAAAGTAAAGGGAAAAAAAAAAAGAAAAAAAGGAACCTTCTAGGCGTCGAACCCACGACCTCTAGACTTCCAAGCGGTGCTTATTTTTTTGTTTTTTTTGTTTAAATGGTTTATTTACATAAACTGTTGAACATTTGTATGGTTAACATTATTTCACATTTGTTTCTTACATTTCTGGTTGCACCATACAGGTGTTGACATTAGTCTATGTTTGGCATATATTTCGTGTTGCACATTATTTCATGTTTAAACTCTTTTTCTGTAGCACCATACAGGTGTTGACAATATGTCATGCTTTGTATACAATTGGAGGACTTTGAATGTAAATCTTACATGGTGAACCGGAGTTCACCATCAGTTATCGTAGCTAAGGCTTCGTTTATACACCAGTCGTATGGGAAATAGAATAGTGTGTGTCGCAGTCGGCACAGTTTGTATTGGGTCTTTAAGTGACTTTTGACCGAAGCCGCGAAGATGGAGGAGGGTAGAATCGTTGTGTCGTGCAGACGATGTTCTACTGCAGATTTGTGTATCGCATAGCGGGCCATTGTTAGGATCCAGTTCAGGAGGTCAGAGGTTTTCTTGTCGATTGGGTCATCTTTCTTTCGGAGGTATCCTAGGAGGATGATTGTGTCAGTTAGGTTTAACGTATTATCAGTTAGTTTGTTGGCATATTGTTGGATTTGGAGCCAGAAGGTGCGCACTGTTGGACATTGAAGTAAGAGGTGTTCCAATGTTTCAGTGGTGTGGCATCGATGACAATTGGGTGTGTGGTATACAGTCATCCTGTATAGTGATAATGCGGTTGGTAAAATTCTGTGTAAGATTTTCCAATTGATATGTCCACTGCGCCACGTTGACACGACAGAAAATCTTTAGGAAAAAGTCATTTATCAACTGGGTTTGTATTGAGCCGCTGAGTTATTTGACTATCACAGCAGGCTCAAGTGAGCTCTGAGTATAGACTTTCAGCGAAGTGTTGAAGTGCTGGATTGAGCGTGCCGGTTGCTGTTTTTTAACCCTGCAAATAGCTCGTCGCCGAGGTTGTTGACGTGGACGTGACACGATTTACCCATCAAGTGATTTGTTTTAGTAGTCTTTTAGTGGCAATGTTTCTCATTTGTAGATCTGTTTAGATGTTCGAACGATTTGGATAAATTGAAAACGTAATTTGAGTTCTGCGTGTTTCACATACAGAGATAAGAATGATATCACGTTATTAAGGCAACTTGTGTTTCAAATATTAACTTTAACATAATTTTCCGAGTTCAGTGGCTCATGGCCACTTTGATTTATGATTATTTCTTGTCTGCTGGTTCTATGAAAATAATAAATAATGGTAATAGATAAATAAATAAATAAATAAATAATAATAATAATAATAAATAGAATAGGATATATGCATGACAGGATTGACCGTTCTACGCGTAAACGAACCTTTTCTCATTTGTAGGAACTTCTTGCGTAACCTATAGGTCCGATAAACACCTTGAATCGTGATGCAGTATTTCTCCAAAATACTATTTTTGGCATCTTCCAGCTGATTAAGCTGCAAGAAATATTAAATAATTTCAATCATAACAGTTTGGAAATGTCTATCATCACTGGCACAAACATCCTTCCGATAATAACATCAAATTTAGATCAACTAGCGTGAGGTCCGTATTGGGAAAATATTGGTCGGGTTCTTTTTTTGCAAGTTTGCAACTTGCAAAAAAAGAACGAGGCCAATATTTCCCAATACGGACCGAACAAGCTAGTTCAATAAAGTTTTTATTATAATGGCTTTTTTAAAAATTTGCTGATAATTTAATGCAACCATTCTCGGCTAACGCGCGCGCCAAAGCTAAGCATATTCTTGCATTTTTCAGGCCGCTTTGCGAAAAGTTTAACCAAAATTGTCCGCCAGACATGAGGAAAAATGTTTCTACTTAATAGTTTCTTTTGTTCAATGTTTCATAAAAGGAATTCGGCGAAATGAGTTCGTGAGCGGTCCATCTTAGCGGTCCGTATTGCAAAATTCGGACCGCTCAGGGAACCAATCAGAATGCTCCTTTTCATCGTGGACCAGTTTGCCATATAATAAATTAAAATATCGTTGCAGTATTCTCAGTGATTTCCATATGATTACTAACTTACAATTACGGCATTGGTATTTGTACCTTAACAATTTCTTGACCCAAACATCCACTCCAAAATATATCCCAAACGGTCAGCCACCGTGTATATTCATAAGCATACAATATATCTATTATCCCCTCCCCCTCCCTCCAAGAATGAGTCATCAGAAAATTTTACACCACCTCTCCTTCCCGAAACTCAGCTCAAGAAAAAATCCCCTTTTGACTTTACTTTTATTTGGATAATCAATTGACTACGACGGAAATTAAGAACTAATTTTACGCTCATTTTGAAAAAATTCAAAACGCGAAGCCAGGAGCCCATTACAAGGAGCGTCTAGCTTCCATATATTCGTGAATGACGTTTTCACATGTAGAGTTATTTTTAGCCTTTGAATAAGATTCCTCGCATGTGGTCGCCATGTTGGCATTTCCAACATGGACGAATCTATCATGTACACTTGTAATTGTTTATGTTTGGTTATGCGAAAACAATTCGCGGGAGAGGTTTATCTAAAAATAACCCAACTTGTGAAAAAGCCGTTTCACAGACGCAATATGGAAGGACCTGGAAGATGGCCACTCCGGGTAATGGCCTCCTGGCGAGGCACATTAACGTATTTTGACAACAAGTACCATTTTTATAATAATATTAATAATATTTAGTATTTATATGGCGCAAATTAACATATGAATATGATCAAATGCGCCTTACAATAAAAGATATGCTATGATTATGAGTAATTTAAAACTAAAATAAAATTATTTACAATTATGTATAGGACTATAAAGTTAAAAAGCTAAAAATCGGGTCTAGTAAGAATGTGTATAAAATATCAAGAGCTATTCATACGCCTTTCTAAATAAAAATGTCTTCAATTTGGACTTAAAACGGTTAAAATTGTCCTCCTCTCTTATTGTACTCGGCAATTTGTTCCAAAGTGATGGTGCAGCAGCAGTAAAAGCCCTGTCACCAAGTGTCTTCTTCGTTTTCGTGGACGGTGGTATTAACAGAAGTTCAGAATTGGAGCGAAGACCATACATGGAAGGATTCTTAACATGAATAAGGTCACTAATGTAGTTCGGTGCTTGGCCATGTATGGCCTTAAAAGTAATTATTAAAATCTTAAAATCAATTCTGAATCTAACAGGTAACCAATGTAAAGAAAATAACACAGGAGTTACATGACTAAAACGCGGAGTTGAGCAAATTAGCTTAGCAGCTGCGTTTTGCACGCGTTGCAGCTTATTGATATGAGTGGTCGGTAAACCATAGAGAAGACTGTTACAGTAATCGATGCGTCCCATTGTGAAGGCATGCACTAGCACCTTGGTAGACTCGGTCGTAAGAAACTTCCTAATACGTCTTATGTTGTGCAGATGATAAAAAGCAGCTTTACATGTCTTGGTAATGTGTGTCACTAGACTAAGGTTGGTATCAAACCAGGTTCCAAGGTTTCTTGCGACAGCAACAGGGGCAACGCTGACATCACCGACCGATAACTTCTCGATGTCCACCTTGCTGAGCTGTTGTCGTGTACCAATTATTAAGAATTCTGTTTTGTCGTCATTTAGCTTTAACTTGTCAGTAATCATCCACGCTCTGATTGCCTTTATGCAGAGTTCCATTGCTTCAATTGCATCAGATTGACTTGATGTGGTGTCGGGCTTGAAGGACAAGTAGAGTTGCGTGTCGTCTGCATACGCGTGTGCAACAGGGAGATGATCATTTATCACCTCAAATAGCTTGCTAGAATAGATCGTAAATAGTAGGGGTCCCAAACATGAGCCTTGAGGAACCCCATGTGGTAGCTTGAAACTTTCAGAGAGACAGCCCCCTAAAAAGACGCGTTGCGATCGGTTAGAAAGGTACGATTCAAACCACTTCAGAGCCGTTCCTGTTATACCAAGACTCGACTGTAGACGATGAAGTAAGATTTTATGGTCCACCGTGTCGAAAGCCGCACTGAGGTCAAGAAGAACTAGAAGTGTCACGTGCTGGCGGTTCATATTCATTAGTATATCATTCTGGACTTTTAGGAGCGCAGTCTCGGTACTATGGCATTTTCGATATGCAGACTGGAGCAAAGGATACAGGCCAAGATCCATCATGTGGTTGTACGTCTGGTCAAATACAGCGCGTTCTGTCAATTTTGATAGGAATTGAAGATTACTCACAGGTCGTAGGTTTTTGAACACCGAATCAAGGCCAGGCTTCTTTAGGAGGGGGTTGGCAAGAGCTTCCTTCCATTCACCAGGAAAGTAACCTGAGGACAGCGATGAATTAACTATGCGCGTGATGACAGGGAGGAGCACATCGAGACAACCGACGACCAGTGATGTTGGCATAGGGTCCATCAGGCAAGACTTCTTTGCTGACTTCTGGATAAGAGCACATACATCGCTCTCAGTAAGAGGGTGGAAGGCGCTTAGAGGTAAACATGTCCGAACATCTTCTACTTCGGGTTCAATGGGTACTGCATAATCCGCATCCGGCACCTGAATGGCATCGATGTCTGAACGAATTCTGGTGATCTTACGAACAAAAAAGCCGTTGATGTCATTGGGTAGGGCCATTTTGTCATGATAGTCAGGGAAAGATAATTCATCCTTTCTCATAAGGAGTTTCTTGGTAGCTCTAAATAGCCTTCCTTGATCAGCACTGTTCTCGTCAATAAAGTTGGTATAAAACACCTGTCTAGCTTGATTCATGAGATGAGTCACGTGGTTTTTCTTAGACTTAAAGATAATCAGATCTGACAGCAATTTAGTTTTTCTCCATGTTCGCTCAGCTTTCCGTCAATCAGCATTCCCTCATTTAACGAGTACTCGTGTGATTACAATAAAATACAAATTACTAGTTTTAGACAGGCGACTGGATTACAAACTAGTGTAACCTTTCCAACTTCTTTTCAGGGTTTTAACATATTATTTCAGGGTTGTCAGACATTTCATATGTGTAATTACATTCTTCTCTGTATTATTTTTTACGAGCTCTAAGCTCAAACATGTGAATGAAATATTAATTCAAATATGGAATCTTACTTATATAACAAACACACATGATTTCTAAGCATTTTTTACCACTTGTTTCATACAAATGTACTTAACTTGAAAAACGACTGGCCGTCGTTTTTCAAGTTTTAACCTTTTCGCAATCCGTTTCAATCTTGTCCAATTTTGATTATCCGGACTTCTTTGTGGCTTCCTAGTATTTGTTTTATGTTTTCCTATGGTTTGAAACCATTATTTTGTGGTTTCAATCTATTTTGAGTTCAGTTCGTGTGTAACAGAATTGCTGAAAGTAGCGTGACATAGCCCCTTTAATGATGAAATTTCCCTCCGAAATTTTGGATTATTTTGCCATTCATTGTATTTAATGGAATAATAAAACATTTCAGTGTGCAGCTTGATGCAAACCTTCTGAGATCTGCGAGTAAACTTACCGTGCTTGGTTCCTTAAGAAACAACTTTGTTTTGCCAGCTTGCCATTTTAAGGGATCAATTCCAGCATCACTCATAATAATACGACAACCTTCAGCTGGATCGCCAGCCCAGCCTTTATTAACTTGAGGGGAAATAATCCCATACCTAAAGAGAAATATCAGCCAATGTCAGTAGAAACAGTATGAAAGAAACAGGAGTTTTAGTTTTACTAAACTGACAATTACGTTTAAGTTTAAGCCTTGATGAATTCGCCACAAATACATGAGATATACAGTAGAAAAAATGGTGGCGGGAGGAAGGAACAGAACTTTCGTTCCACTTGACACCTAACTCTCTTATAAAAATACATATAAATTTATAAATAGAAAATATAACATTAAGTGAGGATGCTGCCAGGGGGGGTGGTAAGTAGGTAATTTTTACGGCGTGCATGCTTTTCTTACAGCCAATAGAGAAACTCGTCAAATAGGAAACAAAGTCTTGATGTACGTAACATAAAAAAATATATGGTTATCATTAATTAGAAATAAAGGTAACTGGAGAAATACAGAGCGTGAGCTTGAGGGGCGCGTGTGAAAGAGAAAACAGACGCGAGAGGTGAAAAAATACAGGGACTTGCTTCGCGCACCTCCTCCCTCGCGCGTGCCCCTCCATCTCTCGCTCTACATTACTCCAGTGACTGCTACACAGGCTAGGTAAAGGAAAACTAACCTATGAATGATTTGCTGGAACTGACGACGAAATGCAAACCCTGCTCGTCTGACACGAATATTCTCCTTCAACCCGAGATAATTAATCTGATGAACCACTCTAAGGAGACAAGTGAAGATATCACAATATTATACAACATGAAAAGTACACGGTGTGAACCACTCGGTCATTATCACTGGGAGACGCAATGGCCTAATAGTTAGCGCGTTTGATCGAGCGTTCTGGGTTCGAGCATTGGCTGGGATCATTATGTTGTGTTCTTGGGCATGGCACTTTACTCTGGGTCTACTCTAACAGCACTAGTGCCCGTCTCTCTAGCCAGGAGTATAAATAGGTACCGGCGAACTGTTAGGACAACCTGACTATAAACTGTTTGGGTGTAGCCTACGATGGACTAGCATCCCATACAGAACGACGTCGAAAACGAAGAGCAAAGGCATCCTAGCAGTGAAGAGCTCACTGATAATTTTGACAACTCACAGAAAAGAAAAGTATGAACACAACGAAAACCACCAGCGACCTGAATGAACACATTCCACTGTTACCAGGAATGGAATAAAGAGGAAATGAATCAATGATACGCCCCTTTCGTATTGACATGTAGGATGAAGGAGACTAGGCCAACGGCTTAACGTCACCGCCCAATGACGCGATCATCGGAACTGAGCAGCCAGCATGATCTTACCAGTTATTTTAAGACCCTGGTTTGTGGTCCGGCCGAGACTCGAACCCGCGACCTCCCGGCATTCCGGCGCTCTATCAACTGAGATATCCAGGCGGCGGTAATTATAGTTTTCCTCGTTATTTTGAACTTGAATTTTAAAATTGGTTCATTGACATTTCAACCTATTAAAAATCAGAAAAGGCGATTTACCTCTGGTCATCCCAGTCAAGCGCCATCTTGGATTCACTGGGTTTGATACAGCGGACATAATGAGGAGTACACGTCATAATCTTGCTAATTAGAGCTGCTGCCTGAGACTGACATGTGGAATAAAGAAAATAAACATTTTTAGTGTTTTTGTAATCAGATTTCGTTGTTAACTTATGTAGTAACTATTTACAAGGCTAAAAATGGTTTGTTTAAAATACTTTAAAAGAAAATAGAAACAAACGTTTTCGACTTACTTAAGTCCAGCATCATCAGGGAGTTTGTTGGTGGGTTTTTTTCAATAGCTAAATTTGCTGTAACACGTGTACGATTTTGTTTTATAACAGACATAAAAAAAAATTAAACAATCCAACACAAAACAATCACTGGCATCACTGTGTGTTTCCAAGCTTGATTTCTTGAAATGACCAAGTGATTTTTCATGGTACTGTTGTTACTTTGTCATAATTTTTTTAGTGAATCGTAAAGTCTTTATAACAGTGTAACTTTTCAAAAAGAGAACCTAATTGCCATTTGTTTAATTGGCCTGCCTCGTCAAAAAAGACACGTTTGGTAGTGTAACTTGTCAGAACGCGAACCTAGTTTTGCGTCTAGAGATCAATTTGAGATATAACTACTTATTCTACAACGTCACATTCAAGTTGTCAAGTTGCTACATGAAGTACCTTAATCTTTGCACCAGCAGTGTTTGATTTCGCACGACGTCCACCACTTTCATTGTTTACAACAATAGGAAACAGATCCCGGACAAATGCACTAGAAAATGAATAGTACAAGTATAAAATATTGTATTATATTTTTATATTGTTGTGAGATAAGAGACTGATGTGCTAACTATAGCTTAAAGTAAGGCTCTATTTTTATCATAGGTCTCGATAAGTAAATTAACGGATCCGGATAGGTATGCAATGGAGGATTGATGTGAAACTCAAGGCTTAGCTTTGAAGTTCACGAACGTTTGAACGTCAAGCATTGGAAAAGAATGTTTCAATGCGTCACTTCATAAAAATAGAATTCCTTACTCTTCACTAGACTGCATTAAGGCGATCATATCATTTGAGAGTACGTCTCTGTTTTTCTCACAAAATCCTTTGGCCTCATAATCCACCTAAGAAACAAGTTAGAAATACAGGTTATTTACTTAACATACTAATTGTCAAATTAAAGGCCCACTTTTATCCTGCATGTGACTGTTTGCTTCTTCTTTTTCCATTGTTGGACGCCTGATCTCATTTAGATAGATGTCTACCCTTGACCCTATTTATACCGGGCTTTTTTTAGTCTTGTGCGACCAAAGAGGGGTTGATTCCGCCCTCACCCCGTAACTCCAACTTACAGTAGTATAAAGTGGGTTCACACTACAAGCTAACTGTATACACCTATTTCAATTAACGTTGTCGGATAAAAAGCGGATAAAAGCGTAAAGCCTACAAGACAAGACCAAATGGTACTCTGGGTATTCATTAGAATTTGCATATCGCTGGAAAAGAAATCTACACGTTTTTATTTCGCACGTGATGTATTTGGTTTGCCACGATATAATTTGTTTTTCCATGTTTTTTCACTAGCTGATTCTGCTAAAATTTAGTTTGGCTAAAAGTAGCTTACTTCTACAGGCTTAAAACAAAAATGAAACGTTATAAATAATGTTTTACATGTTACTTCTCATTAGTATTCGGTGGCGTGCAGCAGTTTTCTACTTTTACCCATGCTACCTTTCGGTCTTGTCTTGCGGGCTTTGCGGGCTTTTAAAACATTTCTATCCGACAACGTTAATTGAAATAGGTGTATCTTGAACTCAACAGAGCTACTCAACAGTACTTGAACATTTTAAGCAGCACTTTGGAACTACAGTTCACACCTGATGACAAAGTGTCACGCACTTGAACCATAGATGCCAATAAAGTTTTGCGCCAAAATCAGTCACGCTTTTCCATACATTTGATTGCTCGATGAGATGCGGCCATTACAACGAAACATTTTTCTTTTTTTTGATTTGATTTGATTTTTTTTTTTTGGTACAACGAAACATATTTTTTGTGCTTTGCTATTTATTTTATCTTTAATTTTAACTCAGAAAGTTTTGACCTTAATACAAAACATCTCTCTGTATTTTATTGTAACCGAAAACCTTTAACTACGCGAACTGAGGCAAAAAAATCGCCGCAGACCTTGGGCTTGGCCTCGTCCGCAAAATTGGTTTCGGCTGCTTTTAGTAAGTCAAAACATGGATCCATTGTCGAAAATGTTTTTCCAGTCGTGATACCCGCCGACATTTGAAGGTTTGTGTCATTTCGTACAAGGTCTACAAGGGGACGTATAGAAGCAAAACAAAAATGTGCCCAGTCGGTGTGGTGTAAACTCTTGCGGGGGGAGGGGTCGCGAGATTATCTGTCAAACAGATAATCTCGTATAATCTCTAATTATATGTCAAAGTGTATAAAAATACGAATATTGAAAGTAAAACACTTTTATGTGGTAAAACGGAGCTGAAAAATTACTTTCGCATTGCTTAAAAATGTCAAAACGAAATTTCAACGACATCTGTGACGTGATTCAGCTACGATCCTTGTAGTCAGCTACTCGGGTAGGATATATAATTATTTGCCTAGTATTATTTAACAAATAAAGAAGCCAAAGCCATGTAGTATACTGTCATAAAACACGCCGGGAATTTGAGAACACGAGAGAAATTTAGAAAACACGTGCCGCAGGCGAGTGTTTTCAGTTCTCAAGTGTTCTCAAATAACCGGGGTGTTTTATGACAGTATAATACATGGCTTTGGCTTCTTTATATTTAGTTGCTTTAAAATATATAGATTTAACGCGCGCGAAATGATAAAACACGGCTTTTCTATGTTTTATTTACCTTTGGTTTTTAACCAATCAGAGCGCGCGCAGCTTTCAGTCTATATTTTAAAAACAAATAATTAAATGGCTTGTAATATTTTGGACAATTTCAAAATATTACTCTCGGTATTATTACCAAATACCACTACAACTCATACTATTACCTGATTCAAACTATCACTTGACGTAATACTTCAAAAACGAGTGATTCATCAGTTACGATTTCCAAACACGAGAAAACAGATGAATGCACGAGGCCGTAAACATGAAGCACAATCGTGCAGGATAATATTACAGAAGACACTAACATTCCCGCCTTAGTGGTGCATCCAGGGGGAAAATGTGTTTTGTTGAAAAGTAAGTGTCTTGATAGGTTTAGAACTAATCGGACGCATCCTGATATTTTCACTGGGTATCAAGATACATTCACCTGACCAAAATGAGACAATCTGATTGGTTAATAACCTTCTGAATAATTAATGAGCACATGTATGAGAACATTAACTCCCAAAGTTATTGTTGAAGCATATTTGCTTGACATAGCATTTTATAACGTAGCTCACATTTCCAGCATAGTGGGTGATAGTGAAGAAGTTCGACTGCGCCCTGAAGTAACGAGAGAAATCTTTATTTGAAGCCACCACTGCTCGGAGTTTCTGTGAAAAATAGAACATATAAAAAATGCTTTCACGCATCAAAAAATGCTTTCACACATCGAACTAGCTTCACCTTTCCTTTCCCTGATGTATTATTGAGATTTTGACGGTAAAAATATTGCAAATAGGATATATACGAAAAAATATCATGTCTAATTAAAACACGAGCAGACATTGCATAAATGTTGTAATCCATTTTGCCAACTCGTAGCTCACTTGTAGAAAATATATAGAATTTCCATCAGTCTCAAAAATACCCAAAATAAAACCAACACTAATTGCCAGTTTAGCGCATTTGTCTGACATAGAACAATTTCAATTTTGTTTTATTTTATTCACACTTTTTTCAAGATTACAGTAACGAATCGAATTAAAAACGGTTGTTAGTGGGAATAAATAAAGGGCGTATTTCGCAGTTGCGCTCTGTTACATTCCAGACAATAGGCCAATTTCGATATATTCTAAAATTCTAACTTGGCTCCGTGGCTTTGGGAATAAAACAAAAGACTCTCGACCTCAATGTGAATTCCTTTGTTTTATTCCTCCCAGCCTCGCCAGGTCAGAATTTTAATATATCGTATTTGGCCTATTAACCACGTGATGAGAATGCATTTTGGTACCAGATGGTCTGGGTACGAGATTAGATTACCTCCATCAGTGTTTTTTCTGAGCCTTCAGACACCGCGTGCATGGTGCTGCAGACGTCATCAAGAGTGCTCATGATTCCGGGAGGACGCTGGAAAAGAGATTGCAGATTAGTTTTGTTAATATTAGCACAAACCTAAAATATTGCATTGTTAGAATACTCGTCATTGAAAATTGTCCTTGGAAATTGTCTTTCCATTATTAACGGCGTGTGATGGCCTGTTATCCAGCAGATATTTAACAATTATCCTGCGAAATCGCGCGGAATATCGCCTGATACTTAACCGACGAGGTCGAAGGCCGCCGTAGGCCGAGTTGGCTAATACCAGGTGATATTCCGCAAGATTGAGCAGGATAATTGTTTTATTATTCAACACATTGATGACACAACTAAAAAAATATCTTCCACTTTTATTTCAAGAACTGACTTATTATTTCAATAATAACAGACCAGCGAAAACACGAGTTCGGAGGGCGGACAAATTGAGATTTTTAAGCAAGACAAACAATAAGGAGGGTTTTACTGGGTCCTTTATTGAGTTTAACTGTCAAAGAAATTCGTGTTTCAGAACGACCATACATACCTTTGTATATCATGTAGTAATAATTGCTAAAGTAGTCGGTAAGTATTCGTCTTACATGCATTTTCAGTAGCATGTAGCTTTTCAGTTATCAGAAGAATTATGGTTACGTTCACAGGTTGTCCAATACCTTACCCTCGTCCAATACCTTACTCTCGATTTTATTCAATACCTTACTCTCGATAAGCTCGCAGACTGTTTTATCCAATACCTTACTCTCGATAAGCTCGCAGACTGTTTTGTTGTTGAAATACTTGACTTCCTTCCATGTTATTCCCTCCTGTACATACTCTTCCTAAGATTCGATTTAACACACAAGTTCAAAATAAAACCCAAGCCAAGTTTAAGTAAAGATTGTAAAATTGTATCCGAGTCTGTGCAATAGATTTAATGTAAAGCAGAAAATCTGTGTGTGTGTATTAGAACCTGGGAGTGCCCTGGGAGTTCCCCTGTGAGTGCCCCTGGGATTTCACCTAGGAGTGCCCCTGGGAGTTCCCCTGGGAGTGCCCCTGGGAGTTCACCTGGGAGTTCCTCTGGGAGTTCCCCTGGGAGTTCCCCTGGTAGTGCCCCTGGGAGTGACTACTCTATACTCAGTTCATGTAGTGAGACACCTGATGACAAGTTATACAGTCACAGAACCTGTTCTCGATTTGAAGTCGATTTACAAAACGGTTGGAAATTGAGCATAATGAGATCCAGACAAACAAACGGAAAACTGAAGATTTGGCATTACCGTATGTATTTCCTCTATTTTAAGTCTCCCAGCCCCCAACTCCGGTTTCTTTGCCGAATTGTGAGTTTTCGTATCGCGTCGCGTGCACAATCGTCATTATTGTACTAATACATCTTGTTTTTGGTTAAAATGTCTGAAATCAGTACATGCATGTGTCTGATGGAGTTTCTCCTTTATCTTGTCCAGCTGTCCGGGTTCGAACCCTGGCCGGGGTCATTGTGTGTGTTTGGGCAGGGCATTTTAGACTGTCTTAACTCTCATAGTGCGGCCCGCCTCACTGCCTCTCTCCACCCAGGAGTACAAGGGTACCGGCGAGAAACTGTTGGGGGCAACCTGCGATGGACTAGTAACTCATCCGGGGGGAAGGGGGTAGCAATACTCCTAGTCGGCTTTATGCTACAGAAACCGGGATAAGCTCCTGCAGCGTGGGTCAGCGTGACCAGAGTGCGGCTTTACCTTTTATTTAATAAATCCCCATTTGTCATAACTTAAAATTAACAAGCCCTCCGGGGGACTTAGGTTTATGAAAGGCGCTCTTTTACCGAAAGGATTCGATAAATTATTTTAATTTTCCTTTCTTGTTTCTTTATTACTGACAAACAAATATTTGAACTTTAGCCTACCTGCTCCATTTTAAGTGTAAGCTCGATGAAGATTTGCTGCAGCTTTTCGTTGACAAAGTTGATGGCAAACTGTTCAAACTGATTGTTCTGTTCATTAAAAAAAAAATGTGCTCAGGTGTCAATAATTGTTGTACTCATTTTAGCGAGATTTGTGTAGTGTCGTCATACCTCAAAAATCTCAAAGCCATAGATGTCAAGAACACCGATGGACATTTCTTCCTTTTCTTTCTGCATAGCATCATTTATACCCTGAAAATAATGACATAGATACATGGATTGAGTTCTAGTTTGTCTATCCTAATATCCGTCCTCGATGCGTATAGCCTCCAGGCTCATGCATAATGTTATTTTTGCATAATACTTTTAAATACATTTTTAATTATATTTACTCTAGTGGATAAACATGTTATATTTTGAGTAAATATAAAGATTGTTATGACAAAGCGCAAGGTGCTATTTTCGGCTTCTTCTTATACACAAACTGGTCTCGAAAAGACTTGTTTTAAGTCACATTATTAGGCGATTCGGTCACACACAAACTGGACATATTTGTTACATCTTCATTCCTTGGTCTATTCTTATGCTCATATTATTTTCATCGTATAGTTTTCAACTTGTATTTTAAATTAAAATTTGGTTGACAATCCGCTTTCGAATCGACTCCTCCATACTTTCGTGTGGGCTTTAGCATAAAGCTGAATGAAGAATCGTAGACACTAAAATACGTCAGAACATTGATATATAGAGGATATTACACGGCGGCGCGAAGATATGAATTTTATTTTCGAGTGGTAAAAACAATATTTTACGAACGAGCGCTGCGAGTGAGTAAAATATTGTTTTTACCACGAGAAAATAAAATTCATATCTTCAAGCCACCGTGTAATTTTCTTTTTATTATATAGACAAAAGACAAAAGCACAAACTTTATCGCGTCTTGCAGCTCGGTGGCTGGACTTACCGAATTTCTCTCCTTTCGTCTTCACTTGCAAGGAACTCCTTGAATAATTTTAAGTCATATGAAGTTTTCTTCTTCGTGTTAACATTTTCCTACTCCTCAGTGAACGATTTCATGTCGGCTTCAGTGAATTTCACGAGTCTATCGCCCGCCATTTTTCAACCGGCGTTTGGCAGCTTTGCACAAAAAGCCATGCAAAAGCGGGAAATGACGTCATCGATATCCTCACTAGTGAGGATATGGAAAATACGCCACTCGGGTCCCGGATGTAGTTTCGTATGAATTTTACGAGAGGTCTATTTTCCAGTAAAACACTCGTGTCTATATAATAAAAAGCAACACTTGGTTAGGAATAGCTCTTACCTTAACAAGATAATCAAAGACTTGAGAATACAGTGCTTTTGCTAGAGCATCACGGGCAAGCAAAGCCTAGAAAAGGAAATTAAAAAATAAGATCCGACCATCGTGGGTGTGGAAAAGAACCCTCACGTGTGTGGAAAGACACAAAAAAGTGTTAGAAGGGTGTTTTGCTCTTGCTAGTACAGTGTAAGTACAGAAACTTTTGAAAAGACAACTAGCAATATTTCTGATAATAACCTGATCAGCGTTATTTGTTTTCTTGGTGATTTCAACTTTGCCTCCCCAGCGAGCTTCCATTATAGAGCTGAAACACAATAGTCAATAATAATAAGAAGAAGAAGAAGAAGAAGTTTCTAATTTTAGAAAGTGCTGTATATAACAGAATTCATTAATATGATTTAATCTTTCCGAATACGTATTAAAAATATATCATCTAAATTAAATAAATTAAATTTCAGTTAAAAACCGTACGATCCGAGTCGAAAAAGCAACAGTGAACCTTCACTAAGTAATGTCTGGGATTTCTTGGGCAATATACTTAACTCTCACATTGCCTCTCTCTATCCAGGGATAAATGGGTACCGGCGAATTGACCGGGCGACCTGACAAAATTGTTGGGGTTTTTCCTGTAATAGGCTAACAGGGGAGTAGCTTCATGTTATGGAAACCGGAGTTAATCGCCGGCCTAGGCCTGTTGATCCACCAGCCTTGTAGACACACATCGAAGCCGGATTAACTGATGTTTTCAAAAAAAAACATCACATACAAAAAAATTAACTTTATATAACTGTCGATGTATTTAGCGCTGCCGTGGTAATAGGGGACATAGCTTAAATCAACAAATAAAACATAAATTTGACTGAGAAGACTGAGCACAACTGGTGGGAGGCTGTTCAGTAATATAGCGCGGTCGAGAAGTTGTACTCGGGACTGCCGAGAACAAATCCAGCTACTAGCGGTATGGTATCTGGAGGTCCCTGATGGACTTCCAGATTTCAAGTCCAGCAGGTAAACCACTCAGCCAAGCTGCCTCCCTTGTCTGCACCTAGCGACTCAATCCTCCCCTTTGACTTCTTCCTATATGAAAATAAACCACCGCGCATACATGCAACTATTTTATTTTAAAATGGAAAATACTGATCAATATACCTGACTAATTTCTCCTTGAGTAGGTCCTTGTCAACACTTAACAGCCTGGCTGGTACAGTCAACACTGCATTGTTCAAATAAAGGAAGATTATTATGGAATCAAAGGGACTTCTTTATCAACACCATGTAATGAGAAATATTCCATGAGTAATTGAGAACGTTTTTGCGAACGGACAACAGTAATGAACGAATAAACAAGAAGCAGAGGCAGAAGTATTGTAGTTAAAAGGTTCTTAAGCGACTATTTTCTTGTCTAGTTTGATGTTGGTACGGATTTCTTGGTTGAATAATAGTGACATCTAATGCAGTGTCAGTGGTCAGTGGAGGAAGCTTGTGTTCGTCTGCTGTGCAGCCGACCGATAGTCATGGGTACCCAACGACGCCCTAAAGACTTGGAATGTCACTTTTCTGTTTTCTCATTTAGACGTATAAAATAACACAGTTTGATCTGTTCGGATTCTACACCTGAATACTTTAAACTATTAACGAAATCTTATTTTCCAAAACAGCATTTTTTCTCTTTCTCTCTCTGAAAACAACAATCATTAATTTTCCAATTTTACGTAAGTTGGAAGTGACATTTCACCGATGAAACTCCAGTTTTTCATCACACTTTAATCCGAATGAGGCGCTTATAGGACTTCCTGACAGATATACCAGAAGAAACAATTACTTGTTTAGTGTGACCACAGGTGCAGTACACGTGATCAGACCTTACGTTAGTACATCGGACTCTGGATCCCATCAGAATTACTGTACCAGGCCCTAATCAGTGTCTTCATGTTGTATTTATATTTTACAACCTCGCATTGTCTTTAATAGTTACAGATATTGAAAGGGGTAACGACATGAAAAACACCTTTTGTCCTTCAAGAACATAAAAGCTTGAAAAATGTATGGCTCAGTTGCTAGAGTATCGCACCGGTATCGCGGAGGTCATGGGTTCCATGAATTATGAACTGATTCAATGGCACAGAACAATAACGTGAATCACTCATCCTTATTGTGCCAAGTGGCACATCAGGCCTCAACAAGGTCTCTCCAGCCTTCTCTGTCCTGGGCTAATCTAACTGCTTTCTCCCACTCAATATTTTCAACTTTTTCAACATCGTCCTCCTCCACGTAATTCTTAGCCGCCCTCTTCTTCTTCTTCCCTCTGGATCCCAGATCAGGGCTGTTTTTGCTAGCCTACGTGTACTCGGGGGGTGGGTACGACTACACGTAGGCTAGTTTTTGCATGCGCCGAAGAATCCATTCTTTAGAATAGCGCGAATATATGAATACTAATCGACCCAGAAAATGTGGGTACACAAAAACCTTGTATTGTAGCCTTGAAAATATTTTAGGCCTAAAAATCAATTGCTTAAAACAATAAGAATGTTATTGGCTATTACAATTGGTTATTGCAATTACTTGAGTGTTATTTGGTACTCACAGTTATCACTGATCGGTACTGCCACGTTACTCTCCTCCTTAAATTGCACGTTACCAAGATGTAAAATGGCCGACACCAGTTTAAGAATCGTCGCCTGGGTATCGGAGTCAAACCCAACCACATTCATAGCTTGCTGTGAGAAAATTGCAAACAGATAAACAACTCGTTTATAATTCTCTATATCATATGCCTGTATAACTTTATTTTGATTTTTATGGCTAAGGAGAACATTTGCGCAAAAGTAAGTACCTGAGAAAGAGAGCTATTGCGGGATTACAGCAATTTCAAAATATTGCGAGTCAAATTCAAATTAGCGCACGAAGAATTTGCCATGGACGCCCGCGTTCTAAAAATTTAAATTTACGTGTAGGTTTGACGTCGCTGCGATCGCTGGAAAAAAATGGTCAGCGATCGGAGCTACCATATGAAAAACCACCATTTGAACGTCGTGAACCGTGAATTTATTTGAAAACGCTTACTATTAGCTAACGGGTCAGTGTCAATGGCTGGGGAAAT
Source organism: Desmophyllum pertusum (assembly GCA_029204205.1). NCBI lineage: Eukaryota > Metazoa > Cnidaria > Anthozoa > Scleractinia > Caryophylliidae > Desmophyllum > Desmophyllum pertusum. The sequence goes on from MU827313.1 coordinate 194,237, forward strand.
GACGACGGAATCCTGAAAATTGGCTCCAGAATTATCAGACAAGGGCCGTTCTGGCGTCCAAAAGCAATTCCAAGAGTAAACCCAATGTAGCCAAACGGAGTCGCAAGTAGACGTAATTTGCGACTCCGTTTGGCCAAGACTTGCACGCACTTGCGTTGACTTGCGATGACTTGCGTTCAGTTTGATCGGGATCACATTTGAGCGTAAGTAGACCGTTTTACCACTCAAAGCAAGTCAGCTAAGTCTTGTTGTTTTACAATACGACTTGGATTTTTTATTTTACACTCTTTAGAAATGGACTCGTTACCCAGCCCTATTATAATATTCAACTTTCCGCTGAATAAATTATTATACGACATTATTCTGTCCCAAAACCAAAGCTTTAAACAGTGTTTTCCGTAGGCGATCAGAGATCAGAGGTACTTAGACGAGTGAAATAAGCTGTCTTATTATTGAAAATATTGTCACGATGCCCATATATGGTCAAGAATTCCTTGTTATGTATCTACTCGTCCAACATATTGGAAAGTACTGCCGTGAGTTTGACTTTTAAAGACATTTCGATATTGTAATTATTTTGCTTCTCGTTGACAATTTGTTTAATAATGTAAATATTATCCTGCTTGATCTTGCGGAATATTGTTTGATTTTAGCCAACTCGGCCTACGGCCTCGTCAGAACGATCGCAGCGATCGTTGCGATCGTTGCGATCATATGGAAACCACTCTTGCGATCGTTGCGATCGTTGCGATCATATGAAAACCAGGCTTAAGTATCATAACATATTCCGCGCGATTTCGCAGGATAATTATTAAATATTTGCACATTGGGAATGTCGTTTTATTACCCAGCAAACAGAGCTCAGCCAAAGCAATACTCGCATATATACTTAATAAATGCATTGGTATTAATTTAGAAGGAACAAGATACATAATCTTTCAGTCGAGCTTGAATCTTGAATTAAACATCATGACTAAGAGTTTTATTAATCATTTAAAATGCTGTAGAAGCATTACCTTTAAATCGTTGTAATCATCAGCATCATTTGTGCCCTCTACTGTGAAAACTCCACTTTGATTCAGATAATAATAGAATTCAGGTCTTGTAAACTCCAAACCAAAATTATCTGGAAAGAAACAAAGGAATCAACACATGAATGAACGATGGATACCGCATAGCCACACGACATGCAGATTGGTACGATAAGATAAGATTTTTATTTACCTTGGTCAGTGCACTTAGCTATGGTAACGGTGCGTCCTACAGACTTGACGAGTAAAGTCTGCAGGGACGCACCAGCTAGTTTACAGGTACGCCACAAAATAAAAGAAAATATAACTGACCGAGATGGAAGGACAAGATGGAATTCATTAAGTTGATAAAAACGATTATATGCAAATTCTTGTAGAAAGGGCCTCACAAAATAACAAGAGGAGCTGCAATAAATAGTTTTGACAACGGTGGGTTAAATCTCACTGATCTAGAGACCTCAATTAAATCTTTGAGATTAGCATGGATTTCGAAAACTTAGAACGCTGAATCATCTCCGTGGTAAAACTATCTTAGATTTCTTCACTTGACTGTAACTATGACATCAATGATCATGATATCAACTCTGTTTTTTATTCAGAAATGTTACAGTGGTGGTCTGAATTTCGCTCACAATTTGCTACGGAAACTACATCTTTCGGCTCGATAATTTGGAACAATTGTATAGTATAAAGATAGACGGCAACCCTATTTATTATCATAATTATGTGAAAGCTGTGTTGCGACTGCGGTCGTTGCGATCGTTGCGATTATATGGAAACCAGGCTTTAGTGCCGATAGAAACGTTTTAAAAACACTAAAGTTTATCTATGCTATAAAAATCTTTGACCCTATATTGAGCAAAAGTAAAGACTTTTTCAAGCTATTAATTCAGGAAAAAGCAAGTCAGTCCCGAGGATTCTCCAAATTAATGTCCACATTTAGCCTCAATGAAGATGAAGTTCGCAAAGCGTTCATGTTGACAAAATCGGTTGCTCTTGAAACATTTGAACAATGCTTTCAGTTTAAGATATTAAAAGACATTTTGTTTTTGAATTCCCGATTAGCGAAAATAGGAATGATTCAAAGTGATCTTTGCAATTTTTGTGAAGCCTCTCAAGAAACAGTTGAACAGTGCACTTTTTCTACAAGTTTTTTTGCAATGACTTTGAAAACTATTGGTTAACAGTAACTAAAGAGCAAAGGAAACTTGAATATAGGGAAATTATATTAGGAATATTTGATAAGAAATCCGGCCTGTTTAATTACTTTATTATTTTAGGTAAACTTTATTTGTGGAACTGTCGCAAGAATAAACGAATCCTCCTCTTTTTATCGTTTGAAGTTATAGTTAAGAGTACATATAACACTGAAAAGCTCATAGCTGCTCAAAACAACTTGAGTTTGAAACAATTTCAGGCAAAATGGAAACCATTTATTAAATAATAACGGATTATATATTGTAAAATAATAAGTGCTATATGACACGTAAACGTTACTAATTATATAATATAGAAATGATAGTTGTAAACTAGTATGTTCTATATATTTATTTTCGCTATCTTTAATTTAAATTTATCTATTTTTATTAAATATGTCCGACTGTTTTAAGTTAAACATAGCGTTAGTAATAACAATGTATTTTTTTGTCTTTCTACGAACTATAATGTAATTTTGCTTTATAGTAGTATTGCTAATTTTTTTTGAAAGTATATACATGTAGGAGTAGTGTAAGTAGTTTCACTATAAGCAGCGTAAGTCATCGTTTTTGCAAGTAGTGTTAGTATCGTTTTGCAAGTAGTGTAAATTAGCATTTGTAAGTAGTACGTGTAAGTACTGTATTGTAAGTAGTGCCAGTATCGTATTGTAAGTAGTGTAAGTACCGCATTGTAAGTAGTGTAAAACTGTAAGTACCGTATTGTAAGTAATGTAAGTATCGTATTGTAAGTAGTGTAATACCGTATTGTAAGTAGTGTAAGTATCGTATTGTAAGTAATCAGTGTAAGTATCGTATTGTATGTAATGTAAGTATTGTATTGTAAGTAGAGCATCGAATTGTAAGCTGTATAAGTAATCCGCATAATGCTGCTCAAAATAAAAGATGGAATGGCATTTGCGGGCTCAAATAATTAAGACAATTGTATCCCAGCCTCTGAGCGACAACGAGAAAACGCTTCGAGCTTTGAAACTTATTCTTAAAATTCTTTCTTCAAAGAATGAGTTTTAAGAATAAGTTTCAAAGCTCGAAGCGTTTTCTCGTGCGTGGTTTTGAATCCCATCCAAACTTTGCCGATGATGTTGGAATTTCTTGTGTATCTGACTGAAATATTATAGGAAAGTACCGTGCATTGCAAAATAAGCCCAGCCCTCTACATTATAGACCCAAAAATCATTTATATAATAAGCCCCACCTCAAAACATAAGTCTATGTGTTCTGCTCGACTTTCTTCTGATTACAAGCTTTACCTGTTCGTCTTTGCTACAGAGCTTGTTTACAAACCGATTGTCATAGTGTGTCATAGTGTGTTCAAAGTTTTGATTTTCATTTCACGACTTAAAATCACAGCGCAAAATTACTTATCAAGTCATTAATAATTCATCACGTTAAACAAAGAAAAAGGAAATCATAATTATGACGGGGATTTGGATGTCTGGTCTTTATTAGCATAGATTTGAATGATTTTATTTCCTCAGTTTGCTCCTTAGTTGTTGTTGTTTTTTGTTTTTTTTTCGTTTGAGAAGATATATCAAACATTTGTTTAAATGCTCATTCAATTACCACATCTTTAATATCAAACACTTGAGACAGTGTTTCATCCAATTTCCGAACAGCTCGAATTTCGTCAAATATACTCCGCGTGGTATTTTCAACTCTCTTCTCGGTGTTTGGAAATCGGATAAAACACGATCTCTCGTGTTTGATATATTGAATCCAACATAAATTAACCCAACCATATTTTTAAAAGACCTTCTGAACAAATAAAAACCCAGATCTTATTTAGGTAATACATGTACATACAAACAATAGTGAGAACATGTTCAGAGCGCTTACTTCTAACAGCGAGTAACTTACTTTGTTTCTCTTTGGAACAACCAGCAAGTAGTTGATAGAACACGTGGTAGTTTCTCTCATTCTTGTTCAAATGCACCACACGAGACTGAAATAAAAAATAATTTCTGTGAGAACTGAGACTACTCAACGAAATGATGTATTTTTACACCAAAACAAAGTATCTTAAAATATTAAAACATAAGTTCCACAAAGTGGATATTTAACTAAAAGCGAATGATATTTGGTCTGTTACTCAATAATTAATTTTACTGTTACTTTGGTAACAGGAGAAAATTGAGAATCAGATAACAAGCAATTCTGGGACTATGACAGAAGTATATTGCGGTGAGAAATGAAGTTTTAGATCTGAGAAATTCCAGCTGGTCTCCGTTTCTGTTTTTTTTTTTTTTGTGTGTATGACCTCGATATGGTGAAAATTACACCGTAAGAGTATAGTCAATAAAATCCAAATTCCTCGACATTTCAATATATTTTCAGAGCATTTACAACAGTAAGATGAACTACGTACAGCAATAAAGAGTTGAATTATATAAAATTACGGTTTTCTAAAGTCGAAAATTCAGTTTCATTCCATAACTAAATATTATATGATTTTGATCCTATATTGAACGTGCGCTCTGGTTGTTTCTGCAGCCGTTTACATCAGGGTATCGAAACAGTTATGACGTATCATTGTATTTTGCTGGATTTTCTTGTTTACATAGCCTGATGCAAACACTCGAGAAAGTACTTATGTAAATTATTCTCCATCTGTCACGGATATCCATATTTTATTATATAGACACGAGTGTTTTAATACTGGAAAATAGACACTCGTAAAATTCATACGAAACTACATCCGGACCCGAGTGGCGTATTTTCCATATCCTCACTAGTGAGGATATCGATGACGTCATTTCCCGCTTTTGCATGGCTTTTTGTGCAAGGTTGAAAAATGGCGAGCGATAGATTCGTGAAATTCACTGAAGCCGACATGAAATCGTTCACTGAGGAGTAGGAAAATGCTAACACGAAGAAGAAAACTTCATATGACTTAATTAGGAGTTCCTTGCAAGTGAAGACGAAAGGAGAGAAATTCGAAAGTCCAGTCACCGAGCTGCAAGAGTTCGCGATAAAGTTTGTGCTTTTGTCTTTTGTCTATATAATAATAAAAAGAAAATTACACGGTGGCTTGGCGCCGCCGTGTAATATCCTCTATATAATGATCCGTCAACGTGCTTCTTTTCGCTATTTTCAATTAAGTTTGCATTTTTGCAGATTTTGATAGAGGTACATTCGTCCACGAGAGTAAATGAAAATTGAAATGCTGAACCTAACTCCCAAAAACTGAGGGAAAGCAAGCTGTTATTATATTCCTCCAAGAAGATGGCGTAAAGCAAAAGAGACATCTATGTAGGGATCGAATTCAACAAAGCGATCAAAATATAAGCCACGGAATTCCGAGATGAGAGTTTTAAATCTTCATAAAACGTAACTTTTCCCTATTTGTTTCAGATCCATTAATCTTCCATCACTTTACTTTCCGTCATAAATGTCTTAAAAAAACTTATCAAAAAAACTCTGAAAATTTGTGGGTCCTTCCACTATACAACTATTACGGTGTTTCTGGGTTGCATGAAACCTCGAATAGATAATGGAAGAATAGTATGAAAAAACATAGTCTTCGACTGTAATCTCTCCTTAATGAATTGACGACTATAAACCTCCAATGTCTGAAATGTTATACCTCATGTTAAACATCGGAGTTATATAAACAATAGCCTCCATTTGGCGAGAAATATGCTCGGATATTTGTCCGCGGACATTACATGATCTGTTCGAGAAGGGAACGTTTTCCGAGAGCGAAGCTCGAGGAAAACTGTGAGCTTCGAGGAACAGATAATGTCCAAGGACAAATATCCGAGCATATTTTTGAAGCCAATGGAGGCTATTGTAGTTATTATCCTTCAAATATTTTTTCACAAGGCCATCTGGCTTGCTGTGGAGGATCTCGGTCGGCAAGCTGTTAAACATCAAAATAATTCTGTTGGCGTTCAAAAATATTTCTAGTCTGTTCAAAAAATCAGTTTTATTTAATTTAGCAATTTATTTGAGACGAAAACTGAACCTGCGAACGTGAAACGCAAATTTTCAAAACTGGGGAATATCACTTGGGGAATATCATCCGGATATTCCCCAGTTTTGGCCGCGTCGCGTGACGTGTTTAGACCAATCGCGCGCGAGAAAAAATTTTGATGGATTATAAATGAGGTTATCTGTGGTGGTGTTGTAAACATTATTCACTTTGGTAACCAGCAGTGTCATTGCTTCACTCACCTTTTCGAGAAGAAAATTTGAAATCTTTCCTCCATCAGGATGACCAGAAAAGTTAAACTGAATTTCCATGAATTTACCCTGAAAGAGAGACAAAATTGAGAAGGAAATGTTCAGCAGTCATGCATACAGCTTAAATTGATTTATTATTTATTACTTACTTATTGATTTGTATAATTTTATATTTATTTATTTATTTAGCTCAGTCTGAACTGTAAAACTAAAATAATCTGAGCAAAAAAAGTCTAAATTTTAAAACTTCAACGTATAAATACTTGCAATAGTTCTTGGGTAAGAAGAGTTCTTTAAATAATCACATTTATTAGTTAGTTGGATATGGTCTAGATACGATGCATTTCGGCCAAAAAGGATTGCGTAATTAGCTTTTATACAGATGTTCCTGATTTCATGGTCTCTATATCCTTCCACATTAACTGTTTGGAATTTATTTTCACATTTTTGCACTGATTCCGAGAAGAAGGTTTAATAATTATTATGAAGTATATAATAAATTAAATGCTACATATTATTTTAGAATTTTATTATTATTATTATTATAGTAAACTTACAAATCGGCTTGAATTGTTGTTCCTCATAGTCTTGGCATTACCAAAAGCTTCTAGTAAAGGATTAGACTGAATGATGATGTCTTTGATATGCTGAAACGATATACATAAATTACAGAAAATATGACGTTATCATGTTTTGTATTTACTAGCCTGTTACAGGCGTTCTGTTTAGTGCGTGGGGAGCGACGCAAAGAATAGCGAGTGGAAAAAGGCGAGGAGACTGGGGAAAGGGGGCGAAGTCCCACCGTTCACCACTAACAGAAAGCCTGGAACTATGTAATTGCGAACTTTGGCCAGAGTAGCAATAAATTAATATTTTGTACTATTAAAATCCAAAACGTTAGAGGACCTGCACCAAGCCTTGAGCTTTTTAAAGGCTTTACACGCGATTTAAAATTGGTTTATAAGTACGTAAACTGCGTTGCTGACGCAGGTTTATTGACTTTACAGTTCTAAACAAACTACAAGTGGAAGCTTATTTTAACCCTGTGCAAAGTTCAGGCTTCCATTTTTCTGTAGAAGGGGTAACAGGGAGGAGATATGTTTCAAATCAGAATCAGTCAGTCAACGTACGTGAAAATAAAGGGTTGGGTGGGCTAGGCAGCCCCGGGCCCTCCCCTGGATTCTCTACATACAAGTACAATACAATACAAACAACACAATGACGTTTATTTATACACGATAGGGTTTAAGCCTTTAAGGCATGAAGCTTGTGGGGCCGTGTTACAACAATAGTTAAAATCAATACATTAATAAGTAATAACAAAGACGTCAGAAAAAATGTCAAATATTGTTAAAGTCCGTAAGCAATAAAACTGTCATCCTATATGTTCGATGGTTTTGTGGTGACTCAAACCAGCCTACTGCTATTTATCTATCTAGATTCTACCATGACCTGTAGCGAGTACTATCTACTGCTCCAATACACACATAGCAGTTCATTTGGCATACCTCCACCTTGTCTGATCCTTTACCGGAAGCTTTGGCGATAAAGTTCATGATGTGTTTAGCGGAGACTGTCTTACCTGCTCCACTCTCTCCACTGAAAAAAAACAACAGATCAGTACTGATCTCTTATTGGAATTAAATACATTTGTTTATACTTACGTGCATATACTTGGAACGTCCGAAAAAATTGCCTTTCCCCTCACGAAAATACCCCCCCCCCCCCCCCGAAAAAAAGCCTTTGACACACTTTCGTCCGATAATAATACCCCCCAAATATATAACCCCGTGGGAGTCTATTCTTTGCGATCAGAAATTTATTCTTATTATTATTGTATAACTCGCCTTGTCAGTATTTTGTGTCATCACAAGTATGTTTAGAGACTCTTTATTTTCATATAACGACTGTAGAACTTGTTTTCTGCTTCATATCCTTAAGTTGAAAGCGTTCAGATAATCGCAAATAATTTTTTGTTTTAGCTTTGTAAATAGTTATTTCGTATCGTTATGTTTAGAGAGTTTTATCATGCGGTATTTTATACGTGCTCCTTTACTTTTACAGACCCTAGAGTCCCCTGGGATCTTATTTTCGGAATTCTACAGCCGTAACAAAAATGTTTAAAGGGTCGATTAAGTTATATTGGGAATGTATCATGGCAATTCATATATCGGAGCTGTATAGGGTACACAATCTGGAGAAACAAGTTGAGCAATATATATAAGGTATTGGAATCCATAGACACATGTAAGTAATATATCAAATCCTCGACATAGTGTTTCATCCGATTTCCAAACACCGAGAAGAAAGTGGAAAATAAGACGCATGCGTAGCGGAGTATTTTTGACGAAATTCGAGGTGTTTGGAAATCGGATGAAACACTGTCTCGAGTGTTTGAATATCTTCTCAATCAAAGCAATGACTAAGGAGTAGACGGAGAAATAAAATCGTATAAAAAATATATGCAAATTAAAAGCTGATATCCAAACCACCGTCACGGTCACAACTTCCTTTGTTATAACCTGATGAATTATTAATAAGTTTGAGACCTGATGAATTATTAATAAGTTTGAGACCTGAAGAAGAACAGTTAAACAAGAAATGAAAAAGGAAGGCTACTTTTAGGGCTGGATCTGGCGGCTGTAATAGAGGCGTCTTGTCCGAATGGCTGTTACTAAGTGCCTTAGTGAACTAAGTAATGTTGTAGGTCCTTTGCTTCGGAAAGGTTTCGCGGTGTTTGTCTGCCAAGATTGGCAAGGAAACGTGTTTTACGTTCTGAGCCGCTACTTTGTGAAAGTCAGGTTTTGCACTGAAATTGTAATCCAAGCGTTGTTTGCCAAGCTTAGAGAAAGAAAGTTCTGAGACACTACTTTGTGGAGGTCAGTACAAATAGACGTTCGGAACTATATATTTAAATTAATGTCAGTGGTACCTGATAATAACACACTGGTTTTCATGTTCCATCATCATATTTTGGTACATAGTGTTTGTCAAGGCATACAAGTGAGGAGGCTTGGGACCCTACATAAAAATGACATCACAGCATTACATTCTCAAACAAAGCTAATGGCTCGCATTTAAATGTAGAAATTATCGTGCGCTATCAGCGAGAGGAGCTTCATAAAAAGGTTGGCGATTATTAATAAATGAGGTTTTATTTAGAGGGGTGCTTATTAAAGGGAGCTTTGTTAACGAGTGCGTCTAATAGGCTTTAAGGTTAATTTGTGCTTTGTATTGTTATAATTTCCTGCTCTGAGAGGTACAGCTGAACACAGTTAATAATAAACGAATTGGAAGAGTCCAGCCACAGAACTGGTTTATTTTAAAGAGTCAAGAACTATTGCGGGGGTGGTGCGAACCATAACCATAACGCCGGTTCGCGGAATATTTCGAGGGTTTGTTGAGGAGAGCTTTAATTTGTATTACCTTAATATTCTGCTCTGAGAGATAAAGCTAAAAGGATAATGAACGAATCGAAAGAGTCCGGTCCGTAAAATAGGTTTGTTTAAAGGCGCGAACTTTAACTGTGTAAACGTGTCATAAATAATATGGCAAGTAGACATAATGCTTCAGGAAATATTGAATAAGATGATAATAAGATTAATCGCAAACGTTTTTGCGAGCCAAATGGAAGCATTTACACTGCACCTTAATATTCTTGAAACCCCCAGCCCCACTAGGAGCGTCTATTTGTTGACTCCTTCTTCTATTCTCCAGAATGTCCGATGGCATCTGTGCTGTTGTACAGCGGGTTGCACGGTCATCATGTTCGGGGACTTCAATGTCATCTGTTTTGTCTTCAACACCCCGGTAGAAATCCACTGCATCGGAGCCGTAGATATTGAGCACTTTAAAGGGATTCACTGCAATTAACACGCGGCCAATGTAGGTCTACGGGAACAGGAAAGAACTATGTTTAGATTTAAGAAAAAGAAAATGGAGAGCGTGTTTACATAGCCTCATGCAAACACGAGAGACAGTTTGGGAGAATTCGAAAACTTATGTAAACCCTCCGGCGCCTGCACTTTCGAATTGTCCTAAACTTTCTCGATGGTTTATATCAGACCAAGTAAACAAGAAGCGGGCCGTTTTCTATTTCTTTTATACAATAAAGCCAACAAAATGCAGTAATATGTCATAACCATGTTTACATATAGTATGATGCAAAGCGACTACTCAACCAATCAGAGCGCGCGTTGAATGATCAAATTTTATAAATAATGCTGGTATCAGTGTTTCACGCACTAAAATTGAAGTAATCCAACAAAACATACAATAAACTGTTCAGTTAATTTGCACAAATTTGATTTTAACGAGCGTCTGTTATCCTTTTATTCGTAAAACACACAAAAGAACGACGAAGTTAATAGAATCCCTGAATTGTGACAATATAACATATATGAAATAGCTCATACATAGCCTTTGCGTCAGCAGGCACAGGAAAGAACAATAATCAATTGGAATGGAATGGAATGGAAACTTTATTGCAACTCCCTACAAGGGTTTTTCAGTTACATGACTTATAACTTATAACTTACTTATAACTTACTTACTTACGAAACTACTTATAACTACACGAATAAGCACATAAAAATTGGTAAAAAAAAACACGATAAGCTTAAAAGAAAGAAATACAAATTCACAGATTAACCAGCTAATTATATCACTCACATATATTGTTTCATTTTTAAGGCGAACGCGAAGGTTTTGTGCGATGTCTTTTTCTGAGATGGCCGGCAGCTCGACCATATCATCTACACCTCCTTGGTTTGTTGCCATTTTCGCAGAACAGCTGCAAAACAGAATATTAATGACATTAAAAAAATCGTTACAAAACTCCGTTGAAATACAGTCTCCACGTTATGTTGAAAATAAAATTATGTATCTTTGAATATCTTGTCCAAACCCTTCCACATCAACAACAACAAGCAGATTTGTATTACAAAAGCATACAACTCAATAAGGGAAACTGAAGGGGATACTCAATACAACATTGTGGGTCATACCGCACAAAGTCAGCCATTTAAATTCTAGATACCTTTTTCCTCTATTTTAAAACTGTAAAGGAGATTTTCTCTTCGGGAATCACAGTTGAAAATCTCTGCTGCGAATTAACTGCAAAGTTCGCGCGCGCGGAACTTTAGTATTTGTTACGTCATCTCAGTTATTACGCCGTATAAGAATAAAAAGAAGTTGAAATTAACCAGCAAAGTATCGAACGATCACAACGATCGCTGCGATCGTTGCGATCATATGGAAGCCAGGCTAAACAAATGCAAATATGAGACCGCAGCGCTCGCTACGGAAACACTGTTAAATGCCTATAGATTTTAGGAAAGAATAAAATAAACTATTTATTCAGCGGAAAGTTGTATGATACCAAAGGCTCGTAAACATACACGGCCATATTAGCCTCAGTTTGTGTATTTAGCACTGTTGTGCTAATTGTGGACCGTGTAATACTAAATGAACAAACAAATATTGCAAATAAACTTGTTAAGAATTCCAACTGATGAGAGGCTAACCAAAGCACGGCCGAGGAGTTGAACTCGGGACTACCGAGAACAAATCCAGCTAGTGGCAGGCTGGAGGATTCCAGATTTCAAATCCAGCGCCCTAAACAAACCACTCGGTCACGCTGCCTCCACATGGAAAACGAACCGTACTCACCGAGCGTGGCTGACGAGCAATCCTCCGATTGATCAGTATTCTAATCCCTATTAACTCCATTAACATTTAATGACGTGCGTGAGACTGACGTTTGCTGACGTCAATCCGCATGATGGTGAGGATTTATATTCATTCTTTTTGTTTTTGTTTTAAGGTAATTCCATCGAAATAAAAGTTATACTAGAAATGTTCTGAAACTTTCCCATTGCGATGTAATGTTTCAAAATATAGAATAAAAAGAATAGGTCACCATTACCGCGAAGATATAATCGACTAAAAATACCTCATAATTCCTTACAAAATCAACCAAAAACACGTAATTTTTCACGTTTTCAGTGATTATTCATTTTTCTGCACTGAGAATTGGTCTATACTCCTTGCATAGAAAAAAGATGATTACTAGACTTAAATATGCGAAAACAATGATAGGTTACCACGCTCGTTTACGAGAAAACGATCATTTACCTCTCTGGCGAGCATAGCATAATGAAAAAGCCGCCATGTTTTTAATGTGCATGAGCGCGCTCGCGCGCGCTAATTACGGTCGAAGTTATGCGCAGAAAGGATGCGCAGTGCAATACTAAGGAATGACCTTAATTCGTACAAGTCACGTGATCCCTGATTGGTAGACCCTTTGGGCTAGAAACCTTGACACTAAACTAAAGTTTCTAGGACTAATAAAATCTGAAAACAAATCAAACATAGTACAGTCGAACCTCTACTAACGGCCACCTCTCCATAACGGCCACTTTTTTTGTCCCGGTGGACAGTCCATACATTCACTCTTGTTTTAACCTCTCTACAACGGCCACCTCTCCACAACGGCAACGGCCACTAAAGCGCGTCCCAGCTGCCAAAATAACCTCTCCACAACGGCCACTTAATCAACGACTGACGAACGGTGTATACAAAACCCTATTTTCTTTGGCGTACAGACTGTAATAGAAGGTCACGAAATTACCTGATCCGTACAGCGCACCGTCGGGCTGTACAGTATCTTATTAATTGCGGCACACGTTTAGAGCGCGATCACGACATTCAAGCCACTGATAGGAAGAGTACAGCTGATAAGGCTCTGTGTTTAAATTGCATTGCGAAATTGAAAAAAAAATGCCTTGTGGCACAGTAAGTCACATTAAAATAGAACTTCATAGCCACTCACTCAAGCAGACAATCCTTGACAGCTTCATTTCACGAAAGAGAAAATAACTGTCTGCAGTATCACTGTACCTTACTCGCTTTGTTGTGTTAACATTTCTGTTCTGAACATTTGGCTTCTGTTTTATTGATGTATTTTGATTGTGTTACGTATTCATATGCTATAATAAGCATCTTCTTAAATTGGTGTCATATTACACCCCTACCTCCCCATAACGGCCACCTCTTTACAACGGCCACTTACCTCTGTTCCCAAGGTGGCCGTTGTGGAGAGGTTCGACTGTAATTCAGTAGAGTGCACAAAGTTGAAGTTTTTCGGAGGTCTCTGTAAAATGTACCTGTGAACAGGCTCCACAGTCACGAGCGGAGAGAAAGCAAGACCGACGAGCCTATTCATACGCTATGAATAGGCCTAAATCGGACAAATGTGGATGGAGGATGGGAAAATGTGGATTGAAAAATAATTACTAAATAAATGATAAAAGTTAAAATTAAATATTTAAAAAAATACTCAGATCATGGAAGGGTGGGAATTTTGCAGGCACACGGAAATTAAGTTACTTTGCGCACAGTAGAGCGGTTTAAATAGGCCAATTTCGATATATTAAAATTCTAACTTGGCTCCGAGGCTTAGAGGAATAAAACAAAAGAATTCGTAAAGAAATCACATCGAGGTTGAGGGATGAATAAATAATTTCCTTTGTTTTATTCCCCTAAGCCTCGGAAGCAAGTTAGAATTTTAATATATCGAAATTGGCCTATTGAGTGTTGAATGTTATCTGGAATTGCTTTGATTTTGTTTACTTTGCTCTGTGATTGATTTAAAAAACTCCCGCCACCTTCTCAACCAATCAGATACAAAACCAAACCAAACCAGTTAAGGCCCGATCAAACGGTCATAACATTCTCACAACATTTGTTCAAATTAAACGGCCACAACAACCTTTCAACATTTCAAGAACACAACATTGTTGTGAGAGGTGGTCAAACGGTCTCAACATCGGCACACAACAAATGCTGTGAGAATGTTGTGACAAATGTTGTGACCGGGCCGGGCCTTTACGTGTATTTGTTTGGAGTTTTCATTGTTTCGTTTTGTTGTTTACGTTTGTTGTGATTGGCCATTGTAATTGCTTTGGTTTTGGTTTCACGACATTAAAATGGAAACCGCTCTATAAACAAAGTCACTTTTTTAGAGCGTGAAAATGTATTGTAGTCTAGCTCCTTCCCAACAAAGTACAGGTTTTTAGCAAATGCGGCTAACCAAAAAATCGAGGAAATAGCCAAAAAGCCATGTTTGCAACATTTGTACTTTGCAACTCGCGCGTGCGCAGATATAATAGTTCTCAGGTCACCTCCTCCACTAGTATTCCGTTTCAGAATATGTGTTCTTTAGGGAATTGATATTCCGGGCTTGTTATATTCAACGAAACGAAACGAAACGAAACGAAACGAAACGAAACGAAATGAAACGAAATGAATATGTTTGGTGGTTATATTTGATTTTAGGAATATATTCAGACTGGTCATGTTCGTTTCGTTGATTATCACTTTTCATTTCGTCGAATATCACTTTTTGTTTTCAGGTGTTTAGCTATCAACACGCGGGTTGAATTGTGATCACTTTTCGTTTCGTCGAATATCACTTTTTGTTTAATCCAAGTCCTTTGTATAGTTGGTTTCCTCGTAAGAGTTAAGCCCTTACACACTTGAAAACAAAAAGTGATATTCGACGAAACGAAAAGTGATAATCAACGAAACGAACTTGTTGTAGCGACTTACATGGACTTGGACTGGGTTGAGACGGTGTTGTATAACTCTTACACACGGCGGGAAATCGCAAGCACACAATTCAACCCGCGTGTTGATAGCTAAACACTTGAAAACAAAAAGTGATATTCGACGAAACGAAAAGTGATAATCAACGAAACGAACTTGTTGTAGCGATTTACATGGACTTGGACTGGGCCAGACGGTGTTGTGTAACTCTTAAACACGGCGGGAAATCGAAAGCCGACACAATTCAACCCGCGTGTGATAGCTAAACACTTGAAAACAAAAAGTGATATTCGACGAAACGAAAAGTGATAATCAACGAAACGAACATGACCAGTCTGAATATATTCCTAAAATCAAATATAACCACCAAACATATTCATTTCGTTTCATTTCGTTTCGTTTCGTTTCATTTCGTTTCGTTTCGTTTCGTTTCGTTTCGTTTCGTTTCGTTTCGTTTCGTTTCGTTTCGTTTCGTTTCGTTTCGTTTCGTTTCGTTGAATATAATAAGCCATATTCCGTGTATTCTGTTATTCCTAAACCGGAATGAGAATAGCCAGAATAGTCCCACAAGAATGCGCCCTTAATTTGGGTCAGGACGACACAAATAACGGCTGCGAAGGAGACTAAGAGTATTGCTACTCCCCTTGCCGGATTGGATGCTAGTCCATCGCAGGGTACTCGCAGCATTTTCATGATTAATTTTCTTAATCAAAATGTTTGTAAAGTCTTTGGACCTGTGGGTGCTTTGAATCTTCTACCTGTGTTAAAGAGAAATAGATCTGACTCTGAAGGAAGTTCTGATTTTCATGACATGTACAGAAGGGGATTTGATTGAATCATTTCTTTCTCTTATACAATGAGTTTGTTTGGTAGAAGATATATTAACACCCAAGAGAATCTTGATCAGAACATAACATTCTTTATTGTAATGAAAACAGAATGGGTTTCCCGGGGAGTGGAGGGGGGGAACTACCATATAAAAGTGACGGGGTGATCGTCGTACCTTTTAGGGGTTAAAATTCGTGTTTGGTACCACTCAGGGGTTAAAATCTAAATTGACTATTGTTAGAGCACCTTTTAGGGTATTTTAAAAGCCGGGAAAAAATAGGATAGGAACTACAGTTTTGTTTTACCATTGGTATCTCTTAGAGTCTTAGAGATGTTACACCCACGCCCAGGGGGAGTACTCAGGTATATTAGTGACGGGAGGTGCGAAGGCTTTGAATGGGTTTGAAATTAGTGATTTGGAGACTTTAGGAGGTAGAAATTTTCTGGCGGATTTGTTTTCGTTAGAAATATTTTGGCAGCTGGGACTTTTTGAAGGTTATAAAAAAACGTATCGCTCCCCAATTTGAAAGAATGACTGCAGTCTGCCTAAAGTTTTGACAGATGCATGATGAATGGATGCATGAACTGTCTCGCACTCTCTTGATGTTTTATTTTGTGTTTTTTTATTTTATTTTTTATGCGGAGAAAAAAGGGACATTTTGGGGGTTACGTACTGGGTCGTTGGACTTTTAGGAGGTGTGGTTTTAGTCTAATGGGACTTTTGGGGGTCTCAAAATTTGGTCTTATTCGCACCTCCCCGTCACTAAAACACCTCCCTCCTTTGGGCACCCACAAAGCGTCACTTTTATATGGGAGTCCCCCTGGTAGCGTCTATTGCTTCTATTATTTAACAGCTGCTTAAGTTCCAAATTAATGGCAAAATTCTCAGTGGAATTTATTCTTCCACTAATTTAACAGAGTAGCTAACAATGTATTCTCAGTTCACCATTTACCAAATCAATTTTTGGCTGAATTTCTGCCTCAACCAATACCTCACCCGAAACAAAATGAATAAAACAAGCTGAGTCAGTGGATGACCCAGAAAGACGAATCCTAGAATAGTTCCAATACTCTGTGTTGGATGGTCACTGTAATCAAGTACAGAATAAATATAAGGTTGCATTGAGGTATTTGTGCCTTTACACGCCCAGTAAACAACAGTAAACATGACGTAGAAAATGGTGATAAGCATCGGGTAGATCACGTGGAATAAACGAACTGGAACAGTTCCTAGCAAAGTCTCCAGCAAAATAAAAACAGTATTTAAGATTTGGGTAGTGACTATTAAGCCGTCAGCTTTAAATCCAGAATAGTCCCAGTTTGTGGCAGTAATTAGTAACGCAGTATTAGCAGCAATGTTGTACATCACCCACAGAGCTTCATGGTAACGCAACATGGGAATCTCTTGCATTACGTCCAATGGATTGACAGATGCTTTCATCTCCTCGTGACTTCGACCTTTCTCGCGCGTGGTGTCACGAGCGTCTGTTTTATCGCGTGGTTCCTCGCGCGACTTCTCGCGAGTATCCATGTCTGATGAGCGAGATATTCCTGAGCGGGATCGCTTTAATGGGATGGGTTCAGGGCTTCCCATTTCATACTCTCCCTGCTTGCATTCCTCTTTGTAGTAAAAAGCTGTTATTACGGTGGCAAATACAAAGTATATTGTTACAAATAAGAAGCTCCAGTTTGTTAGGTAAATAAACCACTTTTCATTTCCGTTTGCTGGGTGGAAACCGCTGTAAATGATCCAAGCACTGCAGTAGATGGCGACTATGAGACGATACACAAGGATCACGGGAACACGAAACCACTGAAATAAAAAGAAACATATTTTACCGTCTTTCCTCTATCTACCGCATCTCTATTAAGCCCTATTAAGGGTTTGGACCTCGGGACGGAGCCTCCCCATATAAAACTTTGTTCAGTCCCCCCCCCCCCCCCCCCCCCGGACAGAACTGACTAAAATTATATTTTTTCACAATTTTGAAAAGAGGATTTAACTTTAATCGTTCAGTAGTTATTCATTCATCCCTCTCGGACATTTGGATGTGACAATTGTTTGTCTGCAGTTTTTGACGTTGCCATGGCAACTGCGTAATGACATGCAGGTTTACCCGAATTTTTATATCTAATTCTTCATTGTAATGATATTGTTATGTTAGGCTCCATGTTCTCCTCGCCTACGTTTATAGTTCCACATGCAACCAACTCGTTAGACCCTTTTCTGCCTTTACTCATAGCCTTAAGCAGGCTCACGTTTGCGGGGTCATATGCGAGCGGCGGAAGCCACGAGGTCCGCTCGTGCTGTAGGACTTCTGTCATTCATTGTTATTTGTAGCCTACAAAACAGGCGTATTTTGGGCGAGCGAGCGCTGAATATCTAAACACTCGAAGGAGATAAACAATCGCAAGCCCACAAACCGCCTGCATTGCAGGCTATGTTATTTGAGGCCAACTGAGACACGATCACGTGATGTTTTTGTTGCTTAGTTAGCGCAAACTGTGTTTTGTTTCAATATCAAAACAAGTTCGCGAGGAAAGAAAGTTCGTTTGAGTTTTAAAATATTTATTGATATTTGGCTTTGGACATAACCCGTTCCTCGAAGTTCACGATTGCTCTGGGAAAGGATATAAATTTCCGCGGACAAATGTCGATGAATCGAGATGAAGCCATTCTTTTGGCTTGTCACTTGAGGAATGGTAATGAGCTATGACGTCAAATATGTCTAATTTCAATCGCGTGACTTTTTTTCAGAAATGCTGATATCAAATTGCATAAATTACCACGAGTTAATGTAGTATTTTGTAGGGGACCAGATAATTATTTTACTTGTTGAAATATGTCGAACATCAAATCAATTTTGTCTTATAATAACTAGCATGAAAATCATATTGAATTGCAATGTGTAGTGACCGAAGACACAATGTCAAAAGCTAATATGGAAAGTACAAAACTATTTTGCAGAGCCAAACTACGAACGGTTCAATATAGATATTTCCTTTTTCTGCTGCGAGCACTTTTTATGTAGATTTGTCGCCCACTTGCTAATATCCAGTAGTATTTATCAATCGGCCAAGAATACCAAATTTTATAAACATGACTGTACACAACATCTAAATTCCGAAATAGTTGTCGAACATTTTGCGGGAAGGTTGTCTTTCCAATGAAGATATTTTACAAATGTTATGGAGATAGTGCGATGAAACCATCAGCTATATTGGTTATTTGTGTATATACAAATATACGATTCCTCGTTACTCTGCTAATGTTGGTCCATCGACAATACTGGAATTCGAAATGAGGGTTGTCTTTGTACAAAGTTTATTTATCATGGAGGTTTTCTCTCACGTATAAATCAACCTGTACAATCGACACATATATCAGTTCCATGTCATCAAACCTGATAATTTCGCAATTAAGTGATTAACGTTCGATATTCCACTGTTTAAGTTGAGATAAAATCAACAGATATTGAAATTGTCACTGTCTGAGAAATAACCAAATATGAGATCATATTAGGTCTATATAAAGCGAAAATATCTGATGTCAAAGCGATCCATTAAACTGTATAGATCTTTTAAAAGTACATGCGAGGGCTTTGTTCTCCTCAATACTCAAGTCTGTCATCGAAAGTGTATTTTGTTAAAAGAAGGTTAATGAAAGCAAAATTCTTTACTTTCCCATTGTGTTAAGATGACAGCAAGGAAGCCGCTTGCATATAAAACAGTTCCTCTTTAATTAAGCAGCTACGGTGGTCTAAAACTTGATGTAAGAATGATCAAGGATTCTTTAAATACTGTTGTATCTAAAACAATCGTTTTGATACATTAAAAATATCCAAAGAAACAAGAACCAGTGAATTGCTACGCATGCAAATAAGCGAACAAAGGCGAAATATATAATGACTCACCGGAGACTCGGCAAAGTCGCCTGCATTAGAGTACAGTAAACGGAACTGTATGAGCCTAAACTCTTCCTTGATCTCTTGAAGTTCTGCTCTCCACATTACAGCGTTAAAATGTCCCAAGCCTGAGAGGCAAAGAGAAGTTTTAAACCGAGCGACACATGGCCGAATTCAATGGCGTTACACTCAACACATAACAATTCAGTTGATTTGCTTAACAATAAAGATGGTATCCCTTGGGTGATTTATTTCTGACCACGTGCTTAGCAGCGGCACTCATCAAACATTCAAACGCGATATCAGTGTTTTTATGTACTGTATCCTTTGAACAGTACATGTACAGCTTGCATGTACTCTTAATTCTAAAGGAACTTTTAGCTGGATTTTCTCTGTAAATACCATCTCTCAAAAAACGGCGGAAAATGCTAACCTAACTTGCTGTTGTTGCATGATGTACCCTGGGTGCCACCCAGGGTACAGTGATGAAGATTCGTAAACAAAATCTGATGGCGTGCGCTAACAAACTGGTACAAACGATGTATAGAAAGAAATGATGGTAAATTTTAAGTTTGGTAGAAACATAATAAGAAAGATATTATTCCTTCAGTGACACAAGCTCCTCTGAAAAATAATTCCTAGTTTTCTTTAGATTTGCAAGTTTAGCATAAATTATATTGCATTGTTCGTCAATTCGATTTAGCCCATGCAATTTGCTTTAAATCCCGAACAGTTAAAACTGACCAAAAAAACTGACAAAATCGTATTAGTCATTTGAAGATTATTTTGTTTGGTAATAAAGAAAGATGGTAAATTTTAAGCTCGGTAAATAAAATGAGAAAGATGTTGTTTGAGTTTGTCCCGCGCTCGTGACAAACTCAAACATCTTTCTCGTCATTCTGTTTATTTCTTTTATTTAGAAGGGCCCGTTGGTTGAAAAATGCAATCGTTGGGTTTTGAACTTCAGAGTTCACTTGTTATTGAAATGCGCCGTAATCAGATCATGTGTGAAGAAGGAATTAGTCACGTCATGTACTAATATTACTGGTTGACGACCTATGCCACCGTCCCCGGGGATGTAAATGTAACGACACCCGTAAAGGGGCTGAGTTTTACGCTATGCAGTGGGGTACAGGGGGACGAGAACCCAGGACTAAAGGGGACGGGAAGTCTAGCAGAGACGGGAAAAGAGAGGGCGGGATACCCAAGGTGTGGGGAGCCGGGAGGAATAAGAACTATTTCGCAATATATCGTAATATTTTAAAACGGGAAAAGCACAAGTATGGAAGGGGCGGGAACAGGGAGTCAAATGTACGGGAAGCGGGACGTTCGGAGGCCAACCGCCGCCCCCCCCCCCCCCCCCCACCTCCACCCTTATGAAGGAAACCAACTCAAAACCAAAGTAACTAATCTCAAAACTCAACTCAAAAATAAAGTAAACTCGGTACACTGGGCATTAATATCATTGTAAGATGGGAACATTTTATTAGAATGGGGGCGCTTATTAGGGACTGTGCAATAATTACCAGGAGGGGGGGTTGGAAAACCAGAGGGGGAGGCATAAAGTAAAATCAAAGCAAGGATAGGGGGGGCTTAAGGTAAAATAAGTCACTCAAGAGAGGGGGGGCTTAACATTTTATTTCAAGTACATATTACATTGGTGAATCCATACCTATTTATAAGACGGACCTGAAAATAACACACATGCTCTTTTTCTTCTGCTATGGTTCTGTTGAACATTGCTACCGAGGTGATGTTTGTTCCAGACGCGGATGTCCAACAATTAAACATGTAGTAGGAGCTCTTCTTTCTGTTATAAGATTTTAATCCACAGGTGCGTGTAGAGAAAATGTAGGGTACTTGTATAAAGGTGTGTGTATACTGTGAGTGGGGGGGAGGGTGGGGGGGGGGGGGGTCGTACATAATATCTGACTGCCAGTTAGAGGGGGGGGGGGCACTAACAAAATTCACTCCTTTAGGAGGGGGGTATTACCTAATATTAGGCTACATGAAGCTCATTTTCCAACCCCCCCTCCTGATAATTATTGCACAGTCCCTTACAAAAACATCTTCAAATGCGGGCATTTAATTGAGAGGGGCACTTATTGGAAGGAGGGCGCTAAATCGAATCATGTACGGTAGTTGAAAGTTATGCCACGTCATTGCAAGCAATGTTGCAGATAGTGGATACACACGTTCAAATTGTTGCGCGCAATGTTGCAGATAGTGGACACACGCTAGTATTGTTGCACGCAACGTTGCAGATAGTGGACACACGCTCAAGTTGTTGCGCGCAATGTTGCACGTTGTGGACACACGTTCAAATTGTTTCACGCAATGTTGCAGATAGTGGATACACACGTTCAAACTGTTGCGCGCAATGTTGCAGATCGTGGACACACGTTCAAATTGTTGCGCGCAACGTTGCAGATCGTGGACACACGTTCAAATTGTTGCACGCAACGTTGCAGATAGTGGATACACACGTTCAAATTGCTGCGCGCAATGTTGCAGATAGTGGACACACGTTAAGGTTTGGACAAACGGTGCAACATTGTGCGCAACATTGGGCAATGTTGTGTGTCCACCCCTGAAATTGTTGCGCGCAATATTTCAGAAGTAGAATCTCGTTCTACTTCTGCAACATTGCGAGCAACAAATTTCATCGTGCGTCTACCATCTGAAACATTGCGTGCAATGGCGTGACGCAACTTTCAATCTTCAGCCAATCAAGTTTCACATTAACAGTCGATCCCCTATTCTTTGTTTTCATCTGACGTCATCAAAATTCTCAAATCTAAACTGTTAATCCTACAAAGCTATTCTTTTTATATCTTCCAGACATGGAAATCATTAATCTCTATGCAATGTTTGGTATCGATCCGGTGATTCCTTTTGGAAATAAAGCTATTTGAAATTTGTGATGTCCCGGATGAACGTGTTTCTTAACTGACACAAAGAACGGATATTTTTATATCATTTTAAATTTTCAGACGTGATTGTAATTTAGAAGTGATTTCTAAACAGATTTGAAGTGAAAGCTAATGATATTGACGGTAGAATCTACTCTACTTCTTTTGCAATTTTATGGTGGCCATTGGTGTTCCAAAATTATTTTTTTTCCTTCTATCCCTTCTTTAAACCTCTTAAAATTTCATTGAAATTCAGGTAGAATCCCCCTTAATCGATGATCCTTGTGATCACGTTATGACACTGCACGAAGATTATTACTTATATATTTGACTGATTGATTGAAAAAAAAAATTTATATGTATAATTAAAAAAACCTTGGAATCGCTACTTTCGGGGGGCTCGCTACTTTCGGGATTTATTAGCAGCCACAAATTGTTGACGTTACTTTCGTAGCCTGTTCAGGCGTTCGGGATAGTGAGGAGTGCGCGCGAATTGAAGCGCGGAGCGCGAAGAGCGGTGGGGGATTGGGGAGAGGTAATACACGTAGTTTGCCCTTGTTTTGAAAAATCTGATGACAGATAGGAGTCCGAAATAGAAGGTGATGACTGATAAAAACATTCTACCACGCCTTATGCTAATTTATGACTGGCCCCTGTTAATCGGTGAACCTCTATTAAGCGGCCACTTGCCATTTCCCCGAGGGTGGACGCTTAATAGGGGTTCGACTGTATGTATTTCTAACCGCTGACCAAAAACGTCGCCCATCGTACTTCTTCGCCTCTTCGGGTGGCAAGAGGACAACAGCGATGGGTTGGTCACCTGAAGAAGAAAGTACCCTTATTAACTATTACAGAGGTAGGTCATCTATTTTCTAAGCCATCTCTGTGGTTCGGAATCCAAACATTTTGGTTCCTGGGCCTTTCTTTCAATTCTTTACACACGTGGCGGAGCAGCCGTAGCGCGAAATTTTGTTTACTTTTTCTTCGCATAAAACAAACTAAAAGCCCTAGCTCTTCTTCAACATATTTACCTGTTTTTGGCTTGGCTAGTTTTGCAATATCTTGTTCAATAGAAATGCACGAAATGCTGCACGAAATGTTGCAACGTGTAGCCACGTCGAGTGAAAAATGTTGCGCGCAATATTGCACCGTGCGTTGCGCGCAATGTTGCAGATAGTGCACACACGGTCCTAATACTTACCCAGGATAACCCCGTCAGTGTAAAAACACTGGTATCGAAGGGGGTCTTGCATTACTAAAATAAAAGCTCCTTAAAAATCCCTAAAAGGACACACGTTAGACTGTTGCACGCAATGTTGCAGATAGTGGACATACATTCAAATTGTTGCACAGAATGTTGCAGATAGTGGACTTGTTGCGCACAATATTTCAGAAGTAGAAAGAGATTCTACTTCTACAACATTGCACAAGTTGCGCGCAACAATTTCAGGGGCGGACACAATACAATTCAGGTATTGCACGTAATGTTGCACTGTGTGTCCGGCTCATTAGCAAAAAGTGATAACTATTATATTTATTCCGAAGATCAATGTTTTATTCCTATAATCAAATCATATTTAAATGGCAAGAAATCAGTCAGTAGGCGCACCCTTTAGCGTTTGTAATATATTTGTACAACAAATTAAAATCTATGGAAATCCAGGTCCTTTCGTTGTAACTGATTGAGTTCACAAAAAATACTCTGTTCATTGTACATGTACGTTATTAGCTGTGATTTATTACCTAAAAAATATATGAAACCGATATACAGCCTACGCGTTGAGGCATTAATATTCCAATAACTATTTTTTTATACTTTCTTCAACAACAAATACTGATATATAAGATAACAGGACTGGTTCTCTCCTCTCTGTAAATATTTATTAATATTTATTGCTATTGTGTGTACTATTATGTTATTTTGCTATAAGTAGGTAGAATATTTTGTGTGCGTCTGTATGTGTATGTCTGTGTGTACTTTTTTAACCTCTCCGGCCTAGTAATTTAATTTAGTATATGTAATCTGGCTCCCTGGCATTTTTAGCTTTATAGTTATTTCAGGGAGCCAGTATCCATAAATATTTCAATTTGTTTTTTCTTTAAATTCTTTTATGTAATAATAATTATTAATGGGTAAATAAAGTTGTTGTTGTTGTTGTTGTTATATGGAGTAAAATACAATCAAACCTTCCTGTGCAACCATTGAGCGTCTCAAACTACTAAAAGCCATGACTCAAAATTTAGATCTCTGACATCGAGTAAACGACTACCTCCAGCAAGTGACCATCTAAGCTTGTCATTTTGGGTGGTTGCTTACGGGTCAGGTTCAACTTCTGCCATCTTTTGAAACAAATCACTAATTAATTATCCCATCCCTCACTGACATGAGGAGGGAGGGGTGGTCTGGGCGATAAAATGTGTCACAGTTAGTCAAAGTTATATTTTCTTGCCACATTTCTGGCCAAGAAAACAACGTAGTTTATACAGACCAAAAAGGAGAGCTTGAACAAGAGGCTGTCCCACCAAAACAAACCCAACCAGAAGACCGCTTGTGAAACCCGGGCTTTTGTTGTAATCTATGTACGAGTAAATGTATGGTTCGCCACGAGCGTTGGTGCCATTCACTGCCCAAAAGATCACAGTCAACAATATGTAGCAAACACCAAGGATCAAAGCGTAAACAACATGAAGAATTCTCACAGGATTTGCGCTTAGCATGATGTCTGCGACAATAACAACACTATTGATCAAATGGGTGGTCACGTCCAGAACGCTGGTTTTCCCAGTAAAAATCAGTGTCCAATACAACAGAGTAATCAAAATGGCGGCATTAGCGGCGATGTTGAAGACTACCCATAAGCCCTTGTGATACCAAGACATGCCCACTACTGGTTGTTCAATGTCAATGCTGGTGCTTAGGCCATCTCCTCCCTCTGCGTCACTGTCGGGGCTTCTGGTAGCCTTCATTTGCATGACAGCTGCGTAGTTTGCCACTCCAAAGTGATGGAGAATGCTGACCACAGTAGCCCAGATGAAATAGAGCGTGACGAAGGTGAAGCCCCAGTTAGTCAGGTAGATGAACCATTTCTCGTCACCATTGGCAGGATGGAAACCACTGTAAATGATCCAACCCAGGCAATACCCGGCAAAAATACAGCGATATATTGTCACTACCACATCTGGGAACCACTTTAGAAAGGAGAATAAATCATGTTAATTAAAGGGGCCAGCGGCACAGTCATGCGCATGTATAGCTTTGATTGACAGACAAGGTTTTAAAAAACAAAATGTGAAAAGTTTAACAAATATTATAAAATCATTACAACTTGGCTTTTAAATGCAAAAAATAAAAAGAGGTTATTCAGTGGAAAGTTGTGTAATATGGCTGGGTATTTTTACAAGTCAGTTTTAATTTTTTCGAGCCTTTTATAGGCAAAAAAAATAAACATTGATGAGTAATAAAAAATGCCCAGCTGTATTACACAAATTTCCGCTGAATAAATTGTTTATTATACGACATAATTCTTTCCTACATAATTCTTTCTTTTCTTTTCAACAGTGTTTTCCGTAGCGCACGGTCAGGGGGACTAAGACGAGTGTAATACGGTCTCCTATTTGCACTCGTCTTGGTGCGTATTCACACTCTAAAATACGATGTTGTATAATAAATTAATTTATACAAGAACAACAATTTCAGCTTGTACAAAATGTAATTTGCATTGTAATGGCTGGTGATGGGACCTTTATACACTGTAATATGGTGGTCAGAAGGTCTGACTGATTTTGCATTGACTTAATTGTCAAATTTGTCAAGTTTCTGCCGGTTTTTAATTCTTGGATAACAACTTCCCAGTTACCAACGAATAAACTAACCTGATTCTATTTTTAAAAGTCCTGTAACATGTTCATTTATAGCTTTTAAAGCATGATTTTCAATTATTATTATTTTCAGTAAGGGGGGTCGCTACCTTCAGGCGGTCGCTATTTTCAGAATAGAAGGGTCATTTAACTTTCAAGAATATACAAGTAGAAGATTTCTGTAATGTAGTTATGGGATTCTACAGTATGCAAAAAAGAACAGCTAATGTAAGCAATTCAATTTTATAATATTGATGACATCATGTTTATGATAGAGCAAGCGATCAATCCCCCCTCACATAGTCAATCAAGCCCAATCAAATTCCAATCATTCAATTGATTTGGAGCAGGTTCAGTTTACAATCGAACTCAACATAATCGAACTCACCAAAACATTTTGCCAATCGAAAACAATTGAACGTTTGATAATATATGAATGCTTAAATCAATTGAATATAATCGAACTGTAGAATAATAATTATTTCTAGAGTTCAAAATTATGATCTAACTTTTTCCTTGGCCTCAGTGCTTTGACATTCCAAACCGGTTTCAAACAGGGCGTTGTGTTCAAAGAAGTTGTGTGGGCTATAATTTCAAACACATTAGTGTACCAGGCGAGAGGCAAGATGTCGGTCAAACTAACAATAATTATTCACAAGGCTTTTATTTTCAAAGACTGCAGTGATTATTGATATTTAAGCCGATATATTTTATGCTATTATACATTCAACTCACTATCTCTTTTCTGATTGGCCAAAAGCGTGTAGTGAATTTTCGAAATCAGCGCCTTTGAAAGCATCTACATCATCTACCTACAGATTAGCGAGAGGATCATGGGTAATAACCCGCCTGCAGATTATACAATAATCATGTCAAAAAAGGACACTCAAGGTCACAGGTAATCATGTCATCTACATGTATGACCGCAGTACATGATTTCCAAGGGTAATCATGTCAAGTTCGTGTGCTTTGTGTTGCTTGCCGCTAAGTAACATCGGTGGCAGAAGCGTTATTCTTTTTCGTTGAATGTATAATAAAACAATATTGAAGGGCTGGGTGCATATCCGACTTATGTTGACTTTGAGGATTTTTTTCTTCTTCTCAGATTTGCCTCCTTTTTGGCATGTACGTGATAAACAAATTAGTTGCAAAACATCGCCCCGTATTTTGCTTCGTTTTTAAAAAAATACACAGAAAAATATGTCGCGCACAGGACTCAAACCTTCAAAAACATGAAGTTTGCCGATTTACCTGTTTTCAATGAACATCACTTTTTATCGCTCCGCTGATTTCCATTGTTCAACAAACAAAGGCTTCTTCCAACAGCTAATATTTAAATACTGATTTACTCTCCCCCCCAAAAAAATCAATGTTGCAAGTCATTTTCACAGACACGACCTTATTCTCACAGGATTGCATTGCTAGGCTCCAACATTGATAGGGGGAGAGGGGAGAGGAGGGTACTGTTTTAACTAAGTTTAAGTTTAATCACACTCGGAAAATAATATATTTCACAACCTTCCTAGAAAGAAACGCGAAACAACATTTAACCTTGTCACTGCAAGTAAATCCCTGTATGGTGATCATTTTACTGTAAATCTACCTTGTGAATGCAAGCAAATCACTCTACGGCTGCCATTTTACTGTAAATCTACCATGTCAACACAAATAATTCACTGTACAGCAGCTATTTTACTGCTTCATTGATTTCATTGTTCAAAGAAACAAAGGGATTATTTACTAAGCAATACGGTAATGTAAAAACGCATGTTTTTGAACACATTATTTCTCTCAAATGAAGGAGAAACTATTGAAACAAAAAACGGTGCAATGTTTAGCAACTAATTTGTAGGTAACATGCCTAAAACGATGGAAATCTGAGAAGGAAAAAAAGAAAATTCCTCAAAATCAACATCAGTCGGATATGCACCCAGCCCTTCAATTTATTATTAGATTCAGTTTTTGTGATATCCGGAATAATCAAGGTCGAGATAAGAGTTATCAGCGAAGCTTCCGCTTCCGCTGATAACTCTTCAACCTTGATTATTCTAGATATCACAAAAACCTCATCCAATAATAATTGTTATAATTAATTATTATTCAACAAATAATAATAATGTCATGATGCTCTCAATGTCTGTCAACCATACACTCAACAGATATCATGCGATGTATGTAATTTTGTAATTAATTGCACTGTAAAATGTTCAAGTCAGTTATTATTCAACAAATTGATAACACAACTAAAAAAATACTCTTCCACTTTTATTTCAAGAACTGACAGTCAGTTCTTGAAATAAAAGTGGAAGTGTTTTTTTAGTTGTTATCAATTTGTTGAATAATAAAACAAATATCCTGCTCAATCTTGCAGAATTGCCTGATTTTAGCCAACTTGGCCCATGGCCTCGTCGGCGTGCAATTTCGCAGGATAATTGTTAAATATTTGTGCTTATTGATATTTATGCCGTTATAGTAGAACTATAGAACAAAATCGAACTAATCATGTCGATTCAGTTAGATTGGTTCGATTGAGTTCGGTAATCGAACTCAACGAAAGGTTCCTGCCAGTTCGATTATGTTCCATTGCCGAACCAATCACAAAACAATCGAACGATTGGATTCGATTGAGTTCGATTGATTTTGGTTTCTTCGATTGACTACGTCGGGATCCCTAATATATAAAGGCATGTTGATAATCCATCATTAATTGAACTTTTCATTTAGCTTATAACAAGCTTAAAAGCTTCTTTGTTCAAAACATAAGCTTATATAAGCTTAATTTTATTGCGGAATTTCCACTCCGCGTCGACTATTAAGCTTATTAAGCACTTCAATCGTGAATGGCGGTGAAAAGAGCGCTAAATGGTTCTAAATATGAGCTAATATGTTTTCCTTGCCATCAGATTATACATAAATACTGTCACGTTTGAAAAGAAAAACATACGAAATACCTCTATAAATAACGAATTAATTCGAATACCTCAGGAAAGGTGCAAGGTCACATCGAACACTCAGTTTTATCTGAAATTACGTAACGTAAATACTGCTACACATCTCTAATAACAACTTATAAAACTCACCAGAGATCGAACGAAATCTTTAGCATCAGAATGCTGCAATTTAACCTGGGAAAGACGAAACTCTTCGCGGCACATAGCTGCGGTAACGTGGCAAGGAACAACTTGTATGGTGTACAAATAATTCTGACGTCACATTTCATGACGATTCTTTCGTCACGCGTGACGACGCAAATAACGGATATGAACAGCCCTGCAGCTGGGATTAGAACAGCCCCCGAAATGATCCCGACATAGGCTCCGCGGTGGGGATGGGGTAAAAAGAAAACTGCGAGCGAAGGGGCGAGCCTATTCAAAGGCTATCCCGACACCGAACTGATCCCCAAATCGACTGGAATTCAATTTCTTTGAAGTACGAACTGGAACGCGTCCAGAAAAGGTTTTTCGGTTTTTGCACTCAAAATATCCGTTGCGGTTTTCGGTTTTTATGAATAAGAAAATATAGAATACTTCATGGAAAGTGCGCACGTACGGTATTTACGCACGAGTTGGTGATGTGTCAGAAATCGAACGAGTGAGATTTCTGATGCAAACCAACGAGTGCGTAAATACCGTACAAAGCACTTTCCATGTTGTATTATGTCAGGAGCCCATGGGCTCCTGATTATGTTTATTATATACATACAGAGATTTAAAACCCAGTTTAATGAGAATTTTTATTCACAAATGCAAGTCGACAAGCAACATTCAAAAGCTTATAACAAATTCGCAGCTATATTGGCCAAGCGAAACAAAACAAAAACATGAAATATAAAGTGTAAATTGGAGCCTGACCTTGCTTTGCCTTTGTCCTTGTTACCGCGGCCAGCTTTTTTAGTTCTTTTTGTTTTGACTGTAGACATTTTCGAGTCAACTCAAATTGTATGACACTAGGTCACTAGCTGGGTAAAATGCCTCTCAAAACTTGAACTCGACGCGAGGCTTCTTAAACTTGAGGGTTCGTAATCTCCTCCATCTTTAATACGTCTAACAGAGCGAATAAACTCTGTGAGATACTTGTCCAGTTCTTCTGGTGCCATAGTGTACAACTCTCGCTCGTCGTGTTTTCGTTTCTCAATTCTTTCAACAATTTTACGTCCCGCTTCGATTTTCTTTTGTGTTCTTGTTCTCCGGACTTTCGACGTAATCTTCCACCAGAAGAATTGTAGGCAGCAAACCGCCTTTCACTCATGTTTTTAGAGAAATGTAAGCTTAAACATAAACGCTGAAATTATATCATTTTAACTGGCGAAGAACGTGTGTCGATGTGTGCGAAACGCCGCCAATCAGCCTTGAATGAAACATAAACTTGTTACGGCTGCACACGTCAAAACACATGATACGCGGCTCCTGATTGGACGTATCATTTTTCTCACACGTGAAAAAAGCGATACGCGTCATTTGATTGGCTTATACCAGCTTGCGAACGGAAATTTACTTCGCGGCTTTCCAGTGAGTAAATCTCTGTATGTATATAAAAGCGGTTTTTCTGTTTTGATTATCCGTTTGCCTAGTTCCTAGGCCTCTTTATTTCATCTCGGTCAATCCGTGTAGGTTCACGTGGTGCGCCTCCTTTCGGAATTCAATAAAATAACAATTCAATATACTGTGTCGATTCATATTTTGATTGGGATGATATTCTGTTTTCTAAAATGTTATACGTTGAAGTAACAAGTATTTATTGAAAGTATCCCGCGGAAAACGCAGGACATGGCATTTCCGAAACCCTAAATTTCAACATTTTCTGGGGAGCATGCCCCCAAACCATCCAAATGGAGTGCGTCTTCGGCGCTTTTAATAGTTTTTTTGGAGCTAACAGCTTCAAAAATCGCATACTACGTCCCTGCCTTGAACTTTACATTCGAAAATGAAGATGCGAACGAACCTAACCAAAGTGAAGATGTCAGTGAATCTATTGACAATTATGAAGACAACGAATTCGATGAAAGCAGCTATGAAGAGGTGGGCCGGGGCTCAATGCTAGTTTTAAAATGCACGTTAGAGACGGGAAACCTCGTTTGCTTTTAGCAAATTCTAAGACGAAACCCGCGAGCTCTGTCAGTGAAGTTTAGAGCCACCTTATTTTTACGACTGAATTTATAAGGTACAGTACACCCTCGGGACAAGGAGAAGTGTCTCTTTAATAGAGGTTACAACGATTATATGAGCATCAATCAGTTTTGCCGGGGCAAAAGTTTGGGAGGATATGTCCCCTTAATGGAGGTGTCCCAAAGTGGAGGTTCCACTGTAATCAGTAAAAATGTCTGTGATGTCGATATATTAGACAAAAAAGGAAATTTTCACCGTGTTGTTTGAAGTTATTTATCTCAGATATAACGATACTAGGCTCGTGAAGATCTGACCTTTATTTTCTGTATCGGCGTAACATAATATATCGAAATTCAATATAAGTTTTATGCTTTGAGCTTGTCAATTTTTAGAGATATATTTAATTTTTAATTTATATTTTCATTTCTTTATTGTAATAAGTATGAACTTTAATTATGCGAAATTGCAGTTTACAGAGCGAAATACTCTGTCCGCGCTATTGCCGATCACGGTTGCATTAATTAGTAGTTCCACAGTATACTTTTTTAATCGTTGTTTGTATTTTGACTCTCCCTAAAATACAGAACAACTCGTAAAATATACAGTGATACTACACACTATCTAATAAGATATATTTGTAGTAACGTGTGTGCAATCACTACAGCAATTCATATGTCGACATATGAGTGTAGTTATATAGTCAGGACGCCGGGGACTTACAGTAAAGAGCGCCCTACCGTTGCAACTTGAGAAAGTTTTTGATTAATTTTTGACAATTTTCTGACATCTTTTTGACAACTTTCTGATGGCTTCATTTACATTGTAAACTAATAAATCAGTGCAAGAACGTGGAGCTTCACAACTCCGCCTCTCATTGGTCTTGCATTTTGATTGGCCAGCGTGAGTTAAAACGAAAGCCATCAGAAAGTTGTCAAAAAGATATCAAAAATAAAAAACTTTGTCAAGTGGCAATGGTAGGAGGCTCTTCACTGTAATATCGTAGACTACAAGCAACCCATCTTTCACTTAATTCGTAGATAAAGAAGCGAAAAATTAAGAAAATAAATGGCCGCCTCCATTTCTCGCACCGCCATTTTTTTTCGTCTCACTTTATTTCGCTTCTCGCTCGACGAACCAAGGGAACGATGGGCTGCTTGTAGTCTGTAAGACCCTGTAATATCGTAATATCGTGGTCTATCCAGTAATTTACTCTGACTACTAGTGTTCAGTATTAAATGAACTTCCTATTTCACCCATATTGCAGAATAACCTCTATATAGTATATAATCTCTCCTTCTCTCTGATGCTGAAA
The DNA here is from genome assembly GCA_029204205.1 of Desmophyllum pertusum. Classification (NCBI taxonomy): domain Eukaryota; kingdom Metazoa; phylum Cnidaria; class Anthozoa; order Scleractinia; family Caryophylliidae; genus Desmophyllum; species Desmophyllum pertusum. The sequence goes on from MU827313.1 coordinate 227,191, forward strand.
TCATTGTATTCCAACACGAAGTCAAATTGGAACTACCTATATAAACAATTAAGTCTATTGGAGGCTGCACTATCGGCTAGAAAAAACCCGACGCTGGAAAATTGTCCGATATATGAATAACTGCACAAGAAGCGAGGTTTGGAGGGCAGTTATGAAATTTTGAGAACAATTTTGAAGTCGATGGCTTTATTAGCCCAAAACAGTGATCCAGTATAATCCTTATAATCCTTCAAAAAATAACAATTCTGTAGCCATTTCTCAGCAAAACCGTTCTGTTCAAGAAGGTCCAACCGCGCTGGATTGAATATGACGTTTTCAATTTCCATTCATCGATTGGTCAGATAAAGTTTTCGGTGATTTTCATTGGTCGAGGGCACGTGAATAGCAAATGCCACACGCGTTTCTCTACTACTGCTGAACTGGGGATTATCACGTGATAATTGTCCACGTGACCTATAATGACCAAAAATGCGACACAAAAAATATTGGTGGATTATAACACCTTCTAAAATGGTTAATAAGTATACAGTCAGGGAAACAAGTACCAGTTGATGACGAAATCCCGCCTCCGAGACGGGACTGAGCCCGCGGTGTTCGTCCCCGAAGTTGCTAACCAACATCACGTGTATTTGCTGGCGCGATTGCTTTCGGAGTACTCGTGAGTGCTCGCGCTAGTTTCTGATTGGATCAAAAGATTCAGAAACTCTTCGAGTGCTTCCACGAAGATACTTGTTCCCCCGACTGAGTACTCATAACATCAACTGCTTCTCAATGTGTGTAAATAACGCCTTAATCTAAACAATCCGAAATTGAATAACTGAGTTGCTGGAAGACCCACCAGTCCATACAGCATGACCAGTATAGCAGCAGCATACGGTTGAGCCCCATAATCAAGGATTGGATAAATGTAGTTATCACCACTGGTATTAGTGCTCAGCAAGAGAATATGAAGGGTAAGAGAGGTAATGTCCCATACATGGGTCATTTCTATGATAATCCGTCTGATGCTATTTTTAGATCAGCTACGCGTTACCAGTGCACCTCGGATAATTTATCTTCGCGCGCGTTGCGTGGGTGTTTCGTGCAGTTCTTACATGAAGGCGAAATGAGGAGTACACTCCAGAAGCGTTTCGGTTTGTGGCCGGAAGCAAATCCGAAACGGAGAAAGGAAGAGACAAGTTTCTGTGAAGGAGAATGTTCTAGTGAAGTATTTTTTTTACTGAAGGTAAGATAATTCAAGCTTATAGATCCTTTATAGGTTAGAGATAGCATAAACTTACCGTGTAAGCTTGTGGACTTTATAAGCTTAATAAGCTTATAGTTTTCAGTAAACCTCTTTCTATAATTAAACGACTTTTAAATAACTTTACTTTTATTGTTGCCCACAGCTCCTATTTTTCTGAACAGTATACCAAAAAGATCTCCTAGACTTCCGCAGTAAAGGAAGCGAAAAACTCCACACACTGTTGATGCGAAAACTGGAGAAGAAATCCTCAGCTTTGAATTTTGTGGAAGCGTACGAACGAAGACAACCGGACCTTGAATCATTTTCTTGGCCGAACGATTGATTGAATTTTCAGTGTTTTCAGTTGGGAATTCACTCTGAAATAGAACTTGTAGCATCTGGAAGCATCTAGCATCTGCCCGGCTTTATGTCATTATCGTCAGCAGTTGAAAAGCAGTATTCAGAGCAACATGAGGACATATAAATTATGGAGCAAATAATATACCTGCAATTTTCTTAGAAGAGATTTAATAAAACGTGGGGATATTGTGTGGCCGGTGGACATTTCTGGTTTGCTTCAGGAGAAATCTTATCCAGCCAAAGCAGAGAAGAATAAACTCTCTGACCTGAGAGTTATTTCTGTTATGCACATCTTGTTCTTGTTGACTATCTTCCTTCGATCCACCTCTAATTTGTCACATCATGAGTAAATCTATTTTCAACCCACTTGTATTGCAGTCCAAAATATTTTGCAAATTATATTAATATCCACAAATGGATCATGATGACAGATCCTGAGGATATTCATTTATTTGTGGACATTCATGTGTATCCATTAACATTTTGTAGAATAATTAATACTGTTTATCCTCTCTTAATAGTCACATTATGAAAATGTAATTATCTGTCTTAATCAATCCCAATCATGACGTTATTACTAAAGCCTATTTCACAGATAATGGACCCAATGATCCACCTCAATCTAGGGATAAATATACATTCCAGACTCTGATATCCTGTAAGTTTAATATTTTGAATGGTCGGTTCAGTGAACATTTCACAAGTGAAATATTAATTTAAACATAAACATAATATCCAGTCTTGAGCACTGCAATGAAATTTATTTATTTACATTGTATATACTTTGATAACCTGTATATAAGATTTTTAAAAAATTTTGAATGGTGTGTTCAGTGAAACTGTTCACAAGTGAAATAATATTTTAATCATAAAAATAATATCCAATCTTAGCACTGCAATTAAATTAATTTATTTACACTGTCCATACTCTGATATCCTGTAAGTTTGTAGGGATATAAATATAACATTTTGAATGGTGTGTTCAGTGAAACTGTTCATAAGTGAAATAATAATTCAATCATAAACATAATATCCAGTATTAGCACTGCAATGAAATTAATTTACTTACACTGTACGGACTCTGATATCCTGTTTTAGGGATATAAGATTTTGAAAATAATTTTTGAATGGTGTATTCAGTGAATCTGTTCACAAGTAAAATAATAATTTGAATGGTGTGTTCAGTGAAACAGTTTATAAGTGAAATAATATAAGTTAATCATCAACATAACATCCAGTCTTGAACACTGTACTGAAATTAATTAATTTACACTGTACAGCCTGATATCCGGTACGTTTTTAGGGATATATATAACATTTTGAAAGGGCAATTTTGAATGGTGTGTTCAGTGGAACTGTTCACATATTAAAATGAAATAATAATTTAATCATAAACATAATATCCAGTCTTAGCACTGCACTGCAAAGTGAAATTATACTGTACAGACTCTCATAAGTTTTAGGGATATATAAGATTTTAAAAAGACAATTTTGAATGGTGTGTTCAGTAAAACAGTTCACAAGTGAAATGATATAAATTTAATCATCAAGTCTTGAGCACTATAGCTGCAATTAAATTAATTTATTTACACTGTACAGACTCTGATATCCTGTAAGTTTAGGGATATAAGATTTTGAAATTGCTTTATTTAATTCTCAAGATGATGTACATGCTTGCTCACATATGAATGTATTGACATAATGTGGATAAACTATATGCTTAGTCAAAATGCAAATTGTAATAAGCAAGCAATCATGAATGATTACTATCTTTTACTTTTGGTTGCTCTCGGCTTAAACTCGACTCTTTGCGCTTCCCACCTGGTTTGTCAGCCGTCAGTTTAAATTTGGAAGCCCTAGGCTTTCATTTATGGGAGGAATCTTTATTTTTACCTCCCCGTCATCGGAAGATGTGCTATAGTCAGGACAAATAATATTATCTGACATTTCTCCTTCCCCTTCGTCTAGTTCACTATCGTCACTTTCTAACGTAGAACTCAGCAGTTCATCTTCGTGACGTTCTTTTAATATCAGCCATGTCGGAGAATAATTTTGAGAACGTTTTCCCATTGCTTTTGTGGCTGAAACAACTTTACCATACTGAGATTCATCGACAAAACGGATCCCCGCATCTTCCGCCATTTTGTTTTCGCGAAAGAAACGTGTACTCCACGCGCGATCGCGCGGCTATCCACGTAGAAAAAAAGAGAAGATATCACGTGTCATAAATAGGGTAATTTGATTGGCTATTGACTAACGCGTAGCTGATCTAAAAATAGCATCAGACGGATTATCATAGAAATGACCCATGTATGGGACATTACCTCTCTTACCCTTCATATTCTCTTGTGCTCAGCCAATACACCACTGTAAAGACTAGATATGTAACTCCATACAGCATTGCATACACTACATGGAAAAGTCGCACAGGAATAGCACTCACACAAGTTTCTGTCACCATGAAAACTGAGTTCAATAGATGAAAAGCTACATCAGCTTCTTGGATTTGAAAGCCTGTGTATAAAAGACTCCAATACACTACTGTGACAAGAAGAGAATTATTAGCAGCGATGATGTAGAAAAACCACGCCACTTTGTGGTACCACGCTTGAGAAACCTCCACGTGGTGAACACGTGGTGGACAATCTGTTTGTGGTAGATCTTGGTGGCCTCGTTCTAATGCTTCAATCTGTTCAGCATCTTCGCAAGCGTCATAGTATTGTTCCTCTAACAGGCCGTCAAGGGATTCACTTGACTGCCTGGGTGTGGTACAATGCGGATTGCCTGAAGATCCACTTCTTGGTGATATTCTTTCCTCTGGAGCGCTCTCTCGGCCTGGCTCATAATTCGTTCCGTTACCATGACGATGTGCCCAGTAAATAACAGATATTAGCGTGCTCCAAACGAAGTAAGTAGTCACGCATAAAAAAGTCCAGTCGGTGAGATAAATAAGCCATTTCCAGGTATTGCCAGAGATGATACTGTAGATTATCCAACTGCCGCAGTACAAGGTAAATAACAACCGATATCCTACTACACATGACACTGGAAGCCACTGTGAAAATAAGAAAAACGTCCAGTTAACTCAAGTCTTCTTGGCAGCGCTTAGGGTCATAACAGCAACTGTGTAGGGTAGGCTGCGTAGCTGGGGTACGCGAGCTGCGAAGCCGCGCGAAGAATGAAGTGCAGTGTACGTGAGCATTTCAGGAGATTGACGATTCGTCAATTGGCTTATAAGATGCTAGCATTGTTTCGAGCATCTTTAGTGTGGCAAAAGTACTAAGAATAATGATTGTGATTGTATTTATCGTGGAAAACTAATAATCGATCATAACACGTCGGAGACGTATTATATACGTTAAAGTAAATACGGGAAATAAAACAGACGCTATTCATCATCCAAGATCTATAAATTCAGCCATTTTCCATACCTTCATGTATCAGGAGCGGAACCTACAACCGAAGACAAAAGTAGTTGGAACGCTCACTGTTGCAAATAGAAATTTCTCTCCTATTGACGCTAAAACTTTGTTATTATAAAGTTAGTGTCTGACTATGACTACCCCACTCCCCCCCCCCCCCCCCTCGATCCCCCTTAATCAAAATTAAGCACATTAAAATTAAAAATAAATACAAGCCGGGTTTAGCAAAAACACTTTGAACCTACGAAACGTTTAAAGGTAAGAATATTTCTGTGTAAGTATAAAAACTGTTGCTGTTTTTAGCTAAAATAAAATAATAAAAAATATTTGCTAACAGCCACCCCACCTCCCCTCCCCTCTTTATGATTCCTGGATCATCCCCTGTGTATAATACGTCTAAAACGTATTATAGTGTTCTAGCTGAAGCATTTATGTGTACGTTGTTTTTGCCTGACCTGATACTTATAACGTTTCAGAGAAAATGGAACTCACTAAAACTCAAACCCCCAGGTGCAGTTCTCTAGTCCACACAGGACTGAAGGAAGATCAGTTTTACATTGGACTTGTCCTTACATCCGTTTAATAACAGAGCTATAAAGTGACCTTTGCTTAGTAGAACGGACATTTTAGTGAAGAAATACAAGCACAACCTTTTCATCATAAGAACAAAGAAAATACCGTAAAAGCTCTTTTACGCCCCCACCCCTCTCTCTCTATTAAGTCCCCCTCTCTCATAACCCCCCCCCCTTCAGACGTCAGATTTTTTAATAAGCCCCTCTCTCTAATAGTCCCTCCCTGGAATTGGATGTTGAAGTAAACTAATGTTTAGTCGTGCTTGAGAAACAAACTCAATTCAAAAACACTAAGTTATGGTGAAAAGGACGTTTTATTTGTAAGAACGTTTTAGTTTAAGTTAGTAGTGTAATAGCATTTTGAAAATTAATTTGGGAGTTTCTAAGAAAATTATTCGGGATTTAAAATAAGCCCCCCTGTCTATTAAACCCCCATCTATAATATCCCCCCTCCCCCTTGTCCTTTGTCTCCCTCGTGCCTATGCCCCGCCGGCTAGGCTGTGGGGACGAGATCAGAATGCACAGTCACCAGACGCTGACTCGTTCCCAGTCGTCTCTTATGAGAAACGTATTAGACGCGGGGGATAATGGGAAGGAGCAAATTCCTCCTTCCCATTAAACAGATCAAACATGATCAGATGATGCTTCGTTCGTTGATAATTATTTTGTAATTCCAACAAGATTGATTCGTAAAACATCTATTCTGATCATCTGGTCAAATTTAACTTGTCCGTGTCCTTTGTCATCTTTGTTGGAAGCTGGGGCGAATTTCAGCAGAATGCTTAGGATTGCGTGACTAGCGGACTTAGCGCTCTCGTCCTGCGTGACACCCTTTGGAGACGGCGAGAACACGCGAAAAAGAATTAGCTCCTCTTCTTCGACACTACAACTGTTATCCGTTCAATACATTTTAATATAATAAGGCGCAAATGATATCGTTGCCTTGTGAGAACATTCGGTTTATAAACTTCCTGTTTCAGCCGTTCGACGTTCTTGTCTGAGTTTTGTTTCCGGAGAAATATGATAAATCCGCATATGGTATTTTAACGGTATTTGATAATACTGATTTCCTTCAATAGACAACGACTATCCCTTAACAGAAAACTATATTTATAGTGTAACAGCAAATGCGATCTCGTCGTGTTGTTGACGACAATGTGGATTTTATAATGTTCAAACAGTGTTCAATTCATGCAGTATTTTACTGCACAAGCATAAATATACGAGAAGCAAGGTGCTTCGATTACCAACCGAACGAATTTCATCGATTACGAACCAAAAACTAAACCCACTCACCGGTGATACGGCAAAATCCTTGCCATTTGGATAGGTAAGCTTGAAATTGCGGAGATGAAATTCTTCCGAGCACATTGTTAGCGCCACATGGATGTTATTGATAACTTTATGCTAATTACAAGAGTCACGAGTCTTGATCACGAGTGTTCAATTATCAACGGTTCAGTGATTATGAGATGTCACACATTGTGGGAGGAATTTCCTTGACTTTCCATTCTTTCTGTCTAATTACCGCGGAAAACTAGCAAGAGAGCTACTACTATTGGGCGTCTTCCTCAAATGTCGTGTAGTCGCCATCTTAAATTTCGTGACAAAATACGGCGCGTTAGTGTAAGGCCCAGTTCAGACGCCGTACTTCACATGAGCCGAATCAAATTCGAATTTAGGCCGACCCAAATTAATTTAGATCGACTGAATTGATTCAGACGCCGAGCTTAATTCAGCCGAACTTAAATTAATAGGGGAAGATTGCTGTTATACTGAAAAATACATTATAATAATCCATGCATTTGTTTCGGCTCATGTGAGTTCGGCGTCTGAATCAAAGCCGGTCCACAGCCGTTATTCTCGGCTGAGCCAGGCGGGAAGAACGGCTGAGCCGATCCGAATTGATCCAGCCGTTCCGAATTGATTCAGACGCCGTACCTCACATGAACTTAATTCGTCGAATTCGATTCGACTCATGTGAAGTACGGCGTCTGAACTGGGCCTAAGGCGCGTCAAATAAGTTGTCACGCTATTCAAAATGGCAGCTCCACACCCCTGTTTGACAATTAGCCCAGTCCTACTGGTTTTCTTCCTTCTCTTTTCATTTTAAAATCAAATTTGAACCGCAAAGTAGTGTGAAAGAAAACCTCTGGGACTGTTTCGCCTCTCTTCCTCGTCAAAACGGTCCACAATAATTATCCGCGAAAAGGGTTCGAGTTTTTAGTTTGACGTGAATTGTGATTTTGTGGCCGTCCGTGAACAGTGGATAACATGGCCGTTCCATTTTTAACCTGCGAATACAGCCGCCTTCCGGCAATTCTATATTTTTACATTTTACGTCTTTGTCATCTCTCGGGATTGGTTGCAAACCAGCAATCTCAACCCCGGATCTCAACCCCCGTCATTCTCAGCTGCCACCTGAAGGCAAGCATTTAGGAAGAATTTATGTTTATTACAAACAAAAATGGAATCAAGCTGTAAATATAGATTATGATATATTGGGCTCCCGACACTAATTAAAAATGTAAAAACGGTCTCTGGCTAAAAACACCAAACTAGAAATAAGAAATAAACTGCGTTTTCTCTTCTATGATGGGTAGGTAGTATCTCCTCGTTCCACCCCCCGACTCCGAGGGGGGCTAGGACGAAGAGATGGCTGACGCTCCAGACTATCCCATGATAGGCCCTGTTTTTTGGTCATCGTTGACCAAAAACGCGCAGTGACTGAGAAGACAGTTGAGTTCCTAGATGGCGCGCGCCGTTACTGTCACACAACAACAATAGCGTTTGAACCAAATGCGCAGTTGATACAATCCAAAAAGAAGCAACTGCGATAGCACATTACCAACAAAAACAAATAAGCAAATAGTAATGACAGTTCTTTCTGGATGTCCACCATAATCAAGAGCAGAATAAATGTACGGCTTGTTATCTGGATCAGTTCCCCCACAAGCCCAGTAAATGACCGAGAATATCAAATAAATGCTAATGAATATAACTGGGTAAATAATGTGCAAAAGTTTGACCGGGATACAGCTAAGCATAGTGTCCATGACAACTACTACTGAATTCAGAGCATGCGCATTGAATGTAACGCTGTCGTACGAATGACCAGGGACATACACTAGGCTCCAGTACATCACGGTCACTGGAAAAGACATGTTGGCGGCGATATTGTAGATTACCCACGAGGCCTTGCAGGCCAATGGAAGACGAGATTTGACATTGGAAATGACTTGGACATTATCTTCCGCGCTGTGTTCTTTGTCCTCTTCTTCGCTTTCTTCTTCTTCTTCGCTTGTTCTAATACTTCGTCCAATGCTGTAGTAGTATATAAGGATTACTGCACTGACAATAAAGTGCAAGTTGATAAATGTGTAGCTCCAATTTGTAAGGAAGATGAACCATTTTACTCCGTGGTTTTGCCTTTTAATCACACCAAGTACTGTAAAGGCGGTAGTGTATAGTGCCAGTATCACTCGGTAAATGATGAAGGCGCGGCCAGATAACCACTGAAAAAAGAGTTATCACACTATACTTAGTGAGGAGAAGCGTTGCGTGACGAGCCAAATAACGGCTGCGGCTACTACACAAGAGTAACAAACAAAACGCATGGGCAAGTTATTTTCATATGCAATACTCTCGCACGACTGAGAGTTAATTATTATCACAGCAAAGAAAACGCGCTGTCAATCAACTGAGTCGCCATGACGACCACCAGCTGGACCCTCTCCAGTATAAAACATACTTTTTTCTCTCGCGCGCTAAACATTTCTGTTTTATAGTAGGATGAACTATATCACTTTAAAATCAGCCATTAAAATAAATTTCCAATGACCTATAAAGTAACACAAGATTATATAGCGTTCCAACTGCAAGTATAAAAACATGTCGAAACATGTAGCGGAAGTTATGAAGTAAGCTCAACAATAGCCTGCTCAACAATTGTCGAATCTTGTTTATAAAGCCCTAAACACTAGTATCAAGTCACCAAGATGTTTCAATCGAGCGCGATGCTGAAAAATGAAAGAACGATTTTCAAGACGACTGAGTCATCCGTACTTAGTTATGACGGGACAAATAGCAGCTTACAAAGTCTGCCATCCTGTTCAGTCGAGACCAAATAACCATCTCGAGACAAATTGGATTGCATAAATTTGATTGCATAATAATGTTTCTGTTTGAGATGTTGATGGCAAAGCTTCGCTTCACACTTTATATACTGCTCCCTATAATCACATGATTTCTGAACTTACCAGAGACGAAGTAAAATCAGCTACACTTGAAACATCAGTCCATAAATTTCTACAATAGAATTCCTTTTTAAAGGTCTGGCACATTTCTGATTTCCTGTTCAAAGCTCAGGAGGAGTAAACATGAAACTAAAATGAATACTAATACCGATGGTTTCACCTCCGCGCTGCAGGCGTTCATTTGGTGACGTCAGTAAGTAACGCAATTAAAGGAATTGCTTTTACTTTACTACGCTCTGTGATTGGTTTAAAAAATTCGCACCACCTACTCAACCAATCAGATGGTCACACGCGTTTTCCCGCGCTTGGCGCCGGTTACGCCTATTTGCTTCGAAATCTCATTGGTTCATTGTGTTGTTTGCGTCGGGATTAGTCCGCGTTGTAATTTTGGTTTTACGACGCGACGGGCTCAATTTTCAAAATTAAGTGAAAAAACAAATTCAAAATCATTAAAAGAACGCGAGATATTTTGAAGACAGTGAATTGGGGGACAAGTTAAAAACATCTAAAGGTGTTAACATTCTAATTTGAGTCGGTTTGTAGACGTTTTCGCGGTATATAATATACTCTCTCCTCCGCAAGACTTCTTGGGATATTTGGGATAGGGAAGAAATATAGGGGAGATTGGGGAGAGGGAAATATAAAGCGCGTAGAGGCTGGAGAGAGAGAAAGGGAGCCTCTGCGGAGGAAAGAGGTAAAGTATTTCCATCATGCACGTCACGCAATCTTTTCCTCCCCCCCGAAAGTCCGTGGTTGGTTTCATCGAAAATAACGCGGGAACGAAAGATTTCCCGGAAGACACTCCGAAAGGTTATTGGTAACCTTAATAAGGGGATTCTGTAGCATGGGGTGAGATTAATGATCTATTGTAGCAGAATCATATCAGATTGTAAACATTGCAAAGTACCCTCTGGCATTTTATCCAGTTGTCCCAACCATTTTCCGGTACCCATGCATTTGCACGCTAGACGGATCGGACAGAGGCACTGTGAGAGGAAAATGTATCAGTTTGGTCATTATCATTTGAGGGCTCTGGGCCCTTATCTGGGCCCTGGCAATTGCAATATCGTGCCCAGATCCTGCAAGCTTGCGCGCTCGGTCAATAGAAGGTAAATGTTGACGCTCGAAAGCTCTGCAAACACTAACAGACACGCACTACCGCTTGCTTACCAAGCTTCACGCATGCACACAGCCTATTCATATATTACCCATGCATATTGTTAAGCAGCAATGGACATGCAGCTCGGTTTCGCCCTTGTTTGGGCTCATTGGCATAGCGGCCAAGTCAATGCAGAGGGGAGCTCAGAGTCAGAGAGCAATACCGTCTCTTTCAAATTATTCACTTCCTGTTAGTTTTAGCTATATATAGTACGTGCATCCCCTGACTCGGCTGATAAGATATCCGGTATAGAAACAGTGCCTAAGTCCCTTAGTTTTCCGTGCGTACTGTGGCCCTCTGCATTTATGTTTGTACTACATGCAGTAGAACCTCTCGTAAGCGACCACCCACCATTTCAAGTATATAGATTGTCGCTTATGGGAGGTGGTTTGCCGCTTACGAGAATTCAGACGACAGGGGTCTAAATTTTGAGTCATAGCCGGCTGATCTTTGAAGTAGTTTCAGAGGCTTTTATCCACGGGCAAATGCATCCATAAACCCAAACATTTATTAGTTCGAACAAGAGAGGTTGGTTGGAATGGATTTCAGAACTTTCAGTGCAATTTTCAATTTCCAGTGTCATGCTGAACCAATGGTGATTCATTCATCTTAATCTATCTGAGTTACCAGTATACAGCGAACATCGAATATCAGAAATAAAACGTTCTAATGTAAAAACATTTCAGGGTTGCATGGTCTTTTATTACCCAATTTGCGCACGTAGTGAGATCATATCATATAAAGTTGTCACTTACTGGCGGCTACAAACAATAGAAAATTTCAAACCATCGGCCCAAAAAGTGGTCGCGTTCATTTGCCAGAGGTTTCGAATATAATGATTTGACTGGCAAAATTTTGGTATTTTGGAAAAAGTGGTCGCTTATGCGAGGTGGTCACACTGGGAGGTTCTACTGTAAAAGATAACATCTGTTATATGTAGTAAGAAGCAAAAATGCATAAAAATGTATCATATCCTCTCTTGATGGCAAGCTATTTCAAATTTTTTCCATTGCTATGTAGAAACACAGAAAAAACGTGCAGTGAAATAAACTAAACTCAAGAGAAAATGATACATGGTTTGCATTCGAGTAAGCTTAGGAGAACTCAGAAGTTTATATTATAAATTCGAAGAGTGGCGAGGATTTACACATAGCGTCATGCAAAGCAGCTAACCACCCAATCAGAACTCGCGTTATATATAATTTTTAATTTACAATTTTACTATAATGTTGTAATAACGCTTATTCAAATATGTCCGGGTTTTTAGAGGTTTTTGAAAGACCGCATTTAATCAAGTTTTTGAGTTTTATACTGTCTTCGTAAACATGATGTTCATCGAAAATATATCAGTTGGGGTTCATCAATTTCTTGTCAAAATGCCACACACAGACAGTTTTCTGTGTAATATAGGCAGACCGAGTGTGGCTTCATATTATTACTCAGTTTCACGAATAACGTCCGTGGAAGATATTATAATTTGAAAACAAATCAGTAGCTTCAACAGTAATTTAGAACCGTTTGTGTTTCCATCCCATGTTATACGCCGACAGATAAATTAGCCATTGGCAGCTCACATTCACATGTTAACTTTAACCTTTGTTTTTGCAAAGAAAACGATTTAATTTTGAAGTTGTCTCCTTTCTTTTTCTAACCATTGTCCGTGAGAAGTGTCGATCGCATTGTTCCAAATATGGTAATCACTTGATGACGTCATGAATGAGATGCGTACACCTGTTTGTCTGTGTTGTCTTGTTATCATATTATTTATTTTTCGCTCGTATTATTTCAATATCTTAAGACTACGTCTCTTCATGCAGCGCTACTACTGGCTCTTATTATAGCAGTTGTAATACAGTCGGTCGCTTTGTTTCTGGGTGTCAAACGAAGCCACGTTGTGAGCACCTCGGCAATATTCACGCCAGACACGAAATGCGGCTTCTTCCGAAATTTGTGCCATCCAAAATTTGATGAAAGTAGGAAAGTGTTTATACTGCACATTGAAGGAATCGCTTTACGAAAAGCTATGAATCGTTAAGGAAGAAAACTTTGGTCAGTGTTGCCTTGACGTTTCGCGCTGTGTACATTTGTTGCTCGTATAAAAAGCACTATAAGGGATATTCATGGCGGCGACAGCTAGAAGAATTGGACTATCGACCCGCTATGGGAGAAAGACATCACGAGAAGAGGACAGTGTTATTTCAAGATCAAGAAAAATAAGTTCAGGGAGAAAAATATCACGCGAAGATAATATGACCACCACACTTGCTGCGAGAAAGTCATCTCGAGGTCTACAAGAGAGTGATATTTACTGTTCGGTGGACACTATCTGCGAGAGATCCCGCGATAATGAAATGGCGTCAAACATTCCACGGAAAGAGTCACACGGTTCTTTTGATAGCCGGGGTATCAGCGATAAGCCCAAACGTAAAATATCAGTGTACGCTCGTCCAGAGTCACTTGAGAGAAAAGTTAATCCACAAGGACCACAAACACGGTGGCAAGAATTCATGATGCGATATGAACCTATCATTCTGTCAACTTTGGTTTTATTGATAGTCTCGGTATCTGTTTATATCGTCTTCGTTGAAAGACAAAGTTTGTTTTCAAAATAAGGGATTTATTTGGTGATTAAAGCCTGGCTCTGAACTGCAATAAATTATAATTAAAGATTTCCTAGCGAAGACTCGTGAAGACTAAAATCTAAGGTTAATACTGGCTCGCGAGTCCAAACAGATTTATTGCGCTGGTTTTCATTTTCACGAAGGTGGTTGAAAAGTTTCGCGAAAAGCTAGATAAACAGAGTGGTTAAAAATTCCCGGAGAAGTATTTTACGATATAGGCACACAAAACATCAGAACAACCGATGAAATTTGAAAGCGCAAATGCAAATTTCTGAAGGCAGATTTTTTTCATTAAAAAAAAGTCATCAAGACTTGACATATAGGACAGAACCTTTGATAAACATCGTTATAAGCATACCGAATATTCATGATGATCCGAAACTCCTCTGACAACTGTTCTATCAATTTACATTTGCTATATTAATTTTCGAGGGTAGTGTTTGCGACTTACCTTAATAAACTTTCCTTGACTGACGGAAGAGTAATTTGGGAAGATCACATGTGAAATACGAGGATAGAATAATATGAGGTTAGTACGTTCTGACCAAAGGAAGTGATCATAATACGTACGGGATGGTCGAAGAGCAATCTCGTTCCCAGAGCCCGCACTTTTTCGATCAGCGGTAACCGAACGCCCGGCACTCTGATTGTGCGTGTGCGGTCGTGTGTGCGTCAAAAATTCTATAAATGTTCTCTGAAGTCTGGTTCACACTGTTCAGCAACATTGTTTTTCTTTGAACAACCACGTGACCAAAAGAAACGAAATGTTCCGGCACGAGACTAGCGCCTGGGGTCGCCGGCAATTGCTAGCTGAATTTCGTTTTGCAAAATTGTCAAAAACAAACAGTACCATGTGAAAGTACTGCTCAATAGCTACATGTAACAAGAAGGGATTCACAAAAAATTATACTTTCAGATTGAAGTGTAATGAAAGATCATAAAATGATAACGAATAGGCATTTTAATGAGCGTAAGTCTCTCGAAACCCCATGGCTATTTTTTATTTATTCTGAGCAGGAGCCATTATTTTAGAGAAATGGCGATTTACACATATTCATTAAACATTCATTTCTTTTGTATTTTCTTTATGAATTATTTTAATAAAATGAGTGTTATAAGTAAGGCCCATTTCAGACGCCGTACTTCACATGAGCCGAATCAAATTCGAATTTAGGCCGACCCAAATTAATTTAGGCCGGCTGAATTGATTCAGACGCCGAGCTTAATTCAGCCGAACTTAATTTAATAGGGGAAAATTGCTGTTATATTGAAAAATACATTATAATAATTCACTTCCGGTAACGAAAGGTGTCAATGAGCCGCCATATTACATCAGTATCACCGGCTTCCCTGGGGTTGATATTTTTATGAAATAAGGGAAGAAAAGAAAGAATATAAAGAGAAGAATATAATGGACACCACCAAATAGAAATGGGAGCACTTCGGGTTGTCTATTTTGGTGTCCATCAGAATTCTTAGGCCCAGTTCAGACGCCGTACTTCACATGAGCCGAATCGAATTCGATGAATTAAGTTCATGTGAGGTACGCGTCTGAATCAATTCGGAACGGCTGAATCAATTCGGATCGGCTCAGCCGTTTTTCCCGCCTGGCTCAGCCGAGAATAACGGCTGTGGACCGGCATTGATTCATACGCCGAACTTCACATGAGCCGAAACAAATGCATGTGTAACATACGTTAAAAAGTGTAAAAAACACAAACGGCTCACACTGGTCAGTGGAGAGACACTGAGAAGTCTCGAAACGTCTGTGTTTTTACGACGTTTATTGTTTTATTTCTCACTGACTGATAGACGAGTCTATTCTTTGGGAAAAAATATAAGTCATTCTTTTGTTTTCGAGATAAGAATATCTTCCGTCTCATTTTTGAGCACTTTTTATAGACATGATAATCTTCATTAGGCAGTACGTTTGCAGAAAACTGAATAAAAATACCTTATTCTTTAAGTCTTGCAAGTCTGAAAATGATTCGCGAAAATTACGGGGACAAGTTTCCCTTAGAAAACAGTATTCTGGTTCGAGCGACTACGTCAGCCAAGGTCACTGGCGCTCATGTCATTTATCAGCTCTGATTTATGCAATATCATTGAGTGTCTTGTGAGGACCTTGTGGGTATGAGCATAGAAGCAATTTTCTTTCTTATAATTATAAAGAACCCGTTGAAGTGAACTCAGCTTCTGTTTAGATTCCGATCCATTTTGTTTGTTTCATTTTTTCCAGGCGTCGTAATTTATATTATCATGATAAAAATGCAATCGCTAGAAATTACCGTAAAAGCTCTATTTAGCCGAAATCCGTAATACGGCCAGATTTTCTTTGCAATTTTACCCGCATTTATACGGCCACAAACTCGGCGATTGATTGAATATTGCAAATCATTGACACACTCGGACTCCGTATGAGCAGGTTTTCATAAGCGGGTTTTCATTGTTTTGACGCGGAATTTGTGTCTGTTTTCGGATCTTCCTGTAATTTGGTTCGGGTTGCCTTTAGTGCTCGTTCAGTCGCTTTTGTTGTACATTTATACAATGACCCCACCCCTAGACAGCAAGGAAATTGTAGGCATTCTCTCATGCAACATACACAAGCAAGGCGTTTGACTCCGTTCATCCATCTTTAAAGTACTTACAATTTTTCGGAATGTGCTCTCAACTGAATACGATCTTATTTTGAGCTCAGACAAGGAAGAGCCAAATTAAGTTGGGCCACGAGTAATTGGAAAGATATGAAAGAAAGGTTGTCCACAAGGGTCATGTTTTGGACCTCTGCTTTGGAACATATTTCAGAATGATACTGTTCTATACAATCAGCAGTAAACTGTCCATCTACGCCGTGACGGCGATCATCAGCTCTACACATCCATCAGCTCCTACACATCCAGCGCTGATATAACCGAAGTGGAAACGAAACTAAATGCACAAGCCAATGTATATAGCTGTAGGCTGGTACGCAGAAAATATTATCCTTGCATGCAAACAAAGACACTGATTTCAGACCCTGACCCTTAATGCCAACAAAAAAGAATCTGCTGCCATTATTATTAAAATTGATGATACGACACTGATCTACTACTCCTCGGAATCAACATAGATAATAAACTGAACTTTAGTGAGTAGTGAGCATGTTAAAATAGTCACCGTCAAAACAGGAAGACAGGTTGGTGTCCTGATGCGACTCAGAAATCTCATACCAGAAAAAGCCAAACTACAGCTGTATAAATACTGCGATTTTACCTCATCTGACCAGGAGCCATAATCAGGGACTATGGCTCCTGATCTGACTTATTGCTCTGTCGTCTGGCATTTTATCAGAGCATCTGACACTCGCAAACTTGAGAGGATCCAGGAGAGGGCTGTTAGAGCAATCTACCGCGATAAAAACAGCACTTACAACGAACTACTCTCCACTGCAAGACTGCCAACCTTGTACAACCGAAAATTAAAGGACATAGCAATACTCATGTTCAAAGTAAAAAATAATTTATGCCCACGATATATAACTGATTTTTTTAAGTAGCATGACAGCAGGCATCACCTAAGAGATTCAGATTTTACTGATTATTCTAGACTACGAGCAGTCCCTCATTTTTCTCAGGGATCGAGTGGGCGAGCGCGCGCGAAGCGCGTACAAATCACCTCCTCGCGTCGCGTCTTCTCGCGGGAGGTGATTTGTACGCGCTTTGCGCGCGCTCGTCCACTCGATCCCTGAGAAAAATGAGGGACTGCTCGTAGTCTATGATTATTCCTCGTTTTAACACAGTGACCTATGGAAAGCATTCCATTATATAAGTATTTAGGCCCGCAACTATGGGCCAAGATAAAGAGCATTTGAACGGTTGGCCTTGGGAATGTTAAAAAGCCCGGTAATCAGAACAAAGGACTTGGGTATTATTGCGGTCCCAACTGTAATTTATGTGCAATGTAATATTATTATTATTCATATTCATTTTAGTGTCATTCAGCTAGGTATATTAGAATTGTAAATAGTTTTGTAAATGGTTTTCAATTTTAAGTGTCCACAATTGAGAAATGCTAAATCCCTTTGACACGGAAATAAAGTTATACGGCCACCCCGTTATTTACGCGGCCAGCTTTTTTTGGCCCGTAGGTACGGGGTTCCATTGTACTTTGTTTTACAGATCAGTCAATGAACTGAATCAGTTTTTTTTAAGCTGTTTTGTTAGTTTACTTGTTTTTGTTCTATAACTAAGTATGCTTCCGGTTCCTCGATATTGATGCCCAAGTTGAGGAGTCGAGTCCTTGAGTACAACTTTCCATGAAATCGCGAAAATTGTAACCTCCTGAATGAGTCCTGAAATATCGCGAATAACGACTTTTTCATTCTCAGAATTTTTCGTCACTTCATTTTTCCAAATTTTAAAATTCCTTTGTTTCAACATGGCATTGCAGACATTGCAGTTGAACAAACATTATTCTTTTGTAAAAAAATAATACGCGCAAATTCTTCAGTTAGCTGGATGAGCGTACAAGAGACAAAATAAATTTACAATACCGGTATTTATTCGATAAAAAACCTGGAACCATAGAACAAACAACTTCAAAGTGATAAACTATTGAAATATTTGAAAATTGTATGTGGTATGTCTAGTCATTTCGCTTTAGATTTTGTGGCGTGCAATCGTCATAACACAATCCGCGCCATATTTGTTGCGTAAGCGATTTTGGCGGCTGCCAAGCAACCAATGACAAAGATCTAGAGAGTGAATTCATGCACACCAAAGTACTCACCAAAGTACTCACCAAAGTACGTCTTTGGAAGCTCTGCGGTGGAATCTATTCGAATTTATAAGAAACTTCCTGCCCGTAGTATACCTGGTTATAAAGAGGGAAAAGAAACACGGCAGATGAGATCAAGAAAAACATTTTTTGTGTGACGAGATCAAGGAATTGGGTAAATTCCAGTGTCGTAGCTAAGCTGCGCGGAGCGAGCTGTCTGGACTCCTTACATATACAGACGTCCTTCACGCTAGTTATTACAAATTAGCTTTGATGTTGGCTTGAATGATCGGTTTTTCTAAGACTTTTCGCTGAAGTAAAACTTAAAATGACGGAAGGAAATCCAGATGAGGTTACACAACAATTGAGTGAGAACAACGAGGCGGACGAAAAGCCGGTACAAGACGGTCCGCCGGATAAAGGGACAGAAGAAAACAGCCTGCAGCTGGCTTCAGGTAATAACTTATTTATAAGGCCTGCTTGAGTGTTTTGGATATTGAATATGTATTTGATGGCCTAGTAAATAGTATTCAATAGGACACTAAAAGCCCGATATCCCATCTATTTGGTTAGATGCGGCCATCATGCCATATCGTTTTGTGCGGTCGTTCTTATTATGTCTTCAGTTGACTTCAAACCGATCAAGTGGATTAAAGGCTTTATGTATGTACAGAAATCCGCACAATTTGCACGGAATATGATTTACTAAGCTCAGGTTTTGTACAGGATTTCGAGCTGTATTCAACAGTATGGTGAAAAATTCTACATCTCTCTGCAGAGCTAATTTAAACAAGAAACCCTGTTCAAGGGTTTACAAGCGGCCGATTTCACCTTGAAGGAGAAAGAACAATCCACCCCTCCTCCCCCTCGGTCAATGTACTCTGAGGCCCCCCCGCCAAATCTAAGAGTCAACTACGAACCTGCGTGACGAAAAACGCAACTGTGTGATGCATTATTTTGGCTAGCTTAATGCACCAGTCAGTGTAATCCCCCCCCCCCCACCCCCCCAGGCCGGGGATTAGCGGGGACATCGATTTTGGCAGCTGGCAAAGTGGGCTTCATACCTCGACCAGCAGGGCACCATTGCATGGAAAATCCCCACTCTTACCTGTTTTCTACAAATTTTTCGGCATACTCTCCGCTTCGGTCCGTAATGCCACACTCGACAAACAACTCCACGCTCTGTTGTATTTAAAGGCAAACATTGCAAAATTTAGGAATGATTTGTTGATAAAAATCAGGAGCATATCACCCCGGAGCCTCTATCTGTACTGATTAATGACAACAGCGTAGTTACACCTTAGGCTATTTTTAGAATCGTTCTCCCGCGAAAAGATTTCCGTGTACATCCATGGACAATAGTGATAATTTGTAGTAACGACATTCCGCCATTCTAGCTTTATTCCATGTTCCTCTCATCCATTCTTGGTTATATTTTTAATCTGAAACGTGAATGACAACGTCGTCCTTGTGCTCGCAACGGGTGATTTTCGCAGCAAAAGTAATATTCTAAAAATAGCTCAAGGTGTAACTACGCCATGTCATAGGACCAATAAGATAGTAGCCTGTTCACAGACGTTTATTTTTTTTCGTAAGATACTGGCGCGCGCGAGCGCGGAGCGCGACAGGTGAGCGCGAAGTGCGAAGAAAAAAATAGAACGTCTGTGGACATCTTTGGAGCAACTGAATTCTCCGTTTCTCCAGAAACGGAAAATTCCCATTGGCTAAAAGGCAATTAAATTGTCATCGCCATGTCAATCGCTCGTCAAGCGGAATCAGGCGCTTGGCAGCTGTTGTCATCACTTTGTGGCGTTTGCCTAGGCACTTTTCACAAGTCAAATCACATAAACAATCGATCGCGAAGGTGAACATCTTTGAGTTGCTTCTAGACTGCGAGCATTAATGTTGGCAGTCTGTAACAAGACTTACTTTATGGAGTGTTTGCTTGACGAGTGCGTGGAGAAGATCCCCAACATTGTGTCGCTTAAGAAGCCAACAGAAGGATGCTATTGTCAACTTGCTCGAGGAAAAAGATGTTGTCGCCATTCTTCCGACAGGTTTCGGAAAAAGCTTAATTTACCAACTGTTTGCATCTGTAAAAGAGCAGCAAACAGCAGAAAGCACTGTTGTTCTCGTTGCATCGCCTTTGAAGAGCATAATGAACGATCAAATTGAACAGTTTAATGAATTGGGAATTTCAGCCGTGGCCTTGCCAACACGCGCGCGAATCGGGGCGCGAATGAATGTTGTCTTGTATTTTGATCCTTCCAGATACCAGATGTGATGCAAAATTAAGCCAATTACACGAGCAATTAAAGTCTGGAAGTTTATTGGTTCATTTTAATTAATATATAAGGGGTGGCGAATGGTCTATCAAAAATAACGAATCTCGGCAAATTTAAGCCGAGTCTCGGAATCTCTGCGCTTAAAAAAAGCGTCTCGGAATTTGGGCTCGCCAGAAATAGGACGGTCTCAGAATCTTGAATTTTGAATCTCGCAACTGCAGCTTCTTTTATACTCTATTTTCTCAGAGTTTTGGATCACTGCGTCTCTGGCTCGGATTTTTGGAGCGCTAAGTCTTGGGCTCGGATTTTTAAACAAGGGTCTCGGCGTCTCGGCAGTCTCGGATTTTACCATTCGTCACCCCTTATATAGGCGGAGGTGATAACGATAAGGTGGTGACATGGAGGAGTGGCCAAAAAAGCATATTTTTTCCAAGATGTCCACAGACGTTCTATTTTTTTCTTCGCCCTTCACGCTCGCCCTGTCGCGCTCCGTGCTCGCCTGTCGCGCTGCACGCGCCAGTATCTTACGAAAAAAATAAACGTCTGTGAACAGGCTAATAAGATAGATGGAGGCTCCAGGGTGATATGCTCCTGTAAAAATCTACTAAAAGGAAACGCTATGTTTTAAATGTCAAGTTCAGAGTGTTTCAGAATCGAGATGGTTCATTTTGAATTACAGATTACTCACATTTGAATAGTCTCGCCTGGAAGCCAATGCTCTCTGCCATTTTGGAAACCAAGATGCTAGTTTCCAGTCTCCAAGTTAGTTTCCAGTCTCCCATTCGGTATCGGTCAAGGCCCCCCTCTCAGGGGCGGGAACCGCTAACACATGAATTTACCTCGCACCCCGGGGCCATTTAATACATCCAATACAAGAAAAAGGCTTCGCTATGACTTCACTATGCCCCGCTAATCCCCGGCCTGGGGGGGCGGGGATTTACATTGACTGGTGCATAAGTTTGAGCTTGAGTCAAGTTTACTGGGTAGAAGCTGTAACTGATCTAACCAAATCCTGTCATACACGCGCGATACGGAAGATAACTTCTCTAGTGGCTAATTTTAGACAATGTCAATCATGTTTACCATGTAATAATCACAAGGGTTGCGTCATCTCAAACGTGTTTCTTTCTGCGTAAAAACTGTAATATCTAACCAAATGCCATAAACTAAAGCCAGATAAACATTTGAACACCTACCTTTACCAACAAATTAATTATCTCTATTACATCATGCATATACTGGGCTGTCATGTTTACCATGTAATGGGAAAACCCCTCTAGAATTGAAATTGATAGCAGATGACTAATATACGTCATGCCCATGTAATACATGCTTACGCCCTAAGCATGAAAACGAGGCATAAGGGCCACAAGATTTCCCGCGAACTTTAAAAGAGTAGAAACATGACCGAAGAAAGATCAAGAAACAACATCGAGCGGTTTAGAAGTTGTAAAATTAACCCCGGAAGTTGTTATTGAATACTTTGTTGGCCTTTTCATCAAGAATTCAGGAAAATCCAGTCGTTTACATTTCAACCAAAACTTCGATTTTATTTTCTATGTCAGTTCTATGTATTGTTTTTGCCATTATATATTCCACCCCTAATTAGTTTTGACAGTTTTCACGCGCACTTGATTAAATATGCAAGATATCTTTGAAATCATTCTTGTCTTTCGCTATGACAGAATTACTTCTTTTAAAACATAATAAACACATGTATAGAAAGACGGGGCTGGAAGTAGCCAAGTAAAGTTTTATAATTTTCATGTGAAAGCGAAAGTTTCCAATAATAAGACGTCCCGTCGGTCACATCCTGAAATTCAACAGACATTCCGACTTCCGTCACGCATTGAATACAGTATATTGCAAGTCTAGCTTCGCTTGCCGTGAATGAAAACTTCTGAAGAAAAATGGAATGATTTTCTCATAATATTTTCTCCGAAGAACTAATTGGCGAAAGGTTGTCTTTGACTGCGAGACATTCTGACAAGAGTCTTGACTGGCGTGACGAACCCAAATAATTTTCTTTCCAGCATGATGTTATAAGTGCGTGTTTTGCTTTCGAATACAGCTGTACTTCAGTTGTGGAAGATCGTGTGACGTGACCATTTCCTCTGCTCCACTTTTAATTCAAGGTTAAAGCCGTTTTCTTCCAATAAAGAAAGTGATTCCCATACAATTCAAGTATCTCAAAGCGATCGTCTCTCGATTTATTCGTCCGGTTGGCGGTTGCATGTAAATTGATAACAACCTGGAATCATTCATATAACTGACCAATCAGAACAACCGATTAACTACTTTATTGACATTTCATTAATTCTGGCCAACAGATTTTTGCGTCCAGAATGTGGACGTAAAAAACTAAGAAAACAATAGCGTGGTTGCAGGCGTTCACGTAATCCCTCCCGCCGATCGCGCTTTGCGCTTGAACTCCCCTCCTCCCTCCCCTTTATACGCCTGCCACGCAGGCTAAATTCACGCTAATCCTGGATATTTAGGTTAATAAATATTGTCTTTGGAATAAATTTAAGATCTGGCCCAGTAATGATTTCGCTGTCAACAAATATTGTATCCTAGATAGCAAAGATGGATAATGTGTATTATAGGCAGTGTTGTCTGATATGATCATTGACCGATATTTCACCCGGTACTTAGTCAACATATCAATCGGGTGCCAAGTGTTGACCGATATACAGTAGCTGACTCGTCCCCATTCATCCTCTTGTCTCCTTTGTTTCCTCCTTCCCATCACCCCTTGTGCTCCCTTCGGCTGCGCTTCTGTCGTTAATATTAATAGGAGACAAGTGAGACGACTGGGGACGAGTCAGATAAAGTAGTGGCCAATACTTGATGGACTTTTGCCAAGTATCGGTCAACTCATAACTTGTACTTGATTGTTGTATTGGCCAATGACAACAGTACTGCAGTGCGACAACTTCAACTAGGGCCACCCAACACTTGTTGACCAATCAGTGCAAGAGTTTAGAATAAAAGATTTTGAGTTTGTTAGAAGTCGCTTGTCAGTCGTCATGTACTCAATTAATATTAGGTTCAGATTTGTTTTTCACAGGGTTCAAAAAATTATTTTTGTTGCTGAGTTCAGAGTTGATAGTTTCGTAATTATTTCTATCAATATTTTTGCTGGTCAGGATTAAAAACTGTTTTTGCTGCTGGGTTCAGAGTTGTTTTGCCTGTCTGCACTGGGTTCAAAATTATCTTTGTTCATACAGCAGGTTTGTTTTGTTTACACTGGAGTCAAAATTAACTTTGTTTGCGCTGGTTTCAAAATTATTTTTGTCACCAAACCATTCAGAGTGTGTTGTTGCTGGGTTCAATATTATTTTTGTGGCTCATTTGTCATGCCATTCAATTAGTCAACGAAATTTGAATGTAAGCAGTCAATCCCGCGGCTAACATTTGTGCTGCTTGAACATGATTGTTCCGATCATGAACAAACTCAGATTCTTTTGTTTTGAACTTGTCCTGTGATTGGTTGAAAAGTCTAAGTAAGTCTAAAAAAATATATTCCATTTCCTGTGAGTTAATTTATGTGCACTAAAATTCCTGTGTGCACTAGTTTACTGTAGTTTGCAAATTCAAATAACTCTGACTAGCATTTTTGTAACAGGCATCATTCACACACACTGATGAAATGCTATGCTCAAAACATTTGTGCTTAAAAAATTATAATTTACAATTCTTTCAATATTTTACAATTTTTTACCTTATTTTATTATATTAATATGATATCGCCAGCCCAAAATCCCATACAAGCGTGCACACAAAATTTTATTATTTGTTAATTTTGCAAACTGTCCAAATTAATCGTTAATTTGGATTTGAGTTTCACCCACGATATAAATAAAACTTAATAGCACTACATGCTTGTCCAATATAATTGAATTAAAAAAATTCCTTGGTCTGCCAAATTGGACTCGGCCTACGGCCTCGTCCAATTTTGGCAGACCTTGGACGTTTTCTCATCCAATTATTTCCAAATTGGACAGTATGTAGTCCTACATGTATTACATATAAAGTGGAAAGCACAACTGAAGAGTAGATGTAAAATGGATTGTTGATATAATTTTCTTTACAACAGGGGTGCCAGGAGATGGTGATCATCCAATACAAGAAGAATCAAAACAAGAAGATGAAGGTGAAAAATTGACTCAGAGTAAACCTGAAGATAGTGCTCCTCAAGAGCCTGCCGCTGGTGAAGGTGTCGCAGCATCTTCTGAGAGTACGGAGCCTATTCAAGCTTCAGCTAGTGAAACACCTGTTACAAGTGAGGAGCTGGCACAAAAAGAATCTGGGGATGACAAACCAGCAGAAAATATTGATAACACGGAAGAAAGAACAGTAGAAAATGGGACTTCAGATGGTGGAAATGATGGCGAGAAACAAGAAGAAGGGGGAGGAGAGAGTGTGCTGCAAGATGCAGATGGAAGTAAGGATGATCAAAAGCCCAGTGAGGAACAACAAGGTGAAGTGAAACCAGAATCTGAAGAAGCTCAGAAGGCTGCAGGAGATGAGCAGGAGGAAGGTGGCACACCAAGTGCAAGTCAGGTAGAACAACAAGAGGTTCCTAGCCAAGAAGAAGGAAATAAGCCAGCTCAAGGTGAACAAGAAGCTGACAAACAAGCTGCAGAATCTGAAAATCACGAAACACCTGAGAAGCAAGAAAGTGTCGAGCTAACTGGAGAAAAATCAGAAGATATTCAAGGAGATGGAGATGCGGCAAAAGAAAGCCCTGCACCTGTAGAGAACAGCCCTGAATCTGAAAATCATTCAGCACGAGAAGAGAGTCAGGGTGAAGCTGCTGTGAAGGACAATGAAATTGTAGCAGAGGGTCAGAAATCTGATGGAAATGACGATGGAGTAGAAAAACCAGAGAAAAAACCTGAAGAAGGTGATAATGCCCAAGAAAATCAGACTGTAGAAGATACTTCTGCTGCAGAGAGTGAACCCACTACAAACAAACAAGAACAAAGTGCAGAAGAAGTTGACAAACCAGCAAACCAGGCCCAGTCAGAAGCTACATCTACAGTGCAGCCTGGTGTAGCAACAGTACAGGTCGTGACTGTACAGCAGACGAAGCTGCAACTCCTAACAAACCTGATGAGCTTCAAGATGAGAATAAGAAATTAAAACAGGATATTTTTATGATGAAACAGCAGGAGGACGCATACAGGATCAAGGTTCTCAGTTTGGAGCAGGAAGTGGGCAAGTTACGTGCACGGAAGATTGACAATAGGAGCCAAGGTGAGTGAGTCACTGGTAACTTTATAACTTTGTACATATGTACCGTAAATCCTCTATTAAGCCCCTGGGGGGGGGAGCTTATTTATTTCAAGCATGTTTGAGGGTGATTTAGCGAAACGCTGACTACATGGCTAAACGTCCATAAACCGTACTTAAATCAATGAAGTGTTATATTCGTGATTAATTACGATTCTTTTTGAGTACAAGCTGCACTGGTATTATTTTCCCCAAAGCTCACAAGTACTGTATGTGAATTAGTGCCCGGATTGGTCGGTAAAAATGCACCGGTAATTCAGTCTGTCGTTTATTGTTTTGGTTGTGAAGGAAAAGGTAGGAGGGGAGGGGGGGCTTAATAAATTTCTTGCTCCAAAAAGAGGGGGGCTTATTAGAGCGGGGGGGGGGGGGTGCTTATTAGAGAGGGGGGCTTAATAGAGGATTTACGGTATCTTACTTATTATTACCCACTGATAGCAAAGGTTAGTTAAGGTGCAAGGATGTCATTAAGGAGGGTCGTAACACCTGTTACAGCTGAGTATATATGCTTGATGGGACCTTGATATTACGGGTGCTCTGGACTGTTCTAGGTTCAACTTACTCACAAAACAACAAGTCTGTTATGGGTGTGTAGATCAAAGCAACATATGCATGTGACTCAAAACTTAATGACAGCCCTGAGGTGGGTAGTAAAAGCATAATAATAACATTGTAAAGTGCCACTACAACAATTGGACAGTTTTTGTCACAGAATAACTTATTGGGGTCCTACATTGTAAATGTGCCTTTATGTGGAAAGAAAAAAAAATAAAAGCCTTGAAGTTCCTTCCTTCCTCCTTCCGTCATTAATAATAATATATATACACTGTATATTGGTTTTTATTATTCCACTATTATGTAATTTCACCATTGATATAAGGTCAAGTACCCTGGTCCCAGAGGTTTTCTTTCTTCTCAAGTTCGATTGAGAAAGAAAAGAAAGAAAACCTCTGGGCCCAGGGTAAAGGTCAAGAGAACACGCAAAATATGAGACGGCATTGACCAGTTGAACAGAGCAAATACAGAAAATAGCATAATAGTTGGGAAATTTTGCAGTAGAATAATAAATCCCTTATTCGATGGTTTAACATATAATACAAGCGGACAGTTTGCTCATTGCTCGCATTTTTCCTCACTCCTATGGGGCTCGGAAAAATACTATGCAACTCGCAAAATATCCGCGCGTATTATAATTATGTTAAACCATCGAATGCATCCGTTGTTTAAACTCATCAACAATAGATGAGCTTGGGAAGGTGCCTGTAAGGTTGGTGGAGCCACATGCAAAACGAGTCGAGCACGTAGGGTAACCATTGCAACCCTGAGAGCGGCAACCACCAGGCACCGTCACACTGATAATCAGTGGAAAAAAACTAAATACTTACCCTATACTTACCTAAAGGGAGGGATGGGCAGGGAGCAAACAACGTGCAACACGCACGAAATGGCTTGACATCCACCGGAGAGCTGTAAGACAATAAGGGCCCTGCAAAGCCCCCAGGCCACCCCGCAACCCTACGGTCATGTGGGGTATCACTGGTCACTATTGTCGCGCGTTTAACGTAGCTTGAATTCAAATACAACCCCATTTAAACTCATCAACAATAGATTAGCTTGGGGAAGGTGCATGTAAGGTTGGTGTGCATGTAAGGTGTATTTATTTTTTCCAAAGTAGACAATAATAAGATCAGGTATGCCAGTCTCGTTTTCTTCTCGGGCCTCTCTTCTTTCTCCTTTTCGCTCTTCTTTGGCGTGGTTTCAAGTTGTATTGGAGTGATAAAACTGGGGTTTTGGCATAGTTGCAGAAAAAAAGCTGAAATTTTCTTGAACCACGTTCTTATAAATTCAGTTATTATATACATATTTTTTATATATATATAATTTTTTTTTTTTTGAGGGAAGGGTTTTTTAAGCGAAAAGTATCCACTTATTAAATTTCTTTTTTTCAGATTCACTAGCATCAGATTCAGACAGCTATCTAAAACAGAAGTTAGCAGAAACAGAGAGGGAACTTGATACTGCAGAGAGGAAAGTCAAGGACTTGCAGTTAAGACTGAAGCGCTTTGCTAAAGATGACCAAATTAAGGATGAAAAGATATTTCAAATGGAGAGGGATGTCAAAGAACTATCTGAACATATCAAGAAATTAGAGCAGTCTATTGCAGATTCTAAGAAAGAAAGCAACAATAACGCAACAGTACAAGCAAGCTCAGATAAAAATGACTCCAAAGTTTGTGTGATTCTTTGATTTATTTTTACCTGATTTCACATTATTTATTTATTTTTATTTATTGTTTCAAATATTTGAAGTTTTATATGTTTGACTGTAGCTAAATGTTTGCACAATCAAACTGTTTTTGTTCTTGAATATATTATATACACATTACATTCTAATATATTCTAATATTAATATATTAACATTACTTTTGGAACTGGTGTTAATTAAGTCTTCACTCTGTTGGAGTTCTCTTTATGACTTTTACAACCTCATATTTTGTATCATAGCCTACTGTAATGTTTTGTAAAGATAGTGTACAGGTTGCTGCTATTTAACAGTTTGTTTTACATGCACATCATATATTTTTAGTGGAAATCAAACCGTTTTCTTAAAGTGAAATTTTAGACAAAAGAGTGAATTTTGTATGTGAGTATTTTGATAGAATTTTTATAAATTATGTTTTGTATGCTTGTACATACCTCGCAACAAGGTCAATTTGACAAAAATAATGTTGTATGAAATTTATTCAGGTGGAATTTTAGTTAAACCAAAGATCTTCAGCCTTTTGAACTCAAACTAGGAAACCATAATTATGGATAGAACCAACAAACAATGTTAACTTAATAGTAATTTATTTCTTAACTGTCTTACTGAGGTACAGTAACTTCAGCTTTTTCAACATTGAGATTACAGAAATTTTTAATAAAATATTCACTTTGTTTGTTATATTGCCAGCTCTTAAGAATGTCTTGCACTTCATTTCCCATCTGCCTTCTATGCGGTAGCTACATACTGTAGTTGGTATCTGATGTTAATAATGATATTAATTGTTATTGCACATTTTACTGACACTATCTCTATTCTCATTGGCTGTCGAGTACTCAGATAATTATCAAAATAGCATGCATGACTACAGTCAGTAATGTCATCAAGTTTCACTGTACATGTACCCTGGGTGCCAGAGGCTTTTCTTGCGCGGTTTCCGGTTTCAAATCTCTCTTATGGCTCCGCCGCTCGCCGGGGCGTCGTCGGCCGACTTCGGATCTCGACGCGACGGAGAAATAAACCTCTGGTACCCAGGGTACTGTACATGGTGCGTGAAAATAAATAATGCATACACTCCCAGCTTTGTTTACTTTATAATCATGTTGGGAACAAACTTCTCAAAGCTGATTGGTTCTTGCTGGTTTAATGCCTTATTTGTTTATGAAATAGGAATAGGTCATTTCCGAGTTGGCTTTTGCCTCTGTTTCAAAACGAGTCTCGGTGCACAACCTTTCATATGGAAATGAGTTTGATTTGCATGACAATAAACGTGTGCATAAAAATCAACTAAAAAATCATTATTATTAATTTTAACTGGCCGGTTGTAAGTTAATTATCAACTTCTTGTTAAAGATTAATTTGGCCAGTTTAATTAAAGATTAACAAAATGATAATCATGTTGTGGGCTTGGGACATGATTACAGTAACTATAGACAACTGATTGGATCATGAACAGGGCTCGGTTGTTCAAAGGCTGGATAACGGGGGGAGGGGGGGGGGGGGGTACTCGGGTTTATTTTTAGTAAGGCGGGTGCGAATGAGGCCAAATTTTTAGACCCTCAAAAAGACCTGGAAGGCGATTCGCCCGGACTGAAAGTTGATGTATTTTTTAGTCGATGCTACCCTGGCAGAATCAGAAACCGTGCAAGAAAAGCCTCTGACACACAGGGTAAGTCGATGCAAGAACAGCAAGGAATGATGTATTTGACGTGAAGTTTTGGGTCTATGTATTTTGTGCCCTGTTTAGCTCGGCAGTGGATGAAACGAGGAATTGTGTATTTGGCGGGATACAAATCCGGGCGATTCGTTCCCCTCAGCCTCGGATTTTAATATATCGACCTGCATGCGAGGGAATAGACGCGCGTCTCCCACTTTCCTCGCGCGCGCCCCTAAAAACTCGCGTTCCTCCCTCCACTCACTCCAGCGCCTGCTACGCAGCCTAGTCACGAATATACCCCCCCCCCCCCCTTCCCTTCCCATCCCGGGTATAAATAACTGCGACTCAATTATGCGGCCAGAAATTTTGGAGCAGAATATTTAAACATAATAGAGCGAAATGGTTTTGAAGCCCGACAAAGTTTTTATTTGTTATATATTTTTGTTCGCTTTTTTGGCCTTGACCGTGCACAAAACCTGACAAAATGCAATAAGTGCTTACGCGTGTTCAAGCAAAGATCTCATTCTATTTCGTTTTTAGAAACGTTTCGGGGCAGTTAGTGGGGGCGAGCGAAAATAATCGTCAAAGAAAAGTAGGAGAGAACGAAAATAGCTATTGTTGTTCTCTCCTACTTTTCTTTGCCGATTTTTTTTCGCTCGCCGGACACTATTAAACTGTCCCTGGGTATCCAATTCATCAGTGTATGAGCGTAAAACAAAAGATTGTGCACGGTCGTGGACCTTTCAACATAAATCTTGGCCTCTTTGTTTGCTTCCGTGTGTTGAAGTTTCCCGGGCAGACCATTACAGTAACTGTGATTTAAATGATCATAAAATAGTCCGCGACCGCTATTTCCCGCGTTTTAACACGTGCGCACGTGCGCACGTGCGCGACATCATACCTAGTTACCAAGACTACCAAGACCGCGGGCTCAATGTTTTGTTTTGGTTAAAAAATTATCGTATTTCCTCGTGGAGCGATATTGACTCGACTATTCACTCTAAGTGCACACCAAAGCCTTCTTTATGATCGCTTGTATTTTTTATATTCTATAGTTTTGCCAAACGTTTAATTGCAAGCTATGGGTTGCACTGTAAGTGGCGCAGAGAGGAAAAATTACGAACGCTTTGTCTGGATTCAAGACAAGTATCAAGGTAACAATAGTGAATGTTTTCCCATGTGCGGCAAAGGACACAAACAAAGTGTGTTTCAAGATATAAAAAGAAGCACTGATTTAGGGAAAAGTATGTTGCTCAGAACTACAAATTCAGGAAGGATATTTGCCTCAAAGAAGATGAAGGAATCGCCAAGAATGGAAACATCGTCGAGTTCGAATGAAATGAAAGCACATGTGTCCAAACAACAGAACAAAGAACTTAATGGCGTGGATGGAATATGTGAACCCAGTCAAACCAAAGAACGCTTCCAAGGTACTGTTATGTTTGGTTTATTCAGCGAGTTCAGGAAGTTCCCGACAGTTCCGCATTAGATCTCTTGGGGACGGGGAATTGGCCGAGATTTGGGGGCAGGTCAGTTCCATTCAAAGTTCCAAACCCAAGTTACAGTTGATTTCAGCTTACTTTGGCCGCGCCGGTTTGCAAGACCCTCTACCAGAATAATCAGGACGATTCTAGAAAAAAACTCACCTAAACCTAAAATGTCCTATTTAATATTTGGTAACCTTTTCCCGGCCCTTTATACACTGCTTATCAGTCTCCCCCATTTTTGACCACCCATGGAGTGGCTGGTGTATACAGGTAATCTGAAACACAATATCTATCAAATCAGCTACATTTAAATTTAGTGGCAACTAAATTTAGCAATTTGGTTGTGCCAATATAGAACTACCGTAAAATCCTGGTTATAAGCCTCCCCAGTTATCAGTTATATGCCCCTCTACCCACTAACAAAAAATATTCCAGATAACCACCCCCCCCCCCCCCCCCAATATACATGTAAGCTCCACCCTACTTTTCCATATTTCCTTACTATAAATGTCCTCACAGAAATTGTTCAACTTTAGACCATATTAATTTTTTATTTATCATGACTTTACTTGTGCAAACTGCTGCAAAGAAACATCTTGGATAATAATCTTCCCCCAGCACCACCACTCACAATTTTTAATTTGATTAAATTATTATTTAAAAAATGAAATGCTGAGGGTGAGGCACAGTGGTCTCTGGGTCGACAGTCCGGGTTCAAGTCCTGGGTCATTGTGTTCTTGGGCAAGACACTTGACTCTCACAGTGCCTTTCTCCACCCAGGAGTATAAACTAGAGCCAGTGAACTGTTAGGGAAACCTGACAAAATGCTGGGGGCCAAACCTGTGATGGACTAACTACATGTAGCATCCCACCCTGGGGAGTACAAATTGTGATAATTTACTCTTATTTGCTTCATGCCACTGAAACTGGGAAAGCTCCAGCAGATGTGGACCAAAATTAGACTCATAAAGTCTTACCTCTGATATTCAACAGTATTTTGATTTTGAATCAGAATACAGATCTAAGTTAGGGAAGACACAGTTTGATATAACTTGTTCACTCTTGTCCATTTTTGAGTAACCTCTTCATAATCTATGGCATTATTTTTCAGCAATAACTGGGAGTTATCACAATGACTGCTTCAAAGTTCCATGGAATGTGACATGTGCTGCAGAAAAACAGAGTGCAAAGAATAATAACTTGAAGCATATCAGTAAAGCTGAACTTGGCTGTAACCTTCAATTGGACACCGGTGGCAGAAGTGCCTGTTTCAAATTCTACATGTCTATATTTCCAAACTGCAATAATATTCCAACAAACGTGACTACACCAGCTGTGTCAGAGTTTCATAGTTGTGTGCATAATGGTTTATTTGTGGACATGGTGAAAACTGATCAAGTGGCTGTGTCTGTTCATGACAGATTCTTCAATGGTAAGCTAACAGGCACATCCAGTTTAAAGTTTTTGGGTTTTTGGCTTCATTCTACCTCCCCATCACTAATATGCATGTACCAACCTCCTCCCCCCTCCCCTGTCACCGCCGGGAATTTTTCATTTTTACAGCTGTACAAGGGACAAATAAGTTCCAAGAAAAAGTACAAATTAAAATTTTTGCCTTCCACAATCTTCAGCATTTTCATCATACTATTGTTTCAAACTTACTTTAGTGACATATTATTTGTATGCATTTGTTTTATTTTGTAGCATTTGGAGATGACTGTGATGATGATGACTTTACGCACCCCAGCTAGGGTTGGCTGGATTGCAACCTAGAAATGGATCAAATACCGACACTCTCATTTTGGGATGGCTGGGTTGTAGGGAGCCGGGGAAGGGCCGGGACTCCCATATAAAAATGAAGAGGATGATCGTCGTACCTTTTAGGGGTGAAAATGAATTTGAGCCACACCCAGAAAACAAGATTCTGGTACCTTTCAGGGGTTCCTCTCAAAATTTCCAATCACCTATCACTTTTATATGGGACTGCCCCAGGCTTCCGATGGTGTACGGGGGCTTCCGACGGAGATGAAATTGGGGATATGAGCAATTCTGTGAAGTTTTCTTAAAGGTCAGCAAATGCAAGGGAACTGATGATCCTGAGGGGTCAAACTTACCCATTTTTCTCAGAAAATCTTGTCAAGACGTACAAAATTTGGTCTCAACAACTTGTGTGATCAGTTAACTGGTTCAATTTGTTCTGGGTAACTTATTGCGTGTACTGATATTTGTGGGACAAGTAAAGTCCCTGCGACCAACCAAACTTTGAAAGAAGTAAGGTCAGGAGGTACACTGTACAGATAAGACTTTGGGCATTTATAATAAATTATTTGCCAGTGTTTTTAGTTCAATACTCGATATCCTGTCATCTTACGTTTAAAATAATGATGAAGAAATAAATCAAACAATGTTTTCTAAGGCAAATACTTTTTAGTCTCACCACTTTGGTTCCTTATGCATGTTTACGTCAGACTTGCTAATTTCACCACCAAGACTCGCTTTCGAAATATAAACTTGTAAATTTCATCTTAAATTCCCAAAGCACCAAAGATGAAAAGAATACCCACGTGCAAACACTATGCACATGCCAGAGGTTGAGAATAATTTCGCATAAACGAGACTTCGTTGTGAATTTTGAGGAACTGACGTAATCATGCACAAGAACTTTTCCAGGACCCCTGTAGATTTTCCAGACTCCAAATACACAAGCTAATATGTTCTTCAGAACATCCTTTTCACATTCTCAACACAAGTTAAATTATTAATTTTAGAATGTTCTTTTTATGCAACACTTTATTTTCATTTGGACCTGTCAAAAAAAATCACTCATTTTCCAGAACTTTCCAGTCATGGAAAATGCCAGAACAAAATTCTAGGACTTTACAGGATTTCAAGGACTACAGTTGAACCCCGATTAAGCGGTCACCCTCGGGGAAATGGCAAGTGGCCGCTTAATTGGGGTTGGCCGCTTAAATGGTGTTTCGTCAGAAATTAGCGTAAGGCGTGGTATAAACGTCACTTTATCTGAATACAACACGCTTGGAGGCTTGTGACAACTGTTGTTTGAATGTTTTAATCATTCGTCACCTATTTCAGACTGTCATCAGGTTTTCAAAACAAGGCCAAACCATGTGTATTAGATTCTTAGTGGCCGCTTAATCAGGGTAAAAACAATAGGAAAGCCTTCATCGGGACGGCCAAAGGGTTTTATTTACAGTATTATACTGACAATAATTTCGGTACTTTGATAACTGGCCGCTTAACCGGGGGTGGCCGCTTAATCGGGGTTCAACTGTAGTACGAACCCTGTCCAAGTTTTGTTGTGAAATCCTAAAGGCCGGGACACACTAAACGACAGGTCTCTATGACCTGTCGTTTAGTATGCAATGCATCGGCGACAGTGAAAATGCATCATTTTGTCGCTGCAACCTGATGCACAAATTCAAACCAGTTTGAATTTGTGCGATCTGTCACGGTGACAAAATTGTCGCAGCGACAAGGATTAATTTTTCATTAAACAGGCATGTCATACAAGGGAATTGATGCTGTAACCTGTCGCTGCGACCTGTTGTCTAGTGTGTCCTGGCCTTAAAGGATGCAATGTTTTGTCCGGGCAGGTTCAAACCTAGCCTGATTCTCAGACGGTCCGTCTCGGTCCCCCACTCCCACTCTCAGTGAGGGAGTGGGGGACCGAGACGGACCGTCTGAGAATCAGGCTAGTTCAAACCCAGCATTTCTACCATACAACTTAAATTATGCCAATAATGTTTCCTTCCAAGAAAAACAAACGTGAGCAAAAGAGAAAAGAAAAGTAAACAGACAAAAACAAACCAAAGACAAAAAAAGCAAAACACAATCACAGCACCTGAGCAAACTTTATTTCAACTTGACAACTTTTCCTGCAGTACAAACTTCTCGAAATACACTTTGAAAAATAATTAAATTTCTCTTTTGTTAACTAATAAATACACTTCTGCTCTTGTTTCAAACACATTCTAAAAACTCCTATTCTTGTAACTAGGGATGCAAATAGGTTACTTAGAATCTTCAATAATAACTGCTTATAAAAGATCACTTTGTGTTATTAAAGTTGTGTGTACCGCTAAACTTACACAAGAGAAACTGTAATATTACAAATCACTTACAGTGGGTATTTTTGGCGTGTAAATCTTTAAAACATAAAAAAAAATCAACATTATGTTGAACACGATTCAAAGTTTTGAGCCCTAACCTTTCAGGAAGTGATTTTGATATGATTTTTATCTATTCTAGTACACTAAATAAAGTACAAATAACGAGCAAAGCAAGTAAGCATCCAATAATAATTGAAAATGTCCAATAGTTGTATAGCGAGTCATATCTCCCTAATGTTACATGACCACAAACTTGATTTTAGATATGAAAAAAATGGACAATGCCTGGTTATGAATGTTCTGCATGAGAAACAACCAATCTGCAACAAGACACAGATCGGTGTCATCAGTACGGAATTTTCCTGGTTGAATTTTAGACATCTCTTTCGCAGGGGATAAATAGACCATGTGAAAGAGACTTGTTTATTCAGGCTAGTCTAAAGTGAGTATTTGTTGTCATTTCAGTACCTCACACTTTTCACTTTCCATATATTCTATCGAGTACTACAGCTTGAATAGCCCTGACTCCTTTAGACCTAAAAGATGTCTACAATGTGAAATTTAATCATTGCTAACATGTAAATAATATGTAAAGTGGAATGGTGACTTGGATACAGTGAAGAAATGCTCTAGAGCTCTCTTTTTCTGAGTACAGTTGAAGCTCTCTGAGTGGACACTCATAAGTGGACAGCTCTACTTCTGCCACCTTGACAAAACCCTGATTGAACTCTAGCTCATACAAACTCTGTATTAACACATTCCTAAGTGGCCAACTCCAGTTGCGGACACTTTCTGCTTTCCGAGGGTGTTCGCTTCGACTGTAATTCAACTTGAGAGCATTTCTTCATTTATTTTATTAACTATGTGAATCCCTAATCTACAAAGAAATAATGATAACAGTACCAAGATTGTACTTGGATCTACCAAATCTGAATTAATAATTTAAAGCCAGATGAAAATAAGAGAAAGACAATTTTCAAAACCATTCTTATTTGAAAGGTTATAGTTAAATGCAAGAAAAGCCTAATCAATGAAATCTCAGACAAAGTCAAGGACTCGATAATAATGACCATGTCCTTGATATTTTTTCACACTTAAAAAAATGCACTTTCAACTCTCCGTTAAAACAGAAATCAGTCCTGCTATATTTTAAAATAATGTTGTAATATTTCTGTGGACATAATATAACTAATACTAAATTATTTAAAACATTTCACTACGGACAATAATGTCCTGAAAAAGTGGAAAACACATCAAACTGGAAATGGTATGCAACCTTGCTTATTGTAAGATGCATTTGATGCACATGACAAGAGTAAACTGGAATGTCACTGCTCAAGTGTAACAGTTCATGTGACCATTAAACCTGGAGCCAAATATGATCCTTCCACATTAATACTGTTGAATGTTTTAACAAAAATCTTGAAGTACAGTATGAATATTGCAGACACATTTCTTGAGGATTGTCCTCAAAATTACCACCTTGTCTTATTATGGGATGAACATAATAATTAGAAATAATTTAATTTTCACCTGAAGCAGTATTTGAAATGTCAGGATAATGTAAAAACAAGGTCCATATAATTATATAAGACTGCTGAAATAAAATACAGCTTTGCTGGAAACACTGAAACAGTAGTTGTCATAAAGATATTAGGGAGTTTAAAACCACGGCAGCAACGGCAACAAAAACGTTACTAAACAAAAGGTTTAATCAACAGTAGAATAGCTCTGCACATGGGTTATACATTTTCTTAGCCGTCCTCTGCAAAACAATAACGTGAAATGACGAAGTTCTGGGTATTCAGAGAATGTTTTCAAGTTTCTCTTCAGATTTGAATGTTGCCTTTACATACTCAGCTGAGGATAGTTCTGACACCAACAGACAAACTGAATTGGAAGGAGAGATTCGCGAGATTCTGAAGCACAATAAAAATTATTTGTTTTATCAACGTCATCCTTGGCATTGCCGTTGTGGTTGCCTAAACTCCCTACAGAATCAACATAAAACTTGAGCAAATTATTTTTCAGACTTACCTGGTATCAAATAATGAAAAAAACATACAAAGAAATTCTACAATACATCAACAAAGTTGAACCTATGACAATAACATGCAAATTTAATTTGGCATTCACTTAAAAGTGAAGAGACAGAGTTATTATCGCTCTATGTTAAGCTAATTAGCCTTCATTGAATATAATGTTTCAGTTTACAAGTTACAGTGGTGCAAATGTACAGGCAATTTACAACACCAAATTAACTACCATCAGGCAACAACTACACAGCAAAATGTTAACAAGTAATTGATTCAGAAACTGTTTAGCGAATCAATGCCACCAAAACAAATAATTAATTAATAAAAGACAAACAAAAACCAGCTGTACTGTATCAGGGTTTCACTGTAGCAGATAAAGCAAAAATTAATCATGAATCTTGAAAAGCTCTTTTATGATTATCACATTGAAGGTACATTTTATATTCTTTCTAGACCAAACGTCACTAAATCTTCAAAACACCCATACACACACAGAAAGTCATTAGTGATTCTCTAGAATCAAATGCCAATATGGAGAAAGTTCAGTTGTAACTGTGGCTGTCATGGTGTCTTAGTCTTCATCATTGGGGCAATCCCGTGCATAATGTCCCACCTCATTACACCTGTAACACTTGACATCACTGTCGTTCTTCTCTGTGCAGTCGCGCTTTATGTGCCCAGCCTTTCCACACGAATAGCAGGTCTGCTCCTCTTTAGGACAGTCACGGGCAAAGTGGCCAGCTTTGTTACACTTGTAGCAGATTGTGCCATTATCGCTTTCATCGCAATCCCTGGCAAAATGCCCAAATTTGCCACAGCGATAGCATTTTCCACTGCTGCCGCATTCACGTGCATGGTGGCCATCCTTTCCACACTTGTAGCAGCCCGATTCAGACTTGTTGTAGTCATCGCCTTTACTTTCAGCATCTGGACAATCTCTGGAGATGTGGCCTTTGTGTCCACAGGTATAGCACTCTTTGCCTTCAGCATTTGGACAATCTTTAGAGATGTGGCCCTTTTTCCCACAAGTAAAGCATTCATCTGATGATCAAAACAAAAGTCATGTTGTCAATTCTAGTCTACAAGAACTTTCTAAACATAACATCTACAATAAGAAATAATTATCTTCAAGAGCTTAATCTTTAAGCCCTTGGGCTTATATTCAGGGGGATATTTGGTTTGGGGACATATTTTTTTGAGTGGGGCGGTGGCTTATCAGAATTTTACAGTAGTCCATGAATCATGGAGATGCGGTGGCCTAATGGTGCGTTGGACTCCAGACCAAGTAGTCCCGGTTGAAGCCCTAGCTGGGGTCACTGTGTTGTGTTCTTGGGCAAGACACTTTACTCTCACAGTCTCTCTCCACCCAGGAGTATAAATGGGTACCAGGGACAAAATGCTGGGGGTATACATTAGCTTCCAGAATGACATTGGTTTTAAAGGCAAGGTGTCGAAGAGGAATTGCAATGAAATCTACCCCGGTGATCCCCAATATAACTAACCCAGTATAACAAACACAATCCAGAAGCCCAAACTTAAAATCTACCCCAATATAACAAATTTGTAGAAGGGAAAATTCATGGCAATGATGAGAAATGTGACTGGTTTTAGAAAAGTGTAGTAACAATTGATTGACACCGCGGGTCCGTAGGTCTGATCCCGGTTGTAATCAGACTTATAAACATTTTTGCTTTCATCTAATAAATAAACTTCAAACTTCAATAAAACCACAAGAAAATACCAGGAGATCACCGACTGAGATATTTGTAGTCAAATACGCTTGGGAAAGAAATGTTTGAGTTGTGACAAGAAAGTGTTGTGGAAAGCAGCAAGAAATATAAACAAAGCACTTCAGCCAACTGTAGCGTCGACTGTTGCATCTGATACACAAGACAGAGTTTGACCTTGTTATTATGTGTAGAAGGGCTAAATGCGACTAACATTTCATCCTTTGCGACTAAAAATTCTGGTTTAGTCGCCACTTTGCGACTATGTTTCTCTACGATTTAGATTATAAAATAAAAGATGAACACATTTACACCTAAACCGGCCAGAACCGGCCAAGTCGAGACAACAGACTTGTACCACTTGTGATGTCATCACTATTCACACCAGAGGACCATGGTGGTCACAAATTCATTTTGCTCTCAAGGCAGGGTACGTGTAAACTAACACAACCACCTGCAGAACTCGTGCAGTAGACATCTAATGAAAACAAATGTTCCAATAACAGCGACAAAGAAACTTACCTTTCTTTTTGGTGCAGTTTTTGGAGATGTGCCCAGTTTCTCCACACACGTAACAACTTCTGTCTACAAATAAACAAAAATAAAAGTTTACACAACATGTTTTAAAATAATTATTTATTAACCCTATTCAGACCAGGCTTTTTGGTCTTTTCAGACCAGGGAGGGGCAGATTCCGCCCCTCTCCAATATTCCGAGATCATTAAGGCTAGCACAACGAAACATGGTGGGTTTATAGTACGTCCAAAAATCTATCTTTTGACAACAGCCGCCATCTTGGATCCGCCATCTTGGATTTCTTGAAAAAGAAAAGTCAAAAAGTTTGGCGGCTTTTACTTCAATATTGAAAAAGTTATTAATGGTCAAATTCGCAGCGGGCAGATTCCGCACCCTCCCCCCCAGACTTGATTAACCACAACCTCGTTCCCAGGCTCTCTCATCCACCGCCCCCAAAGAGCGAGGAGGAGAGACCCTGGTCGGGGCTGGTCACGTGGCTCCCAGATTCTGGGAGATTACAAATATACAACAGAAGGGAGGGATAGAATTTGTCTATACTGAGCCAAGGGGAGAACGGAAAGTGCTGTAAATCAAAATAACCGCATGTGGATGTGCTTTCCAGTGGTAAACATTTT
The DNA here is from genome assembly GCA_029204205.1 of Desmophyllum pertusum. Classification (NCBI taxonomy): domain Eukaryota; kingdom Metazoa; phylum Cnidaria; class Anthozoa; order Scleractinia; family Caryophylliidae; genus Desmophyllum; species Desmophyllum pertusum. The sequence continues at coordinate 267,592 of MU827313.1, forward strand.
CGCCGTTCTGAGACGCCAAAAAAACGATTAACGGACGATTAAAGAATTTTGTAGCCTTCAAGATCGCGATCAAGGAAAGCCAGGGTTCTTAGGGGGTGATTACATGGCGAATTTCAGCCCGGCTGAAATTTCAGCCCGGCTTCCGAATCAAATCCTCTTGAAATGAAGTTAGCGATTACATGGACAAGGTTTCAGCCGGCCTAAAATTCAGCCCGGGCTGAAAATTCCAGCCTGGTTTGAGAAACTGGGCTGGAATTTTCAGCCCGGCCAAACGAGCTGAAAAAACCCATGTAATCGGAATGAAATTTCAGCCCGGGCTGAAAGGTGAACTTGGGCATGCGCAGTGATTGTGTTTTGGCTAAATTGTAGAATGCCCGGCAACGTATTTGCATGTCATTGAATGAGAATGGTCCTTTTGTTTTTATACACACGTGCAGCCGGTATGGTATGTAAATAAGTTGCCAGTTATTGTAAAATCGCTCCTGTGTTTTTAAACAAGATGGCAACAGCAAAGGAAAAAAAGTTCCAGTGGAATACCCGGTAACTTATTTGCATGACATTGAATGAGAATGGATCCTTTTGGGGTTTTTTTATGCTTCGTTCTACAAACGTTCAGCCGATATGTAAATAAGTTGCAGGTTATTCAAATCGCCCCTGATTCTCTGATGACTCTTCCCGCGTAATTTCAAATTTGGTGCCCGGGCTGAAATTTCAGCCAGGCTGAACTTCGTCATGTAATCGCAACAAAATTCCAGCCCCCTAACCGGGCTGAGATTTCAGCCCGGGCTGAAATTCGCCATGTAATCACCCCCTTAGATGTATCGAAATATCGCCATCTGTACAACGCACATTTGATCAAGATCTGCAGAGACGAAGGAGTCGAAAGTGGGTTAATGTTTCGAATTCAGGACAGGAAAGAGATAAAGAAAATCTTTATAGCTTTTATTTATTCGGCGGCGATGTTTTGCTTGACTCTTTATTCTGGTTATTTCATGATCTCGTGTATTTCGTCGCTACTGGCGGCGTTGCGAAATTTATCATTTAATGATCACCGACAAGTCTCCGCGATCGGTATGAATCTTCAAGAAAATTCAACCCAAATCCAGGTAAATTACGTACTATTGCTTGTTTTTATTGCACTCGCCTTACCTTCACCTTTTTATAGGATATATCTTTTAAAGGAAAACTCGACATGTAACGTGCATTCACTGTTTTACATACAGTACCGCCTGAAACTATTGACCCATTTGCCGCGGTTTTGCCTCGGCCAAACTGCAGATCGACGCCGCAGTCTCTCTCGCCTCGGTAATGACGTGGCATGCCGAAATTTTACCCCAGTTTCACCTCGGCTTTCCGCGTTAATGGACGTGGCAAGCGATGCCGCGGTAAACGGTAAGCCGCGGTAGAATTTGAATAGGCTATTGTTGCTTTCCGTGAAAGAAGAAAATATTATTTTCTATTATTCTTTCGGTTTCTATGAGTGAAATATACTATGTGTTGAAAATGTTTTTCGAAGGAAATGCGCTCTGACTGGCTTCGCACGGACGTATGCAGATTCAGAAAAAATACAATATTTCATGTCATATCATCCATTATAGTTTATAGGTGATGTTAAACTGTCATCGACTATCATGCGCCGTTTCAACCAGGGCTTAACATTCCATCTCAACCTAAAGTGGTGGTGAGAGTACAAACCCTGAATGTGTGTGAATGTTCCAGCAAATAATCATACCCCCATCACGGAGGGAATTGTTCCAGAGAGGTGGGGGGTTAAAGGCCCAGGAAACCCGAAATATTTAAAGAAAATAATACTTTATTCTTTCACGAAAAGCAATTTAAAACAAACCTAGCAAAAACGTCAGCGAACACACGCATGAAAGGTTACGCCTGCTGTTTGTTTATTTTCCACAAGATTGTAATCAGTGTGTAAAATATATCATTTTATAAGACGTTTGAATGTTGCAACAAGGAAAAACGATTAAAAATACATTTTTGGGCTAAAGCTATAGTTCAGTGTCCCCGTTCACGCTTTTAGCAGGTCGATTTTTTTTCGCAATCTAGTTCATTTGAGATTATAAATTTGGTGCCTAATATAAACAATACAGTTGAACCTCTCTAATACGGACACCGAAGGGATGGAGCAAAGTGTCCGTATTAAGCCCTGGCCAAACGGAGACGCAAGTAGACGCAAGTTCCACTTGCGTCCACTTGCGTCTCCGTTTGGCCACGACTTGCGTTCACTTGCGATGACTTGCGTTCACTTTGATCGAGATTAATTTGAGCGCAAGTAGACGCAAGTTTTTCACCGTTTGGCCACCCAACGCAAGTCAACGCAAGTTTTTTGTTTACTTCAGTCTAGCACTGAATTGCAGCGCGCGCAGGAGCATTCAAATGGCTTTCTTTTTGGCAACTTGCGTACACTTGCGACTCCGTTTGGCCACCACGCAAGTCTGTACGCAAGTTCAACTTGCGTCTACTTGCGTCTACTTGCGTTTCCGTTTGACCAGGGCTTTAGAGAGGTGTCCGTATTATAGAGGTCATGAACATGACGTCACTTGAAATGCTCCACTGACGATAAGAAATCTCGATGATAAATGGGACCAAATGGCAAATTATAGCATGTCGATAAACTGATTGAAAACAAATGCTACTTTTATTGTATGGGCAATGGGACACTTGATTAACTTTGACCTGTAACCACAAACAGGAAATTGTATTGAATAGGAACTGTTATCACTGGAGTGTCAGTAATAAGGAGGTTAAATTTGTATGAATTTGCTCTCTGGGGCCGATATTTAGTTTCCGTTGTCCGTATATATTAGAGAGGATCCGTATTATAGAGGTTTTCTTTATAGAGAATATATGGGCATTTTGCCGGGACCAAGGGAACTGTCTGTAATAGAGAGGTCAGAGGTGTCCGTATTAGAGAGGTGTCTGTAAGGAGAGGTTTGACTGTACATACAGCTGTTTCGAGAAAGGTTGTCGGAAAAAAGCGCACGCGACAATCCCGAAAGGTATTGTGGGTAGTTTTAAGTTCACGGTTCCTTGACTTCAGCGTTTCAGGAAAATCTGAGAAAATGGCAAGAGACGCCATGGACGTATGTTTGCGAGTGCTAAAAGAAAGAAACAAAAGTAGGCATCGCGGGTTTGATGAATTTATTTGACTTATGAAAATTCATTGATCATATCCCAGATTACCTTTTGGGATTGTCGCGTGCGCTTTTTTCCGACAACCTTTCTCGAAACAGCTGTATATAGCTGGGCAAGTTGTGTTGTCTTCACGGAATATATGATTTTATTTATGCAAGATACCGATGAGGTTAGGATTCCTAACATCTTCAAAAACTAGCTGAAATTTGCTCAAAATATTAAAACCAGAAATGACAAGTTCTTATCTCTTGGTCTTATCTATTTCCGGTGTTCCTTCAGCTTGAAAGACCCGAGGATTTCAACTAGAGTTGAGTTATTTGTGGAACGTTAACACCGATCTTTAAAACTACACTGCAAACAAATACATATTACATATGAATATTTTCAACAACTGTGTGTTCTACGCTTCTCTTTTCCCCAAAAGTAAAGTTAGCGTACCGTAACGTATGATGCAATAAAAGAAAACGCATGTGCCGGTCACGCACGCTTATTATTGTTTTGATGTCGCTCAGTTCGAAATGGTTTTTATCTGATTCAAAGTAATGTTTTTTTTATCAGTTCTGTTTCATGATTTATTATCAAAACACTCGGTTCTGAATGTTCACGGCTCGATTCAGAAATTATTTGTTTACCACTTGTCAACAAAGGTACAGAACCGTGTGAAGTAATAATTTCACGTCGGGAAACAGTCATTTATACCGCCAGACTTCACACCGCCAGCCAGCTCACTCTCAGTTCTTCAGAAAAATATTACGAAGAAATTATTCATCTTATTAGTTCATAGCGCTATAAAAGAGTTTTCATTCACTGGGCACAAATAGACTTGCAAATGTTCAATGCGTGACAGACATAATGTTACTGAGTGACACAATAAAATTGGAAACTTTCGCTCGCATGACTCATGTTTTAAACTTCGCTTTGTTTTCCAACTCCATGTCTTTAGACGTGTTATCTTTGACGTTTTCCGTGTCAAGGCAAGAAAGATTTGCGATACCCAGATGATCGAAAATGACGTGAAATTTGACTACGGTAGTTTCAGAATTTGAATATTTTAAAATTACGCAGTGAAGACCGTACAATACAAGCGCCTTTCCCTCGAAAACCGTTTTCAATGCATAGTCTATTTCACTCATAGAACCCGAAAGATGAAAAGAAAAGAATACTTTCTTCTTTCACGAAAAGCAATTTACCTTTAAATAAAACTTAAACAAGCAACAAAAAGTCTGCGAACACGCGTGCGAAAGGTTTCAACAGCGGTTTGTTTACATTCCACAAGATTGTAATCAGTTCTTTCTCGAACCCTCAGTTTCTCGAACCTCCTGATAACTCGACCCTTGTATTTGCTTGCCGCTTGTCAACAAAGGTACAGAATCCTGTGAAGTAATAATTTCACGTCGGGAAACATAAAATTCCTTTAGCTTCCTTTAAAAGCATCGCGCTTGGAAATAAATAAATTAGTCATTATAAAGGTATACCGCAAAGACTTCACGCCGCCAGCTCACTCTCGTCTGGATGTCTCACCGTTAGAAAATAAACTTTAATAGCTACTTAGTTCTTCAGAAAAAATATTACGAGGAAATTATTCCACTTATTAGTTCATAGAACTATAAAGGAGTTTTCATTCACTGGGCATGAATAGACTTGCAAATGTTCAATGCGTGATAGACATAATGCTACGTGACAATCAAATTGGAAACTTTCGCTCGCATTACTCATGTTTAAAAAAAGTAAACTTTACTTGGTTTTCCAACCCCGGGTCTTTAGACATGTGTTATTTTAGAAGTTTTCCCTGTCAAGATAAGAAAGATTTGCGATACCCGGATGATCGAAAATGACGCGAAATTTGACTACGGCAGTTTCTGAATTTGCATATTTTAAAATTACGCAATGAAGACTGACAATACAAGCCGCCTTTCCTTCGAAAAACGTTTTCAATGCATATTAGTCTATTTCACTCATAGAACCTGAAAGATTAAAATAAAAGAATAATTTCTTCTTTCACGAAAAGCAATTTACATAAAAATAAAATCAGCAAAAAAAGTCCGCGAACACGCACGTTAAAGTTTGTTTACATTCCACAAGATTGTAATCACTAATCAGTGCGTAAAATACAGTGGAACTTCGATTTCTCGAACCCTCTGTTTGTCAAACCTCCCGATAACTCGAACCAAAAGCCGTTTCCCTTGCATTTGCTTCACTCAAACCCTATAATTTTACTGCCGATTTCTCGAAACTCCCGCAAACTCGAACCAATTCATGGCTTGATTAATAAATATCGATTGATTATCGATTAGTTTACACCATAGATACCATATGTGACCCTATTTGGGAAAACCAGGCTTAATGATAATTGCGTTGAAATGCATTTCAACGAATTTTGAATGCATTGTCAATGCATTGCAACGTTTGGTGAATGATTCTCAACGCATTTTCAACGTTGCTTGATGAATTCTTCAAACGCAGGCAACGTTCTTAAAATGTTCAAGAATGCTTTTATAATGTTTTTCAATGCATTGGCAACTTTTCACAACGCTCGGGTAAAATGTTTTAAAAAATAATGCTTTTAAGCTCAACGCAACGCAACGGCACACGTATTTGGATTATTCTTCCAACCGTTGTTTACTTTGGGGTGTCAACTAAACCGGCATCAAATAATCGTTTTACATGTAATTTTTCGTTCCTGCAGCATTGAAAAACGGTTATGTGTTATACAGCTAAAGTGTGGGGCCAAAAAAAAATAATCATCCTCTTGAACGGGTCAATGTTTTGGTTGAACGCACATCTGACATGTACTGATCGAGCGAGTTTGTTCAGTAGCAGTTTGACTTATCATTGACCTCTGTAACTTTTAATACGCCGTCAAGTAAAAATCCGGCCAAGGCAGTTACAAATATTTTTGAAACATACAGTACCGCTCAGAGATAAGCTAACCAAAATCTGCGTTAGAAACTCGTTAAGAACGCGCGTATTCTAACGCGCGCGCGCGCGTTATGAATGCGTTAGAGTGCGTGTCGGTTACGCGTTTTGCGCGTTAAAGTTAAAGCATTAGTATGTATGAGCCTTGGTCATTTATTGCTATTGTTATTTTGTGAATAGCAGTTGAATGGTTAACATTTCAAAAGACAAAATACCGCATGAATTTGAAGTGTTTTCAAGGTGCTGACGATTGCTTGAGTAATAGTTCGAATGAAGAGTAAGTCGCGATCGCCGAGCTTCTCAGATCTAAATTTGCATAACATAATAATAAACATTGAAGCGATGCGTGTCATGTTACTTCTAATTCTGGACCAAGAGCGTTTTGATGAAGTTTATTTTTCTCTCACGAAACGATCCTAGCCACCTGGAATCTTGAATCTCTTTTTGATTCATCGAATAATTGATATTCAACCACGCTTGCTCGGATGAAATACAAACTATTTGTGATGAGCCGCACTCGAATCGGCGGCCGACCGATCAAGCACGCTTTTGTTTTCTACTGTATATGCCCGGCTTTTACGAATTCATAATTCAAATCTTCATGAACTGAAAAGAAAAATATTTGCTTACACATTGAATGCTTGTGAACTGATTTAGTTTATAGTGTAACATCGGATCGGATTTTCGATGAAACTTCGCCAGCGTTTCTCGGAATTTCCAGTCATGCGGACTGATCTGTCGATCTTATCAACTTTTAAACAAATCTTCACGAAAACTGAAGTTTGTGTGGTCGAGTAAAAGCTGCCTAAATGAAAACTGGTTCTCGCAGTTATATTGTCAAGTACAACTTGATCACAGTGATCAAGGGTCTTCATGCGAAGTTTGATCAAGACTTAGTGTAGCTTTCTGGGTGGTCTAGATTACGATCAAGCTTCGGGACTCTGTCGCTATTCTTTGTCGGTCACGCGCGGGGCCCAAAAATTAGAGCGGAAAAATTTGCCTGATCACAGGTTATATTCAATACGGTATATTTCTCTCGCTTACATGCACGCTGTATTGAAAAACCTAAATTCACCAGCGACAATTTTCTCGCTTAATTAAGCAATGTAAATATACATTTGTATGGCGTCATTTAGCTTTCGATACTACCTCATTTACGTCTAGCCGTAAAATTGGATGTTTATACTAGCTTCACGCTAAAGTCAAAACTTGCAATTGGGCCCGTGATAAAACACATTAGTTTTTGAACAGTATGAACTGAACATTGTATCGAAGCTTTCATAACGAAGAATAAATTTAATATGTTTGCCGTGTCTCGCATCTCCAAGTCGAATGTGTTACACACGAATCACATGATACGGCGTGACGGCAAACCCGATGGTTGAACCTTGTTGTGCTGCGGCTACTGTAGATCTTTGAACACTAAACAGGAAAGAATGACAAAAGAACGCAAATGGCTTGAGAATACAGCGACAGGACGCCGAAATGAGTAGTCAAAGCAGAGGGATTTCAATGCTTTTCAAAGTGTTTGTGGTCAAGACAAGATTGTTTGAAAATTATATCAGTGTTTACATAGTTTCGTATTTTAAAACCGTATTTCTCATTTTAACTAACGCGTGATCGACTTGTCTTTTCTTTTGGTAAACAATGTCTCACAAAAGAAATTTTGGGAATGAATAACAAAGGCTAACGCGTTAAAGAAAACGCGTGGACCTAATGCGTTAGGGCAAACGCGCGCGCGCGTTTCCTTCGCGTTAAGATTGCGCGTCAAACGCCGGAAGGCGATGTTAGCTTATCTCTGAGCGGTACTGTACACGTATTTGCTGGTCAAGAGCGGACCGGGGTGTTACGAAAACTAAATAACTTTTGTAATTCTGTCCGGAAATAGATCATCGATAGCGTTACAAATGTAACGCTATGATCGAACAGAGACAACGCGTTGGCTAAAATTACATTGCATGGCCTCATGCACGAAAGAAAATCGAAAGTATTTGGCTTTGAAAGGGAATTATTTCAATAAAATTTTTATCAGGAAAAGCTTTTGCTCACATTTTATGCCTTTTTATTCAGGTTTCGCTTTCGAAAGTGTCAGCTGTGTAAACAAGGGAAATTTGCATATGCGTATTAAATTTTGTGGACGTTCAAGCCGTCTTCGCCGCTTAGTTGTGCATTTTAGCAATTTTTACTTTCAAGCTTACTGGTATTTAAAGGTCAAATGCAACAAAATTTTAGAAAGATTAGTTTTAAGTCGAAATAATAGGGAATATTATGAACAATCATATTCTTAAGTTTGAAACGATTTGGACAAAACGTCGTCGAGATATTCGACTTTCAAAACAGCCTTTTTTTCGCTTCCACAAACGGAAGCGTTCGGGCAAACTTCGGAAAATTATCGGAAATGGGAAGCTCACCACATATGACGTCACATACACGCGCGAGTCCGCGAGAAGAGCGAGAATTACAAAATTCTGCAGTTTCAAAACATCAACAAGTATGGTGTTTTGTGCTGCTTTTAACTGTAGTAACTGTTCAAAATCAGGCGTAAGCTTTTTTACATTCCCTAAAGACGAGAAGAGATGCAAGGAATGGGTGAGATTAATGAAAAGGAAAGATTTCACGCCAACTGCAGCATCTCGTCTTTGCTCCGTGCATTTCTCCCCTGAAAGCTTCGAGCAGAATCTTGAGTTAGGGCACACCTGGGATCTCAGTTCAAGCCACGACTGAAAGCTGATGCTTTACCGACCATTTTCAACTATGGAATAAAGCGAAGTATTGACCAAGAATGTCCTTCAAAAAGCACGACGAACACGGAATGCGGTCGTTCACGACGTTCAGCCTTTGCGAAACGCAGAAAGCTAAAGGTATAAAGTCGCAAACTTTCTTGTATCAGGTTTGATTTGACAGATCCACAAACTACTTTTCTAATCTGAGCCTACAATAAAAAGGCCGGCAAATAACGTTTTTATTTGTTTCCTACGTGCATGGTTCTGTGATGCTAGAAATCTTGAAAATCTGTTTTTATTAACGCAAGGTCGCTATAAACACTACCGAAGAAATAAAACTTAAGTTAATGAATCCAAATAACAAGAAACTCGGACGATTAATTTCTTATACCGAAATATGTAATTACAGAAAGGTACGTAGCTGCGAAGAACAGACGATGTTGCCTCGAACAGAATTTCACCACTAAAAGCAGCTGAAATGAGAAGCTATTTCAAATTAACACAAAAACCATTCAAAGTCGCAACCGGCAAGTTTTAGGACAATCTTCATTCTTCAATACTCTTGAAAGCATTTTTCGAGTAAAACTGTTTCCTCAGTTTTCTACAATTTCATTTCCCGTGTTAATCTAATTTTGCATTCGGTCGGGTGGCAATTTACAATTTTCATTTTATGCGAAGCCTCGCCAAACTCAATTATTCAAGCTTGCATTCAATTTCAACGTACGGCGCAACTATAAGCTTAAATTTATACTTGTCGAGAATTATTTTCTGCCGGGACTACCGGTATCACTAGGTTCTTTCTTGAATGATACTTAACGGAAGGTTTGTTTAGTAAAAAGGAGAAACGAAAAGCAAATGATTAAAACTAAGGAATTGAGTCTAAACACGGAGATTGTAATTTAAAAACGGTAAGCTAGCTAGCGCGGGCGGTGAAACTCAGGATTTCCAAAACAACAACAAACTCAAATTCTGTTGGTTAAAATCAAATGAGCACTCGCCTTTTTGAAGAAATGCAAGTTCTTTAATTCCACTGCGTAGTTCTCCATTCACGTGTCAATGATAAGAGAGCAATATAATGTGAGAAATTCAGTAAAAGCTTCTTCGCATCGACCTTCACACATTGCTGAAAACACGCGCGTGAAAACAAGCTCACCACATATGACATCACAAAAACAGCAAATTCGTTTCCATTCCAAGCGCGGTCATTCCTGGTTCGTTTTCGTTAAGCCGTCGGAAATTCTCGAAATTCTCAAATTTCGTGCCTTATAAGCGCCACAAACCAGCTTTTGAGGGCTGAGTATGATTGATGCTAGTATAAAGAACGGTTTTCGCGACAAAAGAAAAAAATGCCAAATTTCGTTGCATTTGACCTTTAATAATACTTGATACACAACGATCATTTTTGCCGTAGGAAATAATTTATTTAACCATTCTAGTTTAACAAGAAGTTAATTTGGGAAGTCTACGATGTGTAAATATTTACTACGCATTTCGTTGTTTTTAATGTCGTCTGGTCAAGCCCGCGACACACACCAGGTGTAAATGGGTTTTTTAAATCCCTGCTAGCTATACAGAGTACATCGATGTTGATTTTTAAAGTTCGTGATCAAGGTAATTAGGTAGCAGAAATTATAATTGTAGCACACACGGGACAATACGGGATCGAACAGTGAAAGAACGGAGCGATTTTATACGAGACCGGGACCGCAAGACTGTGTTCGTGACAAAGTTAGCGAGTTTAGAATGTATGGCATACCTTGGTGGTGTCGGCTTACAAGATCAACCCTAGGAATTCCACGATTAAAGTGATTGTGCTGGCGATCTCAACTTGGTCATTGCTCTATTAAAATATAATAGATCTTCAAAGTTCGATAACCTTTTCAGTTGAAATTTAAGGACTTTTTAACGTTTTACAATGCGTTGTACTAGTTTTTCGGAACTGATGGTAACGTTTATGTGAACAGTTCTCAATGTTAGGCGGTTTCATTGAAATGCATTGCCAATGTTTGAAAACGCATTTCAAATGTTTTGAAACGCTTTTGAAATGGTTTTCAACGTATTTTTGGCTTCGTGGGGGAACATTGCCAACGTTTTGAAACGCATTGAAAATGTTCTCTAATGCATTCTCAACGTTTGAAAATGCGTTGAAATGAAAAAACGGTTCAACGCAATTATCGTTAAGCCTGGTTTTCCCAAATAGGGTCACATATAGACATATTGCCATATTGCCATAGTGAATGTAATCTCCCTAAACCATTCAAATACCCCAGAGTTACACTTCGTTCCACTCTGTGCTAAAAATACGGGGTTGGAAGTATAAACGAAGTAAAGTTATTTTTACATGAAAGCGAAAGTGGTTTATTAAACTTGAATTAAGCCCAGGGTGTCTTAATATTTTTTATTTCCTCTTTGTGGAAATGTTCAGATGTCAGTGTAATTATATAATAATGACACTTCGACATTGACCTTTCGAGACCTTGCCTGTCGTGGAGCAGCGCTAGCATGCTGGAAATTCATCGATTTTCCGTAGCCCGTCAGTAATACAGCAACAACATCTCGGCCATAGTAAATTGCCTCTAAACATTGGAGTAACTGCTGCAAACAGCGAACTGAAGACTGCTGTAAAAACATCGCTTGCCTGCGCTGCTGTTAGCTTCTGGCCTCGCTTTGTTGTCGACAAAAGAAAGCGTGACAAAGATTCGTAATTGTAGGAGACCTCCCTGGGGTTTGAAAATGTCAATTAGACACGTGACCAGCCCCAACCAGGGTCTCTCTTTCGTCGCGCCTCTGGGGTGGGGAGATGAGAGACCCTGGGAACGAGGTTGGATTAACCACCCCTTCAACTTTGCAACTTTTGCCTGTTACACTTTTAAGGTCAAGTGAATATCTGATAACAACCCACACACCAAGAGCTTCAAATTAAGCTATTGTTTAGGGGTATACCCAATATATACAAGGAATAAGGTATTTTTGAACGTTTTTCTTTTTCATTTTGGACACTCTTCAATCCAATCTGTGACTTCCAGTAGGTCTGTTGTGGTGATTTATGACACACACCCAAACAACTCTCTCCTCCGCAGAGGCTCAATGGGGTTTTAGGAGAAATCCGCTGAACGTGGTGTGTGCAGGCGCAAGTAACTAGCGGATCAACGAAGCGGCGAGCCTCTGCCAGATTTGTGTCGTTTTCTTGTACATCTTTGTCGTTTTCTTGTACATTGGACGATTTCTCAGCCTCGCTAAATTTGACAGCTTGAAACTTGGCAAAATCAGCGCTAGGTATGTTGCTACAGTTAGCGATCGTTATTTTTAAGACGAGGTTTCATATTTACTAAAAAAAGCCAAAATGTTGGTCTCCGAATTGATCGCGAAGACCCTCCTGAAACCCGTGGGGGGTGGTCTTGCAAGTGTGTTATTCTTTGGAAACAATGGCGGAAGAGCTTGACTTTTCGCTCCAAGAGATGTCTCTTGACGGTAAATGTTCTTCTTGTATTTCGTGTTTTTGGTCTTAAATTCCTGCTGGTTGCATTTCGTTTAATTTTAGCGTTTAGTTTAACTTAATAAGCTTACAGCTTTTGGTTTGAATCGCAAGTTTTGCACTCGATGTTTTAAACACGTAGAGATTAATAAACACATTTCATAGCCGGAAAACTAAGCTTACTTGTTCTCTTTTCTTTTGGGACAGAATTAATAGGTTGTTGAGAGTTTCAGTCGCCGGGGAATCCTTTGCTTCCTGAATTTCTTGATCGCCACATGGCGGGTCTCGAGAATGTTGAATTCTGTAGATCAACCCATCAGAACACAACAAAACATATTCAGATTTCCATGCATCTAAAGTTTTAGTTCTCTACTTGTACATCGCGTATAAACCTCCGAACAGATTCTGATGCAGCCGCCATTTTACTGACATACGGCAGTTATACATACACCACCGTACCCCCGGTGAGGAACACTGATAAAAAGTTGCCTCCCCCAGATGGCGGCCATATTGGGTGTGGTATCTGGCAGAGGCTCCCGCCGTCGCTCTCTCCGGGTTTCTCGCGCCTGCACTCACTTCGTTCAGCTGATTCTCCCATATATGAGCCTCTGCGGAGGAGAGAGCCCAAACAATACCTTTCAGATGGTATATTACTTGTGGTATTTCGGTCTATAGTTACCATTTTTGAAGATATGGTATTTCTACCGGGGCTTAAAGGGTTAAGTAAAATAAATTGCGAACTACACCGTCCTTCATTAAAAAAATTCCAAAGCGTATACTGAAGGTTCTAATTCTATGAACATAATGAAGAGAAAGTCATTCCAAAGATTTCACCACAGATAACATCGGGTAGATTTTGGTCACATGCTAAACAACAACTTTTGAAACTGGATCAAATAATTTCATTTGAAGCATCAAAACAATTTTAGTTCGCTGATTTTGTTCAGTTTCGGATCTGCAGATTGTGTTGACTGTATTTCAGTATTGAAAGAACTCAGCGAAAAATGAAAACCAATTTTAGTGTTGAAATTCCGAGACATTTTGTCGGTCGTCCGTGCAATAGTCCATTTTACAGTTGTGTGCTTAGAATCCAGGCCTTTGAACAGAAGTGAGGCTGGAGGTGACTTTGTTGTGATACAAACCTTCCTTCTTTTCAAATGTAAATTATTCTGTTTCTGATCTCTATCATCTCATGGTCACCCTTAACCTCGCTTTCATGCAGAGGCTTGGTTACATTTCACAGAACTGTAAAATGGTCTATTGTTTGTTTTCCAGTATATACACTGTATAGTGGTCACAAAAATACACCGCTGCGACGAAGCCAAGACTTTCGTTCACAAAATTTCATGTTAGCCACCTATGAAAACATATTATTTTTCAAAACTCCTTTCCAGAAAGAAATACAGTGGCCAAAGTTTGTTGGCAGGTGTGGCAAACTTCATTTTCCAGCATGATGTTCTTCTTTCCAGCTTTTATGAAATCCTTACAAATCATTGACATGTCACCTCGGATACCCTTAATTTGTAGCCATCCAAACTCTTTAACCATTTAAATCTAAAAACTGGCCATGTATGTTTGTTGCCATAATATGTCGGGTAAGTATGCACTTTCTTGTTGTTATTCGATCGAGAATCAAAATGGCGGGTGCTCATTTAAGTTTCCCGGATGTGTAGCTCGTCTCTGGTCTCCTACTCTGCATGGCTAAATCCAATTGGCGGCCACGATGTTCTGACGTTTTACCTCTTGCTTTGTGTTTGACTTGTCAAGCAAGCGGAGTGAGTTGTTTATGCCAGCGTCTTGCTTCCCTAGGACGCATTAAAATTTTGAAAATGCATTTTTGGATCATTTTTTTTTTTTGCATAAAATGCACAATTTCTGCGTTAATGTGATCCCTGTAACCAAATAACATTTTTGTCTGATTATTAGATAACTTTGTTGAACTGGAAAAATCCATGTAATGATGTGGTGGGTTATCAAAACTATCCAAACTTTTCAGTGTTTTTAGACAAATGAAATTTGCTATTTGGTGCTTCAAAATGCATTGATGCAGAGATATTTTTATCAGATTTTGTACAAAGTCTTTGTGCTTTCGCGAGTTTCTAAAATGGCGTGCGGTAGAGAAGAAAATTTTATCGAGATGAGAGATGATCGAGCTTGACATTTTGGCGGTTTACCTGGATCCTAGCCTGCGTCGCAGACAGACTTGACCGCCGGTAATGTCCGTCTGCGAATTAGTGCAAAAAGCCTTGTTCTAGACCCCAACGACGTAACGAAATACCGGAAGGGCCTTTCGAAATCCCCTTTATTCTGATTGGCTATGGTAAAAGGCGTGACAGGCCTGTTAGAGGTTCGTGACATTTGCCGTTCTCTATTGAATTTGGTCTTCTGACCTACTTTGCCCTTCAAGAGTGTTTCTAACGGGCAAGATATGTTGTATTATGAGGAGGATTTTGAAGTAGAATAGCTATAGAGCCATCGACTGTGTTCACTCTAGCAAATTTTAAGAGGTCACGTTTGGTCTCCTGTCGGGCAAACAGATATTTACAACGCGTTAGTTTAGACAACAAACACTCGGCAAACCGAATAAGGTAGTTCCCATTTAAAACCTGCTGAATAGTTTCTGGGTCTTCCAAGTCCGTGATAGCATGCAATCGCCAGTATACCCATATTGTTGAAATATATAAACTTGGTCCTCCATCAGCGATCGTAAAGGTGAAATCACAACAATATATAACACTCGATCATATATCAGCGACTGCGACAATCGGGAGACACTGAAAGATCAACGACTTTCCAAAACCTGGGGTAAATTGATAAACACGTTTTTCCCCTGGAAGAAAGATTTGATCGCTTCTCGTTGTTCTGGGAGTAGCTTGAGCTTTCTCTAACCGCTTCGAAAGCTGCACTCCATTATATCTTCAGTGATTTTTTTAATACTGTACTATTTTTAGGCTCGCTTTCCGCTAGCTTCCGGTCCTAGCTCGCGTGAAATTCCCTTAGCCAATCACAACCAAATCATAGCTAATTGAACAATAGCTTTATGTAAAGGCCAATCACAGACAAGTACTCAGATCCTGGTACGTCGTTGGGGGTCTAGAACATGTTTTTGGGAATACTTGCCCGGCTGACGACTTTGAGAAAAAACGAATATGGATCCCTGCCCTTGAAATATTGAATGTGACTAGAGATGAGTAAATATAACCTGTTTACAGTTGAACCTCTCTACAATGGCCACCCCGGGGCAGAATTAACTGGCCGTTGTAGAGGGGTGGCCATTGCAGGGAGGTTTCAATTGATTAAGAGTGAATAGTATGGATTGACGTACGATTGGGACGAAAAATCCTGGTCGTTGTGGAGAGGTGGCCACTATAGAGAGGTGGTACATTGTACATGCCTCGATTCAGAGTAGGAATTGTATTTGGGGTGAATACTGGGCTACTTCACAAGAAAAAATTGAGAATACCTATATATGCAACATGATAGTTTTGCCTTGCATACTAACAAGGTTCCAAAGAAATTCAAAGTAGTGATTTCATGACAGCTATTTAAATATTTACACTCACTCCCTTTGGAACACGTTTACAAGCGATCGGAACTGAATTGTAAGCGCTAGCTTATTCGTTAAAACGAACGAATTATTCATAAAAACGTGTCTCACAATGCCGAGATATCTTAGCTAATCATAAATACACTAGAGAGGTAAAACAAATAATGCTAACCAATACGGTATGGACGAACATTCATTCACTTTAAATAAGCTTACTTCGAATAACAAAAAGATAACACATGGCTGGTGGTGATGTTGAAAGTGTCTGGCTATGCCAGTTTTTGAACCACGTGCATATTTTGTAATATTATTTCCGTACAATAATGGTTCAGAATATTTGTATCCAACGCCAGTCCCGTTTACGATCCTAATCGAAAAATACCATCGTGAAAAGTGATCTACTTTACCTCCAAAACTCGCTCCTCCGCTACTCTCTGAAGTACATTCCTTCGCGAAATGTCCTAACTTTCCACATTTGTAACACTTTGACCTCGAGCCCATCGCTACAGGAAAAAACACAAATCAAAATATTCTATGAAAAGTCTACAACATTGGATCAAAGTACACAGCTTTGCTAGATATATAACCGTTCAATGCTGTAGTATCATGTGTGAGTGCGATGAAACCCTCCAAATATCCGAGCGCTGCACGAACCTTATTACTAAAATCCACGCGAAGGGACGCAAAATTTAAGAACGGTTGACATATTATTCGCTCATTTGTTAACAGAGCTAAATAACACATACAATTAAACGGAATATAAGTAAGCTAAACCTACCGAAAAATCGAAGAAAGTATGTCTTCTTCTCTCCCCCTGCAACAAAATTATCCACGTGTTTCAAAATGTACAAACTCGAAAGCTTTCATGGGTAATGGGTAGTGTCTCGGTAATGCGCATGTCTAATGTGTTCTCGTTGTCCCAGGGTGTTTGCAACCGGAAGTTCTTGCAATATTCGGGCCATGTTTGTTATATATACAGTTGCAAGCAATAAGCTCAGAAGAAACTCCGACACTTGGCTTCATTGTACAGGATTCGACTGTTACCAAAGTTATTTATTCAGTATTGGCAGTAGTCTGCATAGCAGTCGTTTCCTTTCCGAGACCGCGGGAGGCGCGTGAAGACATGGAGCGCGAAAGGAGCAAAACAATTTGGAGGGGGAGCACGCGCCTCCGGCGCTTTCGGAAAGGAAACGACTGCTACGCAGGCTATATTGTATTGGCAGCATCAGGAGCATGTGCTTTTGTTTTCCCCCATTCCTAGTTTCCCAGTTCCATTCCAAATTTTCATATTCCACCCAGGACAGCAAAGAATTCTGGGATACACACAAACAACTTGTGACCTACTTCAAAATGGCGGAGCACCGTGAATGGACACGGCACCACTTGCTAGTGTTTATACTCACATTTTTAAGGTATGTGAACTTTCTATACACTCGATATACCGATGTATCGATACGGAAACGTCTCACAAAAGACCAAGAATATTAGGCTTTCGTTACTTGTCATACTTTTGCACTCCTTGCCGCCAAGCGGGAGGCCGGGTACGTTCACTATGCTCATGTACTAAGCTTATATTGAACGCTTAATTACAACTTCAATGTTGAAATTAACCCTAAAGCTTCAATGACTAATCAAATCCTAACACTTTTCCTAACCGTAAGTCTCCCGTTGCAAAACGTTGTTGTAAGCTGCTATATAAACTTAGCTGCTTTATACGTAAGCTTACCTTTCAATACTTTCCCTTTTCATTTCACTTGATGTAGTTCTTGAAATTAATATTAGTGTATTGTGAGTGCATTCTATGTACATCCCATACCAAAGATATGCTAAGGTTTTAAAGCATAAGACTATGATCGTACACCAGTATAGTATATAGTGGTGCAACGATTAAGGTATCAGCCACCTTCAAAATTGCCATTTTGTGAAATTTTCAATTTTTTGAAATTCTGTTAGATCTCGCAAATAGCTTTAATTTCCAAAAAATTCTACCTCAAAATGTTATTTCTGTGGAAAGTTATTGAACATGAAAGATTTCCTTCATTATTTTTCTGTAATTAGCTGTTGACATTTCAGTCATATCTTCAATTATCCAATAATTGTCTGCGCTGCGTGGCCGATTTCATAGCGAGCGACAAAGGTTTCTCCTACCACTTCCAGAGTCAAAGCAAAGTGACTTCCATCAAATCCATTAAAAGCAAAAATGAAGTCGCCCTGTACAAATACTACCTAAAGTTAATTTTAGGTTGAATTGATTCTGCGACACAAAACAGCGCACAAGTCGCTAGCGTGCGACCCGCGTGCATTTGTTTACTCCAATATTCGCATACTGTGCCTGTGAAAATAACTGTGGAAGATAGAATAACTTCTTACCCAGCTAATCTAATTTCTTACAGCACGTCGTTTTGTGATCTCGTCGGTTTCATCTGATTTGAGGCGCCGTTCTGTTCGCTATCGCCTGGCTATCGTGAGTGTTTACGCGAACGTTTGTTCCTGTTACATGTTACCTGTCAAAGTCCTATTGTTGGAGAAAGTTGATCCCTCTATGGTATCGATCAGAATAGACGTTTAGGTGTCATAATCTCATTCCAGGTAAGATGCCGAAAAAAATGTATTTTCCTTTTTATCTCGGAAGGAAAATTTTGCCGAGCGACGCGTGCGTTTTGAACTCCAAGTCGGCAGCCATTCAACCAATTTGGCTGAAATTTGGCCAGAATGATGACATACATCGCTTCTACAAAACTGTGTCTGCGAATTTTAATACTCCTTTTAATTTTAAAGCTAGAGCTTTTTTTCCACAGGGAGTGCTAACTAATTGTCACTCCCAACTTCATTTGCCAATAAAAGAAAAACAAACGCACTTGTCAAAAATCTGAGACACAATTTTTAGCCGAACGTGTTGAGAAGCGAATGCAGTGTTAATCGTTTTCTTCTGTTTATTTCCGGAGGGGGTGGAACATGATTTATAAAGACATGTACTTTTACACATAGCTTCCCATTTTCGAAACACATTTAAGTTTATCGTTTTTTTTAGTAAAAAGCCATAATCTGGAATTATTAAACTTTCAAAAAATATATGGTTTATAGGGTTTTTTATAAAAACAACTAACGCTACAGCGATCCGCGCGCGGACGGTCCTGAAGGGTGGCTGATACCTTAATCAAATTCTCGATTAATCACGATTACGACCCTTCGATTTGATTCACGATTCCTTGATGCCATATTTCGATTCACGTTCGATTCATAATTTAACCCATTCCAGCCCGTGAGTTTTGTCAATATTTTAATTAAATGTGGTAACTTCAGAGCCGTCTTTACCTTCAGTGAGTTCTGTCTTGAAAATTAAAGATTCAGCACTCAAAAGATGTTTTGAAAGCGCCGTTTTTTGACGTGTATATTTAAGCTTATATCGAGCGCGTGCTCCCTTTACGGATTTTTCTTGGCATTTTCCTCAGTGTTTTCTGCTTTGAATCTGCCAATCTGCGATCGTCGAGTGTTCTTTAAGGGATTATCTATTGGTTCTGCCATCTCTTGCTTGGTTTCTCTGCTTACAAATTTGTTTTTATAAGATGCCATGTTGTTTTACTGCAAGTAAGTCACATGATATAATACTTGGTAGGTCCGTACTGCTTGCAAAGGTATCGATATTACAGCTCCAAAACTAGCAAATCCACTGCCTCATTCAGGTCTTTGGTGTGGAAGCATTAAGTTTTCCCTGTTTAAGACGGTATAACAGATAATTCTAAGACACTGCAGAAATAATGAACAATTTGCATAATCAAAATCGAAAGGCAATAATCAAAATCGAAATTGCATCGAAGGGTACATGTAGGTGAATCATTGCAGCCCTAATAGTATATGAAGCCCTCTTCTGAAACCCTTGCTGAAACCTACATAAAATACACATTCAGAGGAAGGCTTGCAATTCGAGCCGCGGAAGCCACGACCGGCTCTAGTTCAAAATGGATTTTACGCCAAATAATTAATATTCTCACCTGGCGGACACTGGCATCTGATCAACTACATAATTTTCTATGTCTTGACCGAGTTTGGGTTTCATCCCTCCAATTTCGACCGAGAAAAACGACGCTGAAATGCTCCATAAAGCTTTCTGCTTATGATCGGTGCCAGACACAGCAACCAAAGGAATTCGAAGGATGCGAGCTGTTTGAAATCAGCCAACCAGCGCATCGCGGCCGTTGGCAGTTCGGCCCCACACGTGATTTTTGAAACTGTCACACCAGTTAACTTAAGTCGCTTCAGCTGCATTATCGGTTTGTTTTAAGGGTAATTTTTTCGCTCGGAGCGAAGCGAAAGATGTATTTTATTCTGCAGTACTTCATTGGTCTATCTGAATTGCATTTTCGCTTTCACTGTTAGCAAAATGCTTCTGTTGGAAGCGACGAAGCCAAGCATGTCGGAAACAATTATTGTTTCGAAATTTGCATACTTGACAGCTCGACCCGCATTCCTTACATATAACGCAAACTAGTTTACTCTGCGTTGACAATGCATTAAATTAGCAGGTTCGCTTATTAGCAGTACTGTAATATGATGTCCGACCTCATTTTTATGTTGTGTTACACAAACACAACATCATAGTTTTTTTAGAGCTTTTGTCATGGGATCACTCGATCCTAAGATGTTAAGACGAAATCCATTAGAAACTCGAGTAATATTTCTGGCCAGTGGACAAAAATCCTGTACTACGACGCCATTAGCTTTCACGCTTAAACTAGACATTCATGAGCCATACTTTAACGGTATTCACCAAATAATATAACTCCACAATCCTTAAATTGCTTTCCGCCTTGAGTTTCCTCCCGTGAATTGTTGAGTCGTGAGAGGTGGCAGCCATGTTTTGTTAATGATGGCTGCCACCTCTCATGACTCAACCAATTCACGGGAGGAAACTCAAGGCGGAAAGCAATTTAAGGATTGTGGAGTTATATTATTTGGTGAATACCGTTAAGGTATGGCTCATGAATGTCTAATTTAAGCGTGAAAGCTAATGGCGTCGTAGTACAGGATTTTTGTCCACTGGCCAGAAATATTACTCGAGTTTCTAATGGATTTCGTCTTAACTTTTGGAAATTTTAAAGAAACGTATGGAAAATTGAATTACGAGATTTTGCTTCTTACATCACTTCAAATACTACTGCAACAGCGCAAGGTATATATATTTTTCTTTTGTGTCGCGGTTTCCCTTATGGTACTTGTGCAAAAGACGCATGCGTGTAGCACCCAAATTCGGAATATAATCACCAGAAGCTCTAATTATTGACCTAATTTCCTACAAGTCACTGATGCGATTTGCCCCAAATCAGGACATTTTAGGGAAAAGGACAATCTCTATGACTAAAAACAGGAAAATGTATTGAAAAAACAAGTAACTTAAATTACATTTATGCGCCAAAACCACAGTCACGAGTGCTTGTTTTCTACCTATAAACAAAGCGCAGAGAATGCATTAGCCGTGCCTTTCAAACTTCAAAATCTGTTCAATACAGAAACCATTTCCCTAGGCTGTACGAGCTGAAATATTTCCTGAAGTTTATCAGCGTATTGAGTAGCCTGCGTCGCAGACGGACTTGACCTCCGGTAATGTCCGTCTGCGAATTAGTGCACAAATCCTTGTTCTAGACCCCAACGACGTAACGAAATACCGGAAGGGCCTTTCGAAATCCCCTTTATTCTGATTGGCTATGGTAAAAGGCGTGACAGGCCTGTTCGAAGTTCGTGACATTTGCCGTTCTCTATTGAATTCGGTCTTCTGACCTACTTTGCCCTTCAAGAGTGTTTCTAACGGGCAAGATATGTTGTATTATGAGGAGGATTTTGAAGTAGAATAGCTATAGAGCCATCGACTGTGTTCACTCTAGCAAATTTTAAGAGGTCACGTTTGGTCTCCTGTCGGGCAAACAGATATTTACAATGCATTAATTTAGACAACAAACACTCGGCAAACCGAACAAGGTAGTTCCCATTTAAAACCTGCTGAATAGTTTCTGGGTCTTCCAAGTCCGTGATAGCATGCAATCGCCGGTATACCCATATTGTTGAAATATATAAACTTGGTCCTCCATCAGCGATCGTAAAGGTGAAATCACAACAATAACACTCGATCATATATCAGCGACTGCGACAATCGGGAGACACTGAAAGATCAACGACTTTCCAAAACCTGTGGGTAAATTGATGAAAACGTTTTTCCCCTGGAAGAAAGATTTGATCGCTTCTCGTTGTTCTGGGAGTAGCTCCGTTAATTCAAACTGAGCTTTCTCTAAACGCTTCGAAAGCTGCACTCCATGATATCTTCAGTAATTTTTTTAATACTGTACTATTTTTAGGCTCGCTTTCCGCTAGCTTCCGGTCCTAGCTCGCGTGAAATTCCCTTAGCCAATCACAACCAAATCATAGCTAATTGAACAATAGCTTTATGTAAAGGCCAATCACAGACAAATACTCAGATCCTGGTACGTCGTTGGGGGTCTAGAACAAGGATTTGTGCACTAATTCGCAGACGGACATTACCGGAGGTCAAGTCCATCTGCGACGCAGGCTACGTATTGAGTTTATTACAGAAATCGCATCGAAAATTAAATATTCGGAAAGCAAAGATGAATGGCAGCAGGCAAACTGTTGCAAAATACATGTATGTATAAATACATGTATGACTGTGACCTTTAGCGCGTTATTTGATCACTTTAACTTTACACCATACCAAGGTCTTATGAAATTTAAACGCAATGCGTGCGTTATAACTCGACTATTTTTGGCCTATGATGCGTGAGCAAATTGAAATTTGAATCGATTATCGTAACACAACATGGCCTAAGGGCCCCTAGTTGTTTTGTCCGACCAAAACGGTAACTTAGTCGGACACATGTCCTTTCAAGAAAAAAACAATTATTTGCAGCCCTGTGTTATGTTTTTTTATTATGGTACCTTAGAGATCACTTGGTTTATTTAATTAGCCATGCGATGTTGAGCGAGCAAAATTTTGATTTAGTTTATTTCCACACATACTTTCGTCTGTGAAGAAATACTCACACTTTGCATGTCTGAATAACAAAAAGTTTGATCCTTCATCAAAATACTTGCAATTCACGTGTAATTGGGGTGTGTGTAAAAGCTCGTGTAAAGTAGTAGTAGTCACGCATACGATGCATATATTGCGCAAGTAAAGCTGCCATGATATTGGATGCATTTTACACATGCGTAAATGCTGCAATCCCTGTGCCCTGTACTGTACTATATAAGGCTTTTCTATATCAAGAAGACAGTGGATGTGTGCATGTAAACAAGTGTGGGAAATGGCATTATCATGTATTGCTGGTTATGAAGACATGGCAGTGAAGTTACATGTACAAATGTACGTAAGAATCAGGATAAGAAAGACACAAATTAAAGTTATGATTTGAGAGCCTTCTGATTTGAACATGAACCCACTTATGAAACAAAGTTAGTATTGTTTCAGGATGTAGTAGTTTACAGTGAAACTTGGCAGAATTGTCCAGGCTTGATCAATGTGTTATGACATTATGAACTTACTGTAAACACGGAGCGAGCCTATAAGTTGAGGCTGAGCCGCTCATCCTGCCAATCACAAATCCCAACTGACGACCAATGGTCTCATTTGATTGGTTAATTCACCCAGGTCTAATTCCGGGGGGAGGAGGGGGACTTCTATATAAAAGTGACGGGGGTGATCATCGTCTGGGGTTAAAATTCGTGGTTTGGTACCGCTGAGGGGTGCTATTAAAATCTAAAATGACTACCGTTAGAGTTATTTTGGTACCTTTTAGGGTATTAAGCCGGAAAAATATGACAATAACTAGTTTTGTCTTAATTGGTGCCTCTTATGGATGAAAATTAATTTGAGCCACGTCCACAAAACAAGATTCTGGTACCTTTTTAGGGGTGCTTTTCCAATTTAATTCGGACGATCACCCCCGTCACTTTTAAATGAGAGTCCCCCTAATTAATTACTCAGTATTGTGCAAGCTGTTTGCACAATCACCCGCCAAGATCACCGTCACAAGACTCGTTCTAGTTCTTGACATGCTCAGATAAAATAAATTATCAGGGACTTAGACTGTACTGTACATGTCGAAATGGGCGAAGGGAATTCATCGTTTGCATTCAGTTCTTCCAAACAGTGAATAGATCTATGTATTTGTTTTGCGCTCAATATTTATTATTTAGCTTGTTTTATTCAACATAAATCAATTCTAAAGTCGTTTGGATAAATTAACCAACCCCACTCGGCTTCCACTACATGCCATTAATGATAAGACTAGTAATAGTTCTCACTATATCTGCCCCCGCCATTTGATGATATTACGTTTTGTTTATAGAAATATTTCGGGTAGCTTTATATAATGATCAATGGTGTAGCAACTTTAATACTGATCGTTCAATCCTTGAAATAACACAAAATGGAACAAAACTCAGTTATTCAGATAAATAACAATGATCTGGTTTATTTATACTGAACAATGAAGTTTGTTGAGAAGATGCTGATCCTTTTGACTGTGTTTGACTTTTTTGACTTGAGATTCTGATCTGTTTGCGTCTGTTAATTCGGGAATATCTCCCGATGCTGGTTCACAATCAAATGAGGACTGTATCTTTCCAAGTTATAAAATGCGTTTATTCATAGATTCACAGTTCTTTACACTCACAATTCTGTTCCGTTCTATTCACTATTCGTTCTGAGGCTTAACCTCTTACAACAATGTCTTATATACACTAGGAAATACAAGAATGTTGTGGTTGTAACCGCTAATCTTAGTCTTAACGAGTTAATATCTATATCAGACAGCGTCTAGCAGATTTTTGGATCGAGTCTGTCGACCCCGTTGCTGATTTGTGTGTGACAAATCAAGTTGTGTACCAAACAATTCTATCCGGTACTGTTGAATGACCTTTGTATTAAAAGTAATCACTGTAATGCAAGATACTCACCTTTGAATTGCAAATTTTCTTCAGACGAACAGCGGTGAAGCGAACTTTTGAAGTGAACCGACCTCATGCCAAAATTACCCAATACCACCTTGCGGCCCTGGTGAAAAATTACCCGATACCACCCCGCGCGCCCAGTTTTGTCAAATCGGGAATCATCCGCATACTGTAACATGTATATCAATATATTTATTTTTATTTTTTCTTCAATTCCATATATATATACACACGGGGACTACTATTCTGCCTCCTCAGGGTTTTGGCCTCTGGGCCAAAACCGAGGCCAAAACCCTCTGGGGACAAAAAGCCAACAAAGCGCTTCAGAGGGGGTGTGTCCTTGCCTTTTACAGGCTCGCTCCGTGTTTAAGATCAGCTGAATTACTGAATGTTTATTTTTCACAGCTATTCCTGTTTCCATGCTACAAGGAAAGCATTCAGCAATGTAAAGGATGTCATGCAAAAGGAATGGACAAACAACTCTGTTGCGTTTGATCCGCCAAAGGTGATTAATACCTTTCTTATTATTAGTAAGATTTATATTCTATTATGTCAAAGTATATCAGTTCCTTGCTAATTTTCAGACCATATCTCAGTAAAGGACATTGAAGGTTCACTGCCCAGGGCATTTATTTCCTATTGGATGGCATTCATTTGGCAATTTAAAATAGAGAGGGGCATTTAAAATGAGAGGAGTCGTTTATTAATTTAAGAGTAAATAGTTACTGCAGCTATCTGAGTGGAACTTACAAATACAATAAGTACATCTAATTGCACAAGGCCTAGCACAATAAGGATTGATGTTCATGCATATTTTAAAGTTTTCACAAATTGCCAGAGTCACACAGTTATTACTTATTATTATTCAACAAATTATCACTATGCCCACAGGGCTAAAAATTAACGGTAGCCAGGTCGCCAGTGGCGATTTAAAACTGACCAGGGCGACTAAAAGTTGAGGTTTGATCACCCGAAGGGCGACTACGATATAAGCTTAGAAAAGTTGCAAAGTACGAAGTTAAAATAAAAATAAAATATGTACCGGTAGTTAAATTGGACTACATTTCCTTTCTTTTCCTCAACGCTAAGTTCATTGACTTTAGTGGATTTTTAGTTCTTAACGAGCCGATTTAACGGTTTCACGAGTATTTAGATCGATCCGCAAATATATCTGGACGCCATTTTGATTTGTTATTGCCACGTGACTCCAGTCTTACCCAGAGTTCTATGCGGCACGTTTTCGAGTCTCGCATGTTTATCGTCAACATACTTCTCGCCAGGTTTTGGCATAGAAATTCTAATGTAAAACCCACAGAATGTGGAGATTTCTCCAAGGATGTGAGCCGCCACCGTCCAAAAAAAACTAAAACCAAGGAAGATGCCGTAGAAAGTAGCAAAAACTACGAAAAGACGAAAAGGAAACAGGAATTTCAGAAAAGCTGGACTCAGGGGAGGCCGTGGTTTGTTGTCCAAGATAACGCATTTTGCTCCATTTGTAAAGAGGTGGCAGTATTAAACCGTTTATTCAAGTAAATATGTTTTTTTAATCAACTTGAGGAAAATAAGGGCCACTTTATTTTGGCCTGGGCCACTAAGAATTCAAGGAAACTGGCCCGACTGGCCACCAAGCACTGGAGTTAATTCTTAGCCCTGTGCCCATATAATTATGGTGAGGGAGCCCTTGTTATCTGTTATCCATACATGACACATGGTATTTGTAGTTTACCATATTTGGAAGTGTGCTCAAGAAGAGTAATCTGACATCTTGCACAGCGAAAAATTTGACTTGTTGACAATTTGTTGAATAGTAAAACAATATTATCGTGGTCAATCTTGTGGAATATTGTCTGATTTTAGCCAACGTGGCTTACAGCCTCATCAGTTACATGTACTATTCATCCCAGACGTCCATGGACCAGGGTTTTTTTTCAGCACACCTCACGTTGATTGGTTTCAATCCGCAGTTTCTAAAAACCTCATCACGTGATGCTATTTCATTTGTGGTCACGCGACTGCTAAAAGGAGAAACTCATTGGAATTTTGACTTTTAACGGTTGCGCGAACACAAAAGTAAGTTCACCTGATGAGGTCTTTTGAAACTGTGGATTGAAACCAATGGCGTGCAAAGCAGGCTGAAAAAACCCTTTGTCCATGGACATCTGGGATGAATAGTTGAGTATCAGGCAATATTCCATTGTGGGATTTCTCAGGATGATTGTAACACTGTAAACTAACATTTTGTTATGTACAAAATCATGTTCTTTCATTATATTTGTATTTAGTTATGGGAAAACAGAGCTTTCTTCAAAGATGAGGTGAGTGAAAGTCAATGAACTTTTTCTGTTCTTTTAGATTAGTCTGGAGATTATATCATTCCATGATAAAAATTATAATCTCCAGAAGACTAATCTGACATCTTGCACAGCACTGCTGAGTTTGAGTTTAACCCATTGACTACTAAAGCCAAAACCGGCCAGGCGCAACAACCCCTGAATTTCCTAAACCGGCCAAAACCGGCCAGCCAAAACATGTGTTGACAAATGCACTTGCCCTCCCTCCCTAGAGAGTTTTTGGTTCCCCTACTGTTCTATTGTTTTAGAGGACAAATAAACCAATCAAAATCCATCTTTGCGCATATTTTTAGAGAATTGTAGGGGTCCTAGAAAGAAGGTTTTTCATCTTGATCTTGCGCGGATCAAATGAACAAGAAAAGTATGGTGGGTCTTGCATGTCCGGGAACGAATGTACAAAACTTTCAGGGCCTTGTTTTCATTTTTTAACACGGAAAATTGCCTCTTCGAAGCTGGAAATGAAAAGGAGAAACAATTATTAATTTCTATTAAAGTGGCTTCAAAACGGATGATCACAGAG
This sequence comes from Desmophyllum pertusum, assembly GCA_029204205.1. Classification (NCBI taxonomy): domain Eukaryota; kingdom Metazoa; phylum Cnidaria; class Anthozoa; order Scleractinia; family Caryophylliidae; genus Desmophyllum; species Desmophyllum pertusum. Next base: position 295,235 of record MU827313.1, read on the forward strand.
TACAGACTGAATAAACCTTGCTAGAGAAGAATTTATACTCCTTCAGGAGCGGCCGGGAATTGCAAAGACATCGAGCAGCGGTGCTTCAAAACAATATTCACAGACTCATTTACATTATGGATCTTCTCAAGACTTCTAAAAGCGAAATGGTAATGTACTTTATTTATTTGAATGTGTATGGAAAGTGACGGCAAATTGAACACAGTGGCGCCAAATTTTTCATAAATATTATTATGCTTTTGGACACGTTTCTTGGCTTCAGTTTGAATGAAAATTAATATCAAACATAGTTTCTTTCAAGTTTCTTTAATTTGTCACCTTTAACGGGGAATTTTAGGTTTTCAAAGTGACAACAGCATGCAGTAATATTTCATACTTACACAGATTTACGGCGAGTTCGGCAAGTTTCCTCACTTTTGTTTATTAAGCTTATTCGCTTTGTTCGAAATTTATTTCGGGAAATGACCCAGGGTTCAAAATAAAATCACAGCTTTTAGCTTGAATATGTAGGCTTTTTTTGTCAAGGCTCATTTTTTCCCGGCTGTCAATAATGAATGAGCAGAATGGCACATTCTATGAATCACTTTTTTCACTTTCCGCAATTTGCGTGTGTGTACTGCTACACAAATTAACGGGAATCTGCCAAGAACCTGTTGCCTAGCACGTGACCAAAATCTTCCTGAATTGAAATTTCACTTTCTTTCTTGAAAAACCTTGAAATTATAAACTGATTTTAAAAAGATTTCGCACATATCGCATGCTTTGAACTGCTAAAATAATGTCAGCGTCAGAATCTTCATTTTAATTAACGTGTTTCGTTGCGACAATTCCCTTCCAAACAAAGCATCGTGAACGGCTCTCGTTTTTAGATGTTTGTTCAAGCGTAAAATACAACTTTGTCTAGACAAACCGTCGCTCTTCTTTACTCACAAACATGGGATATCTGTTCTGTCGAGCAATATGAATACAAAACTGACTTTAATTTGAACAAGCTCGTTTTTTCCCCTTCGATTTATGGCCCAAGCGCTTAAGTGAAAAGGTTTAACAACCGGCACTAAACAAGTTTTTGTGCAAAATAAATCTTGATTACATGTGCAGAAACATAAAGGCGGTAACGCAATGGGTTGTCTATACAAACTTGCATGTTTCACGCTTGAACAAACGCGTAAAAGAGTTGATCGTTCACGGTGAACAAGAATTCTCCATTTCAACTTTTGCAACACTCTTCAAATTTCCAAACTTTTTTCTACTCTTTTTACTCATTTTAAAACGTTTCCAAAAAGCTTTTAAAACGTTTCTTGGCTGCTTCATTGTCTGATATGAAATGTTTTAATACTATAACATTACAGCGACTTTGATTTCAGTTGGCCGATCAAAGTATGACGTTTTCTATTTCTTTGGTGAAAAGTCGCCGGCAAGTGTGGTCAAAGTGCCGGCTGCTATTTTGAACCCTGTGACCACTGACAGTATTTCAGAAAAGAATCCTGAATGGTTTTATTAATAATAAATGCTAAATTAACACTTAGAATTTCTCCTTTTTTCTCGTTGGTATAAATATTAAATATTATTAATATTATTAATACCAACGAGAAAAAAGGAGAAATTCTAAGACGTGTTAATTTAGCATTTACGCCGCGGTTTATAACACTCGGAAGCAATAATTTTATCATCTCGAATTAGCACTTTTGACGGTCGCTTTTCTACGGCAAAAAATTCCTATACCGTTGAATTTAGAAAGTACAAGTTGACCAAAATAAAAATTGACTTTTTACCAGAGTACATGTATTTTGTGATATTTTTGTCTTTTGTACAAAGTCTTTGACTGTGCTTTCACGAGTTTCTAAAATGGTGTGCGGTTGTGAAGAAAATTTTATCGTTGTTTTCAAGTTATGTAATGAGATTAATTTATCAAGCATTGGTGTTTTATAGTTATAAATTTGTCTTTCAACTTGTCTAGGGTTGGAAAAGAAGTGTACTAAAGAAGCTAATTAATAATTAATTTGAGCAAAATGGGCGAGTTGAAAAAATAAACCATATTGCGCAGTAAATACAGATAAATAATAAATAATTATTTTTCTGTATTTACTGTGCATATGGTTTATTTTTTCAACTCGCCCATTTTGCTCAAATCCCGAAAAAGCTCCAGGAATTTAGGGGTATCGCGCGCTTTAAGTCTCCAGTAGTCAATGGGTTAATATATATTAATTATTTTAACTTACATAATTCAGAGAGCTTGTTATTTGTATTATAATGTTCAGCCGTCCTAAAGTGTAACAGGAGTAGTACGTGGGCAACAAGGGCTGACTACTCTTGCCTGCCGGGAGGGTCCAGTGTGAAGTGAGCGGCAAATAATAATGATCGTATACTCATGTGGCTGAGACAGCTGACTGTTGGCTATTATCAGTAGTGTCAGACAGTGAACTCTCTCTAAGGAGGACACCATCAGGACCAGCTTTAGCTGTCCACCTTACCTAGAGAGGTGTCCACCTTAGAGAGAGTTGATAGCCTGACACAGGTTGTCCTTAACAAAAATGTCTGGTGGTTGTTGTAGAAATTCAGCAGGCTGGCAATAGAAGGTACATGTACGTGTGCCTATGAACAGCCATTACCAGAGACACGATCCATCGGCATACATGACATATTCAAGGGTCTAAATTGTTGAGAAACTAATTAATATATAAACCAGAAATTTTAGTCGCCGAGGATGAAATGTTAGCAGGCTTTTAGCCAGATGGGTGCTTATTTTAACCTTTTCGCTTAGACAATATATCAAATGATTGTATTGAAACTACGTAATGTGTCAGATTTTCCTGAACGGGCGTGATCAAGGGCCAAAATTCAGCCAGTGAGCGCCTCTTTAGAGAGCTGGCGAATTTCACCAGCAGCTGGCACTGCTGACACTAGACTGTGATGTCAGAACTGGAATTAATGATTGAATTTTTCTGTGTTTCACACAGCACCATGCTGAAGTTTTCCTTGGAGCAATGGATACAACCTTTCTGATGGCTTATGCTGTGGTAAGACTGTAGAACTGATAAAACAATTTATACCACTTTAGCTTGGTTTGTTTGTTGCCCCATTTCAGACCATGTGATGTTAATCTAGAGATAATTATTGTTTCTTTCAAATTGTTTCATATTCATGTGTATGGATGCATACTTTTTAGATAGACAACTTTTAGGAACAATTCTCTAGAGAATATCACAATGCTCTGAAATGGGCAATTTACAAAGCTAATAAAGAGGTATATTTAGGCTTGATATAGCCTGCGAGCAAGCTCTCTGGGGGTTTTTGGGGTGGGGAGGCGGGAAAGTGAAAGAGAGCTTGCACTGATGTCTCAGAGTTTTGAATATCTGCGCTCAAAAAATCGACGCGAAATGCTGATTGGTGGAAATTAATTAATTGATGACGTCTTCTTAGCAAACATGACGTTTATGTTTAGTGTTTATCACTCATGCAGAAAAATTAGTTCGGGTATTTTTGGAAGTAAACTTCGAAGGGGCACGTACTAAATAGTTTTTTCTGTTCAGCGCTTTGAAAGTGCTTTCCAAAGAGACCTCTCTCGAGTCAAATGGTACGGTAGTTCCGGAGAAACAGCATTTTTCGTAGCATACTTGGAAATACTACACACTGGCTTTTGTAATTAAATATGCAAAATCTTGCAACAGAAATTTCAGAGCGGAATTTCTAACAAACGGGGAACAAATATTATAGCTGTCCTGCGCTTTGAAACCCCTATCGATAGAGATGTTTTTCGATTCCATCCGTTTAGCACTTTTCGAGAAACGCCTTTCGAGCGTGTGAGATCGAATGCAAGGCATTGCGTTACGTAGAAAATTGAGACGGCCATGAAGTTTCAATTGACCAAATTATGACAGCTCAAACAGCTGGAAACGGCAGGGGGTTTTGAGGGGCGGCATTCAAAATTCTGAGCCATAAGTGCAAGCTCTCTTTCCTCCGCTCTTTCTCTTTCCCCCGCTCTTTCTCTTTCCCCCCCCCAAAAAAACGCCAAGAGAGCTTGCTCGCAGGCTAGGCTTGATATACCTAAATTTATGTGGAAGTTTAATTTTGAGGCTTATTATTTTCGGAACTTAATGGTAATTCTCTGTGATAAAATTGTGGGAGACTTGGCGTCTTGGACTCCAGATCAAGTGGTCCGGGTTCGAGCGCTGGCCAGGGTCATTGTGAACATTGTGTTCTTGGGCAAGACACTTAATTACTCTCACAGTGCCTCTCTCCACTCAGGAGTATAAATGGGTACCAGGGACAAAATGCTGGGGGGTAACCTACAATGGACTAGCATTCCCAGGTGCCCATGGGGAGTAGTAATACTCCTAGTCAGCTTGATGCTACTGAAACCGGGATAAGCTCCTCCAGCAGTGTTGTGGGCCAAACTGGCCCGAGTGCGGCTTTACCTTTTATCTGTGATAAAATTAGTGCATGACAAGAAACAGAGAATCTAACATGTAATATTTTCTTGTTTCTGCAGGGCTTGTACATCAGTGGTTTCTTGGGTGACAGGTATGTTTCAGGCCATGCTGACATGAAATATTTAACAAATAAATTCCATTTGGCTGTGTGTCTGTTCAGTTAATTTATAGATAACAGATGACGTCAAAATGTGGTAAGAACAAAAGTGAACAGACCCACGGCCAAATCGAATCTGTTTTGTTTTTATATAATTTCAGAGATATTCACTTCTTGATTTTCACTTGAATGTACACTAAATATGCCAATAAAAATCATGTCAACAGTTTAGGCCAGTGTTTTCATGCACCCAAATAAAACTTTGTGAAAACTAAACAGCAAATGTTTTGAAAAACAATTATTTAGAAACTAGTAACATCTATTCCTTCCTGATATGAGGAAAAACAATCTGAATTATTCCTGCTGCAAGTCACTTCATGGCGAATGATAATTCCGCTCGAATTTCTCGCGATTCTTTTCACAATGAGCTAAAAGTCCATCATGTTTGCTTCAAAGTTTTAGCCAAGCTTAAACAGCCGATTTAAAAATTCGTATTATTGATCTACATTGAATTTCCTTTGGAATATTTCCAGTTTGATGAAAAGATTTCTCTGTTTTGAGTCGGCGATGCAAAGGATTCATGTTGGAGTAGGGCGTGCATGTTTTCCCACCATTCATAACGTCATTCGTCCATCTGTACTCTAATAGAGGGCAGTTCTAAATCAATCACAGCGCAAGTTTTACACAGCAAATTATATAATGACAGATATCAATTAAAAAATGTTTCTCATTGAATAGATCTCAGTCATACTACTGACAGTAACTAGTAATATTATTATTAGTAAATTTTTTGTCAGTTATTATTTATGGAGAAACTAATAAAAGCTACTACAACTACTGGTTACTTCATGATTGTACAGAAATAGGCTTTTGACAACATCAGACAATTATTGTAGAAAGTGCAAGTTTTAGGCTAGTGTTTCTACTTTATACAGTCTTGCATGTAGCTTACCAGCAAGCTAAGAAAATGACCAAATTCTGCATGAAGATTACATAACTGTCATGATTGATAATTTTCCAGCACAGGTCTTGCACATTTGTTCATTTAACCCTTTCACTCCCAAGAGTGTCAAAGCTCAAAATTAAAAAAAAATCCCAAATTTTGTTTTGCAAGATATGGAAAAACAAACAGTACCACATTACAGCACTGCTCAGTAGCTTTCATTTGAATGGTCACAGGGTTTCATCCACAGACGTCAAAGTTAGAAACACAATAATTGACTTGATGCTTGATTGTGGGAGTGAAAAGGGTTAAAGATGACAGTCATCTACAGTACAAGAGTGAGATAAACTGAGTGCAATCTAGATATATATATCAAAATTCAAATACATGTAGGACTGCATTTATTTGTTACATTTTAATTTGTGTTTGTTTTATTTATTACATGTAGGTTCAACCTGAGAAAAGTATTAGCATTTGGAATGTGTTCTTCTGCAGTTATGGTAAGTGAATTAATTTTGCTAATTTAAGCTTTCCCTGACAATAAGTTTTCTTTTTTGCTGCAGTTCCTTCAGTTGGTGAAATGTTTTTTGAGAATAAAAGGGTGAAACCATTCATCTGTTAGTAATTATTAATGGCTGCTGCGCGCGCAGCAGCCAGTTATTGCCATCGTCGAAGCATTCTTTACATTCCTGTGTAAGACTTTTTGTGTAACAATTGAATTCCTGCGAAGACAAATGGTATTGTTCGATTGAAAGGTTGGTATCAATGACAACTGTCAGAGACTTTCGCTTCATTGACGGTGGTGTCACGCGAGAAATTGCGTTGCAAAATAAATATTAAAGACAAGTTTACATGGGAGGTGTAGACAACTACGAGCAGGATCGCGTTTGAGCCACAGTCTTGAAGCTTTTGTCGCGAAGGCGCTGGTCATTTTTCACGCTTGAGGGGAAAAGCCGCGATAATCTAAGGCGGCGAGCTTGTTTACTGGAGCAGAGTATTGCTGAATGACCTGTAATTGCCTTTTGAAAATCATTCACTGTTTTTAAAAGGCGGATGGAACAGTATCATCACATGTACAATTAGTTTTTCAAAACGTACGAGCAATTGATAAAAAGATAAATGAAATTTTACAGCTACGTAAAAGGTTGTCGTGTGACCTGATATTCGTTAAGCTTGTCTTGGCATGGCTAGGCTACGACAGACTCATTAAGTCTCACATGCGAGGGGTGAAGTCGCGACAAGAAGATGGCGAGCCACTAGTTTACGAGAGGAAAGTATTGCTTTAATAGTGACCAAATATTTTTGGAATCAGTGGTGCTGTGTCAGTTTTTGACTTTTTAAATATTTGAAAATCGTTAACGAAAGGTTGATGGTGCAAGTTATTAGTATGACGACTGATTTGAGAATTTTGCTATGTCAGCGCGAATGGTGCTGTATAAACAAAAATATTACATGTTTTTTGCTGATGGGCCACTAGACTTTCGCGTTGGACATCGTGACAAAAATTATAGGCTTTTAATTTCAAGACGAGGAATGATTATCTTCTAAAATTGTAAACGAACTTGTCTGCTTCAGTGGTTTGTTAGAAATTTCGAGAACCATTAAGAATGTAGACGAAAGATAAGATCATCCCATTAATGAGCACTATTTCCGTTGTTTTGTAAAGAAAACAGTGGGTGATTGTACAGTAATTGTATTCAAAGAAGGGTATGTTTCAAGTTTTGTTTATACTGGTGAAAATGACACGATAGTAAAGTGAACAGAGTTTGTTGTCCGCAAGAAGGTTCACGAAGTCGGCGAGCTATTGTAGTTTAAGAGAGCAGGGTATTGCTTAGTGCCCGATAATATTTTTTTTATGTTGATGTGAATCGTCCTGTGTAGAATGTACTGTAATATAAGTATTTTTTATAGTACCCTGGGTGAGAGTTTTTTTTTTTACTCTGCGCAAACTGTGAACGGCAAGCCGCGACGACAAAACCCGCGGAGTAAAAAGAAAACTATTTTTGTTCGTGGCCTCAGCGCTCCTTTTCAAGGGAAAAACCCCTCTGGCACCCGGGCCGTATTGTTGTAGTTTTGTATTCGAACAGTTTGATGTCTGTCCAGCACAATTTCCTGTTTACGAGATTGGACTAGAGGAAGGCTACATCAGAGTTTGCTATTGTAGATCTTGGAAGAACTTGGACTTAGGTTAAAAACAACAGACTCATTTGCTGTGTCGAGGAAAGATAACTCTGAACATACCACAACCCCCCCGGGGGGGGGGGGGGTACGCCCTGAAATTTTTGGTAGGGGTGTGCGGCCTGCTTCTTGAAACCGTTAACCTATTTCAGACCAAAATATGTGATTTTCCATACCCTATTTCAGACCTATAAAATTAGTACACATGTCTAATACATGACTTCAGCTACCCAGGAATGGGTTCCATTTGCGCAAACATTTGTTGAAAAGGGCTTCAAATTTCCCGATGTTAATGGGAAAAATAGTTTCGTCTAAAAGCCAAACCAAATTCCAGGCCAAAGGGCACAAAACATACCCTATTTCAGACCAAAATGGTCAAAATCTATATCCTATTTCAGACAAAAACGGCTCAAAAATCGTACCCTTTGGGGCCACACATAACCCATATAGCTTATAAAAGGGAGTACCCCCCCCCCCTCCCGACCACAACTTACTGATTTCATTGATTTGTAGAATTCTGCTTTTCGTTAAAGAAAACAGCATGTCACTTAATTATGAGATCAATTTCCGCCCGTGATTGTCAAGTCTTTGTCATGTCAATGATAGATACCGATTTGGCCGTTCCATGGTCATGAAAGAGTGAGTTACATATACATATATAATACTTTATTTATACTCGAATAAATTAGGCTTATTAGGCCACTAGCTAATCGCTAATGAGTTGAGTTGTTTATCGTATGTTCAAAAAGCTAAAACATGTACGGTCATGTTGATATAAGATAAGAACAGCCTTAATTGCGGTTTCTTTCTAAAAGAAACAAAGACGTGCTTGTCTTCATATTGATAAGAAAAGAACTGAGATAAACGAGAATAGTTTTTAGAACTGTGACCTTATAGTCACGAAAGGCAACGTACAATTGTAGGTCAAATACAAGAGACGGAGTTTAGGGTGGCCGTGAAGTAGAACAGAACTCCAAAGCAAGAGATGTTTGGCGTTAGCCGGGGTTATCAAACACAATACACCAAAGAAAAAAAGAAAAAGCCAGCAAAGTTGCTACATCGCACAGGTAATCAATCTAGTCAATGCACGTGGCAAACATGTTGTGCCAGGGTTAGCGTGACAAATTCAAATGCAAAGTGTGTGCTCGTTCCATGTTCATACATTATATTTACATGTCTCTAGCTTAAGCCAGCTACCACCTGTAGTTTGTTTGTAATTCACGAAATTCAAGTTGTTTATTTCGCGTTACAACTTGTTAATATACAAATAAACATTGCGTTTCAAGTCTACCTGCGTTTCCCATTTGAATTGCCATGAAATTTCATGACGTCACCGGCTGCCATAGAAGCACGCAAACCCGTTCCCAGGTTCTTACGTAAACTTCCCGCTCGCCAGAGAGCCAGAGAGAGGAGGATCGGAAGAGAACGGGTTTGCCTTGGTTATTTGTCTTTTGGTTCCTATAATTATGTGTATTTACAGTCCGTACTGCGGAATGTCGGCCCCACAATAATTTCAGTCTCAAACGAAGGAATGTAAATACTATCCAAAATAAAAATTCCTCATTATTAACGCCAGATAGAAGAACCTCGACGAAGTGTAACAAGTAAATCAACAAAATCAAAACAAAAATGAAAACAAACCCTGAGGCTGCGCAATACGGACTGTAAATAATCTTTGATGCCGGAGAAAATGTATTTAAATTTCCCCGACACAGGCTTTACTTCGCGCAAATATTTGCTTTGAGCTACAAATTAAATTTTTTCAATAAAATAAACACATACCGTAATATAATTATACAGTGGATTGGGATATCATTTCTCTCATCACAAGAAACTAACTAATAACTAAGTAAATTTATTTTTGATGAACGAAAACTACTTAACCCCAAGTGCAGGCTTTATAATTGATACCCGAGTCATCATGACAGAACAAGAATGCTTCATAAGATAATTAACACCTAACACAGCACACGTGAGATAATGAAATAAATTTATATGGATCTGGAGCGAGATGATTACAATCCAACAAGATCTAAAAACAAGTTTTTGACTCACCTCAAAATCCAAAAAAGTGTTATTAATTTCCATGAAGTCTAAACCAGTGTGTCAAACATTTTTGAAACAGCAAAGCATCGTAGTGGGCCTTGCAAATAAGTCCATCTTCCCTTCGAATTCGCTGGGTTTACTTGAAGCATATCGTAAATCTTCCATTGCGTTAGCCGTGAACAACATAGACAAGTCGTTATTAAAACGTAGATGTAAGATGCATGATATTTCCGAGAATCCACCTAATACTGAGTGACATCGCAAAGTCCCAATCCATTTCGTTAACTCAGCTTAATATTATTCGCTATGCACATTCTCCGAGTAAAAACCGCAGTAGCCATTTGAGTACGCGTCGCGGACCTATTTTTATACATCTATAGGTCACTACATGTAGCAGTATGCCAATTCTTACTGTGTTAGATAAAGGGAACTTCTGTGTCATTATAACCTGAGGGTGTGCAAATTAAACTCACTAAAAGAATGTCCATAATTTGTATTCATGACAAGAGTAAAAGAATCCTACAATCTGGGACACTTTAAATGACAAATTAAGACCAAATTTGATGCTCCCTACATTTCAGTGATGGAACAAAATAGTGCATTTTAGTTTTAGCTTGCAAATTCATATTGATTTTTTATTCCATCCTAGATTGCAATCTTGAACACTTTAAATGAAAATTAAGACCACCGTTGAGTCAATCGAGCCAATGTCAATTTCAATCAATTTCAATGATGGAAAAAATGGCATGTTTTAGTTAAGCGCAAATTCATAATTGATTTTTTTTTTGGGGGGGGGGGGGGGGGGGGTCATTTCTCTTTTTATTCCATCCAAGATTGTAGCTTACAGTTGAAGGGGGGTGGGGTGGTTACTGGGAGAAAATGGTTTCATGGATGTGAATAGTGTAGTTGGTTTTCAATGCCAACACTTCTTTATAATGATATACAGTGTATGCACTGGTCAAGGATTTATCTGCCAGTGGTGAGTTGTGCATTACCCATCCTTTGAACAACCATGGCCCGGAGTGTCATGAACATACATCCCATACAATCCTAAAGTAGGGTGTGTTGTTACTCTAGGCGTTTAGCAGCTTCTCGGATCCCTAATTTCAGTTGGTCTTTACTTATGGAGGGCTGCTACTTTTGGATAATAAAGTTATGTTATGTACAAACTGCTGCATAACACCCTACCACATGTAATCATTAATTTTGTCAAATTTTTTGTTTTCAACATTATAATTCTTGGATATAAAAGATCATTTGAAACCAATGAATACATGTTTTTTTTGTGGGGTGGGGGGGGGGGGGGGGGAAGTAGTTGCTATATGTAGTTTTGGAGGGGTTGTTACTTTTGAGAGTTAGAAGGTTTCTGAACAGAAGTTGGTTTGGGTGGTCGTCACTTACAGGCTGTGGGTCACTTCAAATTGGGATTTTGTAGTCTGTGGTAAATTACATATTAATCTGTATTTTAATTCAGATTTACAATCAAGAGTACTAGACATGTTTGACTGTATTTTGTTGTTTCAGGTGTTTATGTTTGGAACTGTGAGCAAATGGATTGGTATATATAACATTTGGTATTATGGAGTATTCATGGCACTTAATGGTAAGCCATTACTAACATTAACATTTTATAATGCAAATTAATTATTACACGATTTTACTTATTAAGAAGGAAATTGTTCTAACATTAACATTTTATAATGCAAATTAATTATTACATGATTTTATTTTACTTATTAAGAAGGAAATTGTGTTATGATTACAGACATAATTATATAATGTACATGTATGGTGCAACTACAGTCAACTCTCGACTCTCGTTATAGAGGACACCCTCGGGACGTAGTTTTGGAATCTGTAATAGCGAGAGTCCACAATAGCAAGAGTCATTTTCAGTCAAACCTCTATAGCTTTCGCTGGGTGGAGGGCTGGATTTTGTCTGTAATATTTTAGTGGGTGTCCATAGTAACGGGGTGTCCGAAAGGCAAGAATTGACTGAGTGTACAGCTTTAGTTAATAAACTCGGATAGAAAGAATAATGTTGTATAATCAATTATAATGACATAGAAACCTTATGACCAATATGAGCATTTCAAAAGGTGTTGTGTCCATGCATGCATGCATACGGTAGTGTCGCTAACATTAGGTGGTACCCAAGTATCACTATTGTTTGGTTTCTTTGTATAAATAAATAGCAGAGATTGTAGTTTTACTGTATGCATATATGTACAGTAACCTTATTATGCATTTGAGATTATATGTTGGCCACTGTCCAACAATGTACTTTACCTTTAGATCGGAACTGGAACATGAAGTTTTATTAGAGGAAAAAAAAACACTGCAGGACTATTTCATGACTTATAAATCTTAAGTTTTAGAAATTCATCCAGAAATGTTTGGTACAAAGTACATGGTACAATAATTATTGTATTAAATTTATAACTGCATGTAATTTAAGCTGATACCCTCCAAAAATAATAGGTACCAAGATTGAAATGATTGATTTTTGCAGGTCTGTTACAATCCACTGGTTGGCCATGTGTTTGTGGCTGTCATGGGAAACTGGTTTGGAAAGTCAAGGTAATCAACCAGGGCTGTAACACCTGTTTATTTGGTTACTGATGATCACTGTTAGCTAAGAAATTGCTAGAACAATCTACCCGAAATGTGAAAACATAAAAAAACCAAGTGATAAGTACTCATGACAAGTTCATTTTTCGTTACCCAACAACTATTTATTACCTGCAAATTTATTTGTTTTATGTTCTGTCTGCAGCCGAGGAATCGTGTTTGGAATATGGAGTGCCAATGCCTCTGTAGGAAACATTATTGGAGCTCTTCAAGTAAGCTGAAATTATATTGTTATATACACTTACCTACAGGTACAGTCCAAAATTAATGGTTGAAGCATTCTGCTTTACAAATGAGAATAATTATCATTGACACCCCGGGGTGTTAATTATTCAAAATTTGAAACAAAGAATCAAAACAGTTACTGCTCTGTGTTAATCCCATGGGGTTACTCAAGTGTATTATTGATGGAGAGGTGGAAAGGCATTTTGGGGTTTGAAATTAGCGATTTGGGGACTTTGGGGGGGTTAGAAATTTTCTGGCGCATTTTTTTAAGTAAAAAGGTTTTGGCAGGGACTTTTTTTTAGGGTTGATAAAAATCGTACCCTAGTGTTCTCAATTTTTTTTACTTTATTTTTAAGAAAATAGGACTTTGGGGGTTACGTTTTGGGCCGTTCAACTGTTTTTGGTTATAGTTTTAGCCAGATGGGACTTTTGGGGGGTCTAAAACTTTGGCCTCATTGGCACCTCCCCATCCCTAATATACCCAAGTACCCCCTGGGATTCAGTCACCTCCATTTCAATCACCTCTAAAACACTGGACATCATTTGTTAAATCTTAATGCAGTAAATAACCCATGTGTGAATACATGTGTGGATTTGTAACAAATGTAAACAACTTGTTATTTTCAGGTGGCAGCAATATTGGATTATGGTTATGAGGTCAGTATTGAAGATTAAACATGACTTGACATTAAATTGCACATGTATATTATATACCGTAAAAATCTGAAACTAACGACCCTAGTCACTACTTTCAGATTTAGCAGCTGTTTTCCATCATTACTTTCATTGTCTTTTGGAGGGTTGCTTTTTTTGGCAGGTTGTTACTTTCGGGTAGCTTAACCCTTTATCGTATTTGGGGCATCATCTTTATTTTATAATAGTATCAAATGTGAGCATAAACATAACATGAAAGAGCAGGTTTATTCTAGTTTAATTTGTTTATAGAAAACTTCCTGTAATTTGGAGACAAAAAGATAAAACTTGTTGAAAATTTGTAATGTAATTTGTCCTAGCTTGCACACTGATTATTTCCGGAAAATCGAAGTACCACATTTCCTTGAATAATAGCCAGGGGCAATGAATGAGTGAGGCCGGTTAATCGAGTGTGGAGCAATTAATTCAAATATTGCTCGCTGGAAGTGCTATTGTGCTCCAAGAAATACATGAACTATAGAGAAACTTTAATAAAACCTGTGCTTTTGTAACTTTTCTGCTGTAATGATTATTTCAAAGCTTGTTTCCTATCCAAGGTGTAAATTTTTAACTTGACAGGGGGAGGGAGTGGGAGGGGAGCAATATAGTATTATTCGAGGGAGGTGATTATTTCAAATATTTTCACCAAAGAGGGGCGATTAATCGGGGGACAGCTATTATTCAAGGAAATATGGTACATATACTTTCAGAGGATTGTTACTTTTCAGTGGGTCTCTAATTGTTTACTAACAACCATTTCATTTTATTCACTACTTTCAAACACAGTAAATTATCGCTTGAAAATTGACACAGATTGAAACGTGCTGTAAAAATGCGGCAACTTCACTTCCAGCAAAATCACTCATTTTCATCAAAAAAGCCCCCAAAATAGGAATACTATACTTTAATACCAAGATAGTCTACTTTGTCAGAGAATTCAATGGGGGAAAATTCTTGTTTAGTAATGTCAGTGAAAAGTTATGGCCCAGTTTTACTGACTGTATAGAGAAACAACCTATAGATCCTTACAGTGAAGAGTGCCCTACCGTTGCCACTCAACAAAGTTTATGATTATATTTTTTTGACAACTTTCTGATGGCTTTTGTTTCAATTGGCCAATAAAAATGCAAGAACTATGACAGGCGGAGTTGTCAAGCTCTAGATTTGCGTTCTGGCAATTGACATCTCTGCCTCCCACAATTCTTGCAATTTGATTTATTTGCTAGTTTAAATGGAAGCCATCAGAAAATTGTTGAAAAGTTGTCAAAAAAATAATCAAAAAACTTTGTCCAGTGGTACATGTAATGGTAGGGTGCTCAACTCACATGTACATCAACATGTACAATGTGGAGGGATGGGGATTAAATGATGACCCAAGGGAGATAGCTAATAACCCCAATAGCTAAACAGGATTTACTGTAGTTCATTTTTTAAATAAGAAAAAAGTCAAAGTTTACTAATGTTTGTATGGTTAATATGTTACTTAACTAATATAAAAGTTTTAATTCGCATTACATAAATAATAATATTGTATATTTTTCATCTTTTCATTGCAGTTTGCTATGCTTGTTCCAGCTGTTGTGTTATTTGCATTTGGAATTTTAATATACTTTTGTTTAATACCATCACCTGAGGAAATTGGTAAGTAAAAGTTCCATTATATTTCTATTTCCCAGGTTATGCTGCATGAGACTCTTAAATGTATTTGATTCAGCAATCCATTTAATCCGCAGTCACACAGTAATCCTGTGAACTGTATTCATCAATTGACTGTGATATAATGATACTCAACTTCTACTTTTATAAGCACAATGTCTGTCTG
The DNA here is from genome assembly GCA_029204205.1 of Desmophyllum pertusum. NCBI lineage: Eukaryota > Metazoa > Cnidaria > Anthozoa > Scleractinia > Caryophylliidae > Desmophyllum > Desmophyllum pertusum. The sequence continues at coordinate 310,300 of MU827313.1, forward strand.
TCCATACAATGTATGTGGTTGTTAAATGTTGTTATTAAACTACTAAAAGTTTAAAACTGTTTTAATTTAATTATTGCCTCCTATGTATGTATTCTTTATTATGACATATTAATTTATGGGCATGAAATATCATATATTTATTTTACCCTGAACTATTTTAACTATTCTTTTGAGAGGCACAGTGGGCACAGTGGGCTAATGGTTAGTGTGTTACACTCCAAAATGAGCAGCTGGCCGGAGTCATGAATTGTGTTGTGTTCTCGGCATGATTCTTGCCTCTCTCCACCCAGGATTATATGGGCTCTGGCAAATTGTCAGAGGGCAACCTGACATAAATGCTGGTGGTGGTGGTGGGGACAGGTGGGGGTGTGTTACCTGGGTTGGACTAGCATCCCATTCAGGGGAGTAGCAATACTCCTAGTGGCTTTGTGCAATGGGAATTGGAATAGCCTGATACATGTAAGCCACTAGACTTGAAGACAGACTTCAACCTTAACTATTTTAATTGTCATTTCTTTACAAACAGGATTGCCATTACCAAAAGATGATCAAGCTTCACAAGCAAGCAGTAATGGTAATGTTATTGTTTTAATTTAGTGTAATTTCCAGAGGTCAATATAAAAAATTGATTAGCATTTTGATTAGTTGAGAGGTTGACTGTCACTATGTTCACCACGCAGTTATGGTGAATTAATTCTGTAGCTAGAAGCTGAGTTTGCTATGTAATTACACTTGTTTAAATATGGCAGCTGATTAGAATGAATTTTAGAATCTATTATTATTATTATTATTTAGTGTACAACCAGTTTGAGCTGTATAAAATAATAATTATTATAAAGGTCAAGACCAATTTAAAGTGAAAAAGCTATTAAATGCTAATTTATCACAATAAAATTTTATTGTGGTGATCACGAGTATGAATCATCATACATGAGTGAGTTAATCCTTTAGGTTCCTTGTGGTATATTTACAAAGAATGATAAGTGGAATACTATATAATTGTAAACTAAATTTATACGGCTTTATAATGATGGCTAGTTGGGAGAAAATATATTCTGTATTGGCGGAGTCGCGAAGCGATGGAGCCCAATTCAACTAGCTGTCATTATGAAGCTGTAATGTCATCTCAAAATTGAATTTAGTTTTGTATTGCGATTCAAACATTTTTGGACAAATTAAAAGGAAAATTAAGATCAGTTGTTGTTGATTGAAATAGAAAATTCCCACTATATGCGACGTGTTGTACACAAATACTTGAATGCGAAAGCATTTTATCGTTTCGAAAAAGTCAGACATTTTTCACCGGTAAATGCTTAGGGAATCAAAAGCAATTCAGAATTATGTTCCATGAAGTTTTCTAAAGTACCAAACAGCAATAAAATGGAAATCCAATTTTGTACCAAAAAAAGTTAAACTTGTTCAAAAACATCTTATGTGATTTTACAACTTAGTGCGTGCACATCACGAAAGCAAGTATAGAATAGAATAGGATCTTTATTTATAACACACGGTATACAGAAACATCAAGTGAAAACGGTAAACAAACTCTTACAAGAAATAAATGACTTTTAATACTCACCATACGCTAACTTTTAGATTGAGCAAGTTGTACCAGCGAATAAAGCATTCCATGTGAGCAAATGACGAGATATTTTGATGCGTACGTGAGGAACCCAACTCAGTGCCCCGGTGCCAATCTGTATCTTCAGAACAATCACCGGCCCGCATTTGAGACGACATTAGTACCGCAAAATAATGTTGTCTCATTCATAAGCAAAATTATAGGTGGATCGCAATACCACTTTGAAATGTATATTTAACATTTAAATCAATATTCCATTTTCAGTTTTTAATGAACAAATAGTTGAACAGGAGGAATTTCCTAACAAAGTTCCAAGTCCTGTTGATGGAGGTTTCTCACAAGTGAGTATCACATTGCATCAATATTGCATGGGAGTCAAAAAGTTCAATTCATGTACTTGTCAATGAATTCATTTTCCTTTGGGAATCTAAGTTGGAAAATCTTTGGAAGTCTTTGGAAAATGCATGTTCAGAAATTTGGAAACTCATCAAAAATGTCTTATTTTGTATACTGACTAAAAAAGTATATACTATTTTATTATATAGACACAAGTGTTTTACTGGAAAATAGACCACTCGTAAAATTCATACGAAACTACATCCGGGACCCGAGTGGCGTATTCTCCATATCCTCACTAGTGAGGATATCGATGACGTCATTTCCCGCTTTTGCATGGCTTTTTGTGCAAAGCTGCCAAACTCCGGTTGAAAAATGGCGAGCGATAGATTCGCGAAATTCACTGAAGCTGACATGAAATCGTTCACTGAGGAGTAGAAAAATGTTAACACGAAGAAGAAAACTTCATATGACTTAAAATTATTCAAGGAGTTCCTTGCAAGTGAAGACGAAAGGAGAGAAATTCGGAAAATCCAGCCACCGAGCTGCAAGAGTTCGCGATAAAGTTTGTGCTTTTGTCGTTTGTCTATATAATAAAAAGAAAATTACACGGTGGCTTGAAGATATGAATTTTATTTTCTCGTGGTAAAAACAATATTTTACTCACTCGCTGCGCTCGTTCGTAAAATATTGTTTTTACCACTCGAAAATAAAATTCATATCTTCGCGCCGCCGTGTAATATCCTCTATATATTTTATTATTCCACTATTATGGCATTCACCATTATAAGGTCAAGTGTACTGAGGTGTCCGTTAATGGAGGTTCGACTATATTACTAATGTTAATGTTGTTTTGTGAAGTCATCAGCATCATCATCATATCATTCAGTGAACCAGCAACAGAGGAAAGCCGTGAGCTTTTGTCAAGCTGTTTTACTTCCTGGAGTTATACCTGTAAGTTAATTGAATTATGTAACATTAAGTTGTCGTGTGATTGATGATAACTCTCAGCCTGTATATGTTGACACATTCAGAACACTAGAGAAAAGGAAGTTCTCACACACTAATTTTGTCTTCCACATAAGAATGCAACAGCACTTTATTGACAACTATCAACAAAGCTTACAGACAGAGTATATCAGAGCTCATACCGAAAAACAAAAAATCGCTGACGGGCCTGAATGTCAAAAAAAAATCAGACTGGCAGAGGGCTGGCTTCTGTATGGCAAGAAACAAAAACTAAATCACCAAGCGCTATACCTGATATCCTGGCTTGTACCCAGTCTCCCTGTTCAGTGTGTCTGTTGATTCATATTAAATATTACAATTATTTTAATTAATTTATAGGGATATATTCTGTTCCGCTGTATGTTTTCTTTTTGTTTGTATTTTTATATTTATGTGTGTGTGAGTGTGTGTTACCGACGGATAATTGTATAAATACTTTATGTAACTTAATGTCTGCCCATTCTTTTTAGCCCCTATGGTTATTTTGGGCAGGCTGTACCCTCTACTTTTTTAAATATCAATTGTAATTATTCCTGTCCTTTCTGGGTACAAATAAATGGTTGTTGTTGTTGTTGCTGTGTTGTTGTTGTTGTGTCAGAACCTAATTTCTTGCCCCTTTCACAAGCTCAGCTGGCAAAAAAAAAAAACATAAAAATGCAAAGGAATGGAAGAAGTAACTTCTACTCATTTGTTTTCTATGAGTGATAATCAGCTCAGTTACATGCATGCCTTGTTGCCTTATTCCATCATAGAAGGTTCACACTCCTAGTGTAAAGTCAATTGTTATAATAAGTACATACAAATGTTAAATTTGTATTTTCATATTTAGAAATGAATGCATTGAGTGTGATATAAAACAGCTTTCATCCAAATCATAAGCACTTAATTTTTATACAAGCTATATTTTTAAAACATAATAATATATTATTATTGTGCACTTGAGTACATAGATTGCATAAATGCAAAGTAAATGACTCTATCTACCTTAATTTGTTCCTTTTTCAACAGTACTCACTCTCCTATGCTTGTCTGAAACTGGTCAATTACTCATTCTTCTTTTGGCTGCCTTTTTATTTGTCAAACAGTAAGTATTGACAGTTGGCACAAGGTGCATGTGTTTTTATTCTATCAAGGTAGAAAATACCAACTACATAATAAGAAACCAAACAGGAACAAGAATGGTTAAGATTGCAAACAATGAACTTGCAAATTTTGTCAAGATGCACAAACCATGATGTAGCTCCTTTGGGGATCCAATGAGAACAAAACTTGCTCAGGAGAGTTAACTCAGCTGCACCTTGTTGACTTTTAATTCACTCATAGTGTGTCAGAGAGCAGGTCATCCAGGAAATCAGACTGTGTTTTATATAAACTTCAGCAATGACTATCTGTAAAGAATACATAACAGCCATATTTTAATTTGTTTTCGTAGAAACTTGTCATGTTCTATTGCAAATCCACCAATTTGATTGGCTGTGCCATTGTTTGCTATAGAAAACGCTCATGTGTGCATTGTCATATTCAGCACCAGTATTCAAGCGTGAATACTTTAGTTACGTTAATTTTGTTGGTCAGCACACTTCCGGTGCTCTAACGGCCATGCGCGTTTTGTCGCTCGCCCTTGCTCGCTTGTATCGTTATTCTGTTTTCCTCCTCTTCGCGTGTTCGCTATTTAAACTACGGCTCAGTGTAACAGGAGTTGTGTTCTGTGTTTGGAAGCTGTGTCGTCGACTGGCGTGGTGGCAGCGTTCATCCGAATTCCACGCCAAGGAGCGGACTAACTCGTTCTACTGAAAAACTTCGACATTGCGACTTGGTATACGAAAACACAGTCAGAAGAGATTTCTTCTGGGAAAGCACTCTCCAGAATATCATGGCGAATGTACACCGTGCACCGAAACAGTGGTCTTTGTCTAAAGTCGAAACACTTAACTCTTTCGAAAATTGGAGGCAAAACTTGCTATACACACTATCTCTCGACCAGCAATTCGCTCCTTTCTTGGTGGACGGCGCAACATGGAGTAAGAAGACAAAAGCTGACCCGTTACGAGGTTTTGTGGATGATGCCGACCCAGTTCCGGCAGCTCGACGACGTACAGCACAACAAAAGGTCAATATGCTGGAACTTATGTTGGGGCAAATTGCAAATTATTGTCCCATCATTTCGCGTAACACTTTGGTGAAAAGCTCCACTTCGATCGAGTCCATATGGTCAGCCATTCGTTTACACTTCGGTTTTCAAGTCACCGGCGCTCATTTTATCGACTTCGCCGATATACGCCTAGCACCTGACGAGAGACCGGAAGATTTGTAGAAGACTGTCTTCTTCGCAGCAATAGTAGTATCTCCCACAACGGCGAGGTCATGACTGAGGACGAGGAGCTAACTCCAACCCTGGAAAATTTCGTGGTACTCACGTGGCTCAGGCTAATTAATCCTGAACTTCCTAAACTTGTGAAACAACGATATGGAACTGAACTGAGGTCCCGCACACTCACTTCTATCAAGCCTGAGATCTCTCAAGCTCTCCAATCGTTACTCGACGAAATCCGCGCATCTGCTGATGCCCAAGTCATGCGCACTGCCACTTCAAATTTCTGCAGACCTCCTCTTCCCAATAGAGTGGCCAACAAAACATCCAGCAGATTTGGTCCCCGAGAAAAGTCCTTCCCCCTATGTAAACAGGCAAGTCGCCCAGACCATAACTATTTCTTAAGTGAGTGTAGACACCTGCCAGAACAAGACCGGAAATACATCTTGAAGGCTAGGCAAATTGTTGACATCCTGGATGAAGACCAGCCAGTTGTAGCAGATGACCCCTGTACTGCGATTAACGAGGTCGACGACCCCAGTCTAAACCCTACTGCTCTCTGAATACAAGTACGACAGTCTCCATACATCGACATGTTCCACCACCACCACCCTGTCCGAGTTACTATTGATAGTGGCGCCACGGGAAATATGATTCGCCTATCCACCGTAAAACGACTTGGAGCTGTTATACATACAAGCGCTCAATCCGCTCACCAAGCTGATGGATCCTCCCCTCTAAAGGTTATGGGTGAAACTCGTCTATCATTCACTCGTGGCAACCAGGAATTTCAATTCGAGGGTCTGATCGTAGAAAATCTTGATGTAGACGTTCTCACCGGAACCCCCTTCATGGAGACCAATGATGTGGCTGTCCGTCCTGCTAAACGTCATGTTATCTTAGGCGATGGAACTACGTATTTGTATGGATCGCCGAAAAACCCTTCTAATGACCAAGCCGCTCACCGCGCAGTCGTCCTACGAGCCCCAGCAACCTCTACAACAGTATGGCCCGGTGAATACCTTGAGGTTCAGCTTCCTAGCGATATCCCTTCCGATTCCCTGCATGCTCTTGAGCCCCGAAATGACGCCTCGACAGTTCGCCTGACACAGACCAGCCAACTATGGCCCTCACCCGATATAGTCTCCAGTATCGCAGGGAAAATCCGTATTCCTAATTTATCCAGTGAGCCGATCCTTCTTAAACGCAACCAGCATTTTGGACAGATCAGTCCTGTTTTTGTACCATCTGACCAGGTACCATCCCTGGACAGTGGCTCAGTAGTAAACCCACCACAAAAGTCACGTGCATCCACCTCACTCAACGTAAAACACTCTGCAGACGTACGTAACGATCCGGACAATTTACTCCCCCCAGACATGTCCGCAGAATTCCGCTCACTCTTAGATGAGTTTGACGAAGTCTTCGATGCTAACATCAAAGGTTACAATGGCGCCGTCGGTCCCTTTGAAGCAAAAGTCAACATGGGTCCCGTGGAGCCCCCCCAGCGCAAGGGTCGCTTACCACAGTACGCACGTAACAAGCTCGAAGAGCTTCAACAAAAGTTTGATGAACTTGAAGGCATCGGAGTCTTCAGACGTCCCGAAGATGTGGATATCTCAGTTGAATACCTCAACCCTTCATTCCTAGTAAAGAAGAGCAATGGAGGTTTCCGGCTCGTCACTGCATTCGCCGATGTGGGACGATATAGCAAGCCACAACCGTCCCTTATGCCCGATGTTGATTCCACTCTTCGTCTTATCGCACAATGGAAACACATTATAGCAACCGATCTTACCAGTGCCTTCTATCAGATTCCTTTGGCACGTGAATCAATGAAGTACTGCGGAGTCGCCACACCCTTCCGTGGAGTTCGTGTGTATGCCCGATCAGCCATGGGCATGCCCGGTTCTGAAACGGCATTGGAAGAGATCATGTGTCGTGTTCTTGGAGACCTTCTTCAAGCGGGCGTTGTCGCTAAGATCGCAGACGATCTTTACTGCGGTGGAAACACTCCGCGTGAGCTGTTACATAACTGGCGACAGGTGTTACATGCTTTGCACAAATGTGACCTACGTTTGTCAGCGTCAAAAACTGTCATCAACCCTAAATCTACGACAATTCTAGGATGGATTTGGAACTCAGGCACCCTCCATGCTTGTCCTCATCGTATCGCGACTCTCGTTTCCTGCAGCGCGCCCGACACAATAGGTCGTATGAAGTCTTTCATTGGTGCTTACAAGGTTCTAGCTCGCGTCATCCCAAGATGTTCCACACTGCTAGCCCCTCTCGACAGTGTAGTGGCTGGACGTCAGTCCCAAGAAACTATCACATGGACCGATGCGCTCCGAGATTCATTCTGTAGCGCGCAAGCCGCTCTCTCTTCCAACCGCACAATCACGTTACCAAAACCTGACGACCAGCTGTGGATTATCACTGATGGCGCTGTGAAATCGCCTGGAATAGGTGCCACATTTGTATGTAACCCGTGCAGACAAACTACACATCGCGGGATTCTTCAGCGCAAAGCTTCGAGGACGTCAAGTGTCGTGGCTCCCATGTGAGATAGAGGCTCTGTCAATAGCTGTTGCCACCAAGCACTTCAGCCCATACATTATTCAGTCCAACAACAATGCGTGCATCCTCACTGATAGCAAGCCCTGTGTACAAGCTTTCGAAAAGCTCTGTCGCGGTGAATTCTCTGCTAGTCCCCGCGTTTCCACTTTCTTATCAACTGTCAGTCGCTACCAGGCTTCTGTTCGACATGTCGCAGGCTCTGCCATTCTCCCTTCCGACTTTGCCAGCCGTAACGCTCCGGACTGTGAAGATGTAACCTGTCAAGTGTGCAGTTTCGTTAAGCGAACTGAAGATTCGGTTGTTCGTCGCTTGTCTATACAAGACGTACTGTCTGGAGTTGCTAAACTGCCTTTCACAAGCCGTGCTGCTTGGTTAGAAATCCAGTCCGAGTGTGCTGATCTCCGCCGCACTCACGCCCACTTAACTCAAGGTACACGCCCGTCCAAGAAGCTAACTAACATCCGAGACGTCAAACGTTACTTGAATGTCACAACGATTGCTAAGGACGGTCTCCTCGTCGTCAAGCGGAACGAGCCATTAACCCCCACACGCGAGTGCATTGTTGTCCCATGCCAGGTCCTAGATGGACTCTTGACTGCACTTCACATCCAACTTAGCCACCCATCAAGCCATCAGCTAAAGATGGTAGCACATCGCTATCTCTTTGCCCTTGACGTGGACAAGGCCATTGACCGTGTCACTTCAAGTTGTCATTGCTGTGCCGCACTCCACCAGACACCACATACGCTTGTCAAGCAGTCGACAAGCGCTCCTCCAGACGCCGTTGGAGTCTCATTTGCTGCTGACGTGATTAAACGAGCCCGTCAACTGATTCTTGTGCTAAGAGAATGTGTAACTTCGTACACTACCACAGTTCTACTGGATGATGAACGCCACAACACTTTGCGTGATGCACTTATCCGCCTGTGTATTCAAATACGTCCATTAGATGGGCCACCTGCTGTAATCCGGACTGATCCAGCCCCTGGATTCAAGGCTCTGGTCAATGACAAGCTTCTCCACCGCCACCGATTAACACTTGAAATTGGAAGAGTTAAGAATCCAAACAAAAACCCAGTGGCAGAAAAAGCGGTCCAAGAACTAGAAACTGAACTACTCCGATAAGACCCTCTGGGTGGAACAGTTTCCAATCTCACTCTATCCATCGCCACTGCTACCTTAAACTCGCGCATTCGCTCACAAGGGTTGTCTTCCAGAGAAATGTGGACACAAAGAGACCAGTTTTACAATAGTCAAATACCTCTCGTCGATCAGGACCTAGTAGCCAAACAACATGCGCAACGGACTACAAACCACCCTCACAGTGAGAAATCTAAAGCTCCACTAGGCCAGCCTGCAGAACCTCTACCTATCGATGTCGGCGATTTGGTTTACATTCATACCGACCGCAACAAATCTTATGCCCGGGATCGTTATTTGGTCGTTTCAGTTGAGGGTATATGGTGTAATGTGAGAAAATTTGTTGGTTCTCAGTTGCGTAGCTCCTCCTATCGTATTAAGACGTCCGAGTGCTACAAAGTACCCTCCAGCATTCCAAGTACCTACAGGCACCGCCCAAGGAGTACACAGTATGAGTCTTCAGATGATGAAGGCGATTCCTTGCCAGAGCCTACCCTCCACCGCAACCACCTGTTATCCCATTTGAAATTTCAACCCCTTCAACATACGATGTCCTAGACCTTCAGAACCCTCTCCCCGCCTGTGTCAATACTCAATCTCAGCTCCCTCAGGATAGTCAGACAGACCTAAACCATGATGCCGACCTTTGTGTGAGTCATCCAGAGTCAACCCTACCTAGAAGATCATCACGACGACGCCAGCCTCCTCCCCGTCTAGGTGACTATGTCACGGACCTATGAGTCATGCAAGACTAACACTACTTGGCTTTCAGTGCCACTTTCATTTATGACTTTGCTTACCAACATTGCTTTATATTTTTGTTCATTCTTTCATGCTTACTACAGCTATTTACTTCAGAACAAGAACTGAACAAAAAAACGGTCACGCCAGTATTCAAGCGTGAATACTTTAGTTACGTTAATTTAGTTGGTCAGCGCACTTCCGGTGCTCTAACGGCCATGCGCGTTTTGTCGCTCGCCCTTGCTCGCTTGTATCGTTATTCTGTTTTCCTCCTCTTCGCGTGTTCGCTATTTAAACTACCGCTCAGTGTAACAGGAGTTGTGTTCTGTGTTTGGAAGCTGTGTCGTCGACTGGTGCAGGATTCAACAATTGGCATCTCTTTTGATTTAAGTTGGAAAAATTACATTTTTTTTGTGCCATAGAACAAGTAAAGTTTCTACTAAATTAGATTACTCGCCCTCATTTTCTATGAGCAATAGTCAACTCGGCTTACGCCTCATTGACTATTCACTTGTAAACAAAACTAGAGCTCGTAGTCTAATAAATAATTATTGTTAAATAGAACACAGGTAGTTGTAGTTTAAAATGAATTTTAGATCAAAATGATCTCAAACTTGTTTAATTTTTATTTTCCTTTGTTCCAGATTTATTACCATAATCCTAAGACAAAGAAAAATGTTAATCAAACTAGTCATCATTTTAATCATTTTAACCTAAAATCATTTTAAACTACAGCCATCCTCTAGATTAAATGTCATTAAATGGATGCTCTTTTGAAGTACAGAGCCAGAGTAACTCTAATTTATACTTCTCTTTATACTAGGCATCTGTAATATATTATAATGGACATGCTAATGTAAGCATTTAACTTTCTTCAGAATTTCACTGGAAGGACACAGTTTCAGACAAGATTTCAACATTTTATGACGTTGGAGGAATTGTAGGTAATGACAAGCAGTCTATGTGTAACTTTTATAAGTTCATTATGCAAGTTATGTCACTTCCAGTGGAATATTATATTATCTTTGCAGTCTACACTGTGTACTAGTTCTTTCAAGTCTAAAAAGTTAGTGTAAAGAATCTTGTGAATCACCTTAGGGCTTAAAGGGTCAACGGAAAGATCTTAGCAAAACATTCATGCTTCATTAATGCTAGTGTTAACTTGCAAACTACCATGATTATTTAATTTAGCACCTTTAAGGTAATTTAAGTTGTAATAACCCCTTCTTCCAATAATTGCCCCCATTCTAATAAGCATCATTTTGCTGCCATAATAGTGAAGAATTATTAGTGGCCCTTTCACTACGTAAACAAAATATGATAATTCTCTTACCTAATTTATGGAAATTCTTTTCTCGATTTTGGTTATTGTAGATAAGCCACTCCACTGGTTTAGTGAGAACAAAAATATTAAACAAAAATGTGTGGCTTATTTTCACAGTTTTACAGCAACCTTCTGCTTAACTTTCTTTTAACTGTTCACATTGCTGGAACATTGTGAACATCTCTGAAATAATATTGTTTAATGAGAACTGTATGATTGAAAAAATATATTGTTAAATGACATTGCAGAGAACTATTGAATCTGATGTAAGAATTTCATTCAGTAGTGTTCTATATTTATTTAATTAACTAAGGGAAATTATTTATTTTTTAGGTGGCATTGTAGGAGGATTAATCAGTGTAAGTAGTAAACTAAATATTTAATTCCACTGTACGTGTACAGATAATGTACTGATAATGTCGTGTACAGTGCAGTTGCATGGCTACAGGCCTACAAATATTATAACATTTTGTGGCATGGTCACATTTTCATACGAGTATGCAGAGCAAAGTGGATTATGAAAATCGACATGGCAAATACGAAAAAATCCACAAAAGTAGCCGAACAATTAAAGAATATATGTATGTAAAGGAGAAAACGATTGAAAAAAAAACATTGAGGAAAACCAATGGACAATAGGGTCCTTTCAATATATTAATATTCAGCTTGGTAACGAGGCTGAGAGGACACAAACAAAGGAACAAGCATGTTTATTGTTTATTAATTTCCTTTGTTTGTGTCCTCTCAGCCTCGCTATGAAGCTGAATTTTAATATATCAAAAGGACTCTATTAAGTGTGCTCTATGTAGTAACATTTTTAGCAATGTACAAAATTACCTTCAATGTGAAGGAAACTGCAAAATAATAATCTACCAACTGAAGAAAACAAAATAATTTATGAAAGATGTTACCTAATCGTGCAATTGTGGTACACTTCGGTGACATATCAGGCGAGTTTGGTTGAGCCATGAGGTCAAGCAGTCGAGCCAAAATACCCATGGCAAGACCAAACGAGACTGATATGTCACCGAAGTGTACCAAAATTGTACTATTAGGTATTAACCATACCAAAATTCTTTACGGGAAGACAGCTTTCATCCAGTAAATATGTGTCACGCCTTCTGATTGTCGATGTTGGTGTGTGATTGTTTATGGTTTGAAAAGAAACTGAAAATGAACTGTTTACGGTCCGAATTTCCATCATCTTACCTTGAAGGTCCTCTTTCCTTTCTCTTGTGGCAAATTTGACAAAAAGCCGTCAAATGTTATCATTGTTGAATTGTTTTGAAGACGATTTTTGAGACAACTGCGAGTAAGAGACGCGACACACTTCCCTTGAATTACTTCCTTCGTCATCATTTTAATTCCTGTTTTAAGTTTGACTATAATTTCATAACATTTTGCTGAGGAAAATTCAGCTCTAATGTGCAGAATTTGTCGTTTATTTCCAAACTGTCCTGATTTGAGGCAAGTCGCGTAAGTGACATGATTTCAGGTCATTAGATAGAGCTTCTGATTGGTTGATTCCGAATTTGGGTATGGTTATGGTTGAAAATGAACATTGATGGTTATGGCAGGGGAAGTTTGAAGTGATTATTGAATGACAAACATGGCCCATGCATGACATATCAGCTCTGATGTCCTGTTAGAGTGCCTACATGTACAGAGCTAAGTGACATTGTTAAATAGAATTATTGTAATAAGTTATTGATCATGTTTGTATTATGTAATTTCTCAGGATCTGATGGGAAAGCGTTCTCCTTTGGTTATAGTAATGCTTGTGTTGTCTATACCCATGCTTTTTGTTTATGGAAGTAAGTCGAATTCAGTATATATACAAAAACGCAAACTGTTAGCTAGGGCAACCTATAAAATGCTGGGGGGGGGGGGGGTGTAACCTGCGATGGACTAGCATCGCATCCAGCAGGATTAGCAATACCCTTAAGTTGCTTCATGCTACTGCAGTAACTGGGATAAGCTACAGCAGACTGCAGTTGTGGGCCACAAGGCTCATGAAGACTTCACCTAACACCTATACCACACACAACTAGGTTTTTGATTAATTCTCAACTTCTTTATGACAACTTTGCAAATATGACATTTGGGAAGGGAGAAATTGAGAAGACAAATGTCAAATCCCCTGCTGCATTTTAATCCCACAGACAGACTGTGTGACCGTTTATTATTTTCTTATTAACCAAGCAAGAGGTCTGTATGGGGGAATCTTGACCAAGGTTGTCAGTACCAAGATCGAGGTCAAGATGTCCCCATACAGACCGACCAAGCTCGGTTAATATGATGTTTATTATAATGACCAAAACCCAGCAGGAAATAAAATGATGACCAAACATGCATTTTAGCTGGCTTTGTTTTTAGCTGTTTTTTTGTTGTTGCTGTCATTGTTCTTTAAATATGGAACAAACTGCTATAGTTTTCTTTGTTTACATTATTAAACAATTATTAATTAGAAAAATGTTGTAGCGAGTTGTGATCTTGATGCTGGTCTAGATGGGAGGATATTGACTGCAGTCAATCAGGGCTAAAAATTAACTCCAGTGCTTGGTGGCCAGTCGGGCCAGTTTCCTTGAATTCTTAGTGGCCCAGGCCAAATTAAAGTGGCCCTTATTTTCCTCAAGTTGATTAAAAAAACATATTTACTTGAATAAACGGTTTAATACTGCCGCCTCTTTACAAAGGGAGCAAAACACGTTATCTTGGACAACAAACCACGGCCTCCCCTGAGTCCAGCTTTTCTGAAATTCCTGTTTCCTTTTCGTCTTTTCGTAGTTTTTGCTACTTTCTACGGCATCTTCCTTGGTTTTAGGTTTTTTGGACGGCAGCGGCTCACATCCTTGGAGAAATCTCCACATTCTGTGGGTTTTACATCAGAATTTCTATGCCAAAACCTGGCGAGAAGTATGTTGACGATAAACATGCGAGACTCGAAAACGTGCCGCATAGAACTCTGGGTAAGACTGGAGTCACGTGGCAATAACAAATCAAAATGGCGTCCAGATACATTTGCGGATCGATCTAAATACTCGTGAAACGTTAAATCAGCTCATTAAGAACTAAAAATCCACTGAAGTCAATGAACGTAGAGTTGAGGAAAAGAAAGGAAAGGTATAGTCCAATTTAACTACCGGTACATATTTTATTTTTATTTTAACTTCGTACGTTGCAACTTTTCTAAGCTAAGCTTATATCGTAGTCGCCCTTCGGGCGATCAAACCTCAACTTTTAGTCGCCCTGGTCAGTTTTAAATCGCCCCTGGCGACCGTTAATTTTTAGCCCTGCCGGTCAATATCCGTTTTACCCAATCAAATTGACGGATTCGGTAGCATCCAGACCCCAAGGAATCGCGGCAAATATAATAAACTGACTTAGAATATGTTTGTACCATATTCCAGACACAGGAGGTGGCTACACCCTGAATGCTGCCTTGATGTGTTTAACTGGTGAGTGAGATTCACTAATAATAACTGTTTATGTCCAAGGGCTATCAACTGATACTTTCCTGCGGAAATGTTATGTCTTCAAACAAAATCAAATGAGCATGAGAAATGATGTCAACTTTCTAAAACCACACACTAGGTGATTAATATATACACTTGTCATGCAAGCAAATTTTGTCACTGTTTGTTGTGGACATACATGGTGATCAGGATCGCTGGCTCCAATTGCCATCACATGGGTGGGCACACCTGCTGGCAATGTTTGCATATCACTGTGACGAGCGTATAAAAATCGCCTGTATAAAAATGTGTGAACTCTGTTTCTTTAGAGGAGCTAGTTCACCCACTTTTGGTGATTTTTGTTTGTCTGATGTGTGACCCAAGAAAATATATTTATTTACACATGCATGCATGTATGCATGCCCCCAGTCCACACTAGCACAAGGGGGTTTGTCTCTTTAATTTTATACAACCACCAACACTTGGGCCATACATTCATTGTACATTAAATGTACAATGTATGCCCAAGTGTTGGTGGTTGTACAAGTAAATTGTACTTCAAAATCTACTTGAAATCACTGCACACTAATTTGTTTTTTTAGGCGCAACTTTTTCACAACAGTGCTGTTTGTAACCTTTTGTTTCTCTTGACTCTTATGCAGGTTTTATGATTGGTGGTCCTGCTAATTTGATAAGTTCAGCTATATCAGCTGACCTTGGAAGACAGGTAACAACTTCATCAATCTTAACTGGTTAGCTGCATTCAATATTTAAAATCACTTTCTTTATAACACACTTTTTAACTTTATGCTACAATCATTTGCAAAAAGAGTTGAGAGACTCTTCACTTTAGACAATTCAACCATAATTATCCCCTCGTCTACCCCCCCTCCCCTCCCTCCCCTTATCAATGTTGTCTGAATTTCGGAATCACATCCAAACCGTTAAGCAACAACCTTGAAAGAGGGAGTGGGGTCAGAATCAATGTTATTGGTTTATTCGCTGGCCGGGGTCACTGTGTTGTGTTCTATAAAGGCAAGACAGTTTACCCTTATTGTCCCTAGTCTCTCCACCCAGGAGTATAAATGGGTACCAGGGGATTGTTAAGGTGACTCCCTAGAGTATTTACCAATGACCTGCACTAACTGACATGAGTTAGAAAGGAAACCACAGTTATTTTGTCTTTGATTTTTCGCTCCCGATATTTACCAGTAAGGAAACTGATATAATGACAGTTATTTATAGGTTGTTACTTTTTTGTGGAGGTCGTTGCCATAGCAACATAGCCTCTTAAAAATGACACATTTTTGCTATATTTTGTCTTTATTCCTTATTTTTTTTAGTTTCCTTCTGTGAAATTTCTTTAAATTTTGCCATCTTATGAAACTGAGTTTGCCTGGCATTTTGGAGCGGAAAAACCTTGTGGTTTTTCAGATGATTTTGCCAATATTACCTCATTTGTTATTTTAAACAATAAAACTTACTTGCTCTGACAAATTTCTTTAAAAAACGGTCATGTGATAGGTAGCGTTTCTGTCTTGAATTGTGCGAATTTTCACAAAACTTTACCGAAGGAAATGCGAGAAAATCCACACGCGCGGTTCGAGGATTTTCCTTTGAGCGCGCGCAGATTACAGCTTTCGTCAACAGCGCGCGCTTGGTCATAAAACTATAGGGAGTCACCTTAAAGCAACCTGACTAATATGCTTGGTGGGTGATCTGCGATGAATTAGTATCCAATCCAGGGGAGTAGCAATACTCCTTGTCGCTTCATGCCATGGAAACTGGAGTTTAACGCTGGTCTGATAAGCCACTGGCTTGTAGACAAACTTTAACTTTTACATTTAATAATGTAAAATCTGTGTTCCTTTTTGCAGAGTGCTCTTAGTGCAGACAGTGAAGCATTAGCCACCGTAACAGGAATTGTGGATGGCACAGGAAGTGTTGGGGCTGCTATAGGACAGGTAACAATGAACCTTAGCTACTGTACCAGGGATTGTGGATGGTACAGACAGTGAAAGCCCTCGTGTACCTTTAAATATGTAGTTTTAAAGGACCAGACCTGCAACTCAAGGTGACAAGATGTCACATAGAATTTTCATCTTTATATGTAATGGAAAACAAAATGCTTGGCTGGTGTTTTTTTTAAAATTATGAATACATGTACAAACAACAACATAATACTGACATTGCATGAACGGAAATGAGTACCGTGTACATTAATCTACTGGACAGTTTGTGGTAATGATTACAACATATTTTCTGTCCTTTTTATAGTTTCTTGTTCCTGAAATAAATACACACAGTGGATGGAAGCCTGTGTTTTACTTTTTAATGGTGATGGTAAGGAGAACTTTTTTTGTCTTTAATCTATTGGATGATGTACATGTAATTAGCAGAATGTAACCTTCATGCACAGGGAGCTTTTTTCACTTGAATTTATATTTTTAGTTCCTGATTCATTTACCAGTGCAGGATCTAGGGGAGGGACCCCCTTGTGAGTAAAACTTTTTCAGGCCCCAGTGTCCAGTTCCCCTCGTCCTCCCACAGTATGTGTCTGTGCCTCACTATATATTTCTTTCTTATTTCAGACTTTCATGAGTTTTGTTTGTCTCATCATACCACTTTTGTTCAAGTTAATAAGGTAACATTTCCTTGATATTAATAGGCCTGTTTCAAAACGAGTCCTGGTGCAAAACCTTTCATGTGAAAATGAGTTTTACTCACAAGTTCATTTTCATGCAAATCAAACTCATTTGCATTTGAATAGTTTTGCACGAGGACTCGTTTTGAAACCGAGGCAAAAGACAACTTGGAAATGGCCTATTTGTTCATTACATTTGAACCTGTTCCTTGGCCACCCACCCAAATAGATTCTTATATAGACAGGAATATGGTAAAGTTCTCAATAAAATTGCCTTACTTTACTTGTTTTATTTGCTGTCTGCGTGGTTGTTTTGCTGATGTAAGGTAGCTTTAGATGGCGAATTTTTAAACCAACCACACGGACAGCAAGTAAAACACGGTGGAAGTAAGATAAGATAATTTTATTGAGAACTTTACCCTATTCCAATCTCTTAGAATCTACCGGTATTTGTAAAATTCCCATACAAACCCTTATATTTTTAGCAATTACTGCTGACGCAATACGGCATATCATATATCTGACTCACAACATGAGCTTGGGGTGCCTGTGAGCTGAGCTTGGGGCGCCTGTGAGCTGAACTGTGGCGGTGATCAGTGTTTGTTTGCATTGCACTGTTAAGATCCCTCGGCTGTATTTCAGAAGTTATGATAATACTATTATACTTTTCTTCCCTTTTTTTCAGAGGACGGCGGGCAACCTATTCCTATTATCAAGTAACCACTGATGCCCCAGGGTACCCCCCAGAAAGACACATTGTTGCCACCATAGCAAGTAAGTTGTATTAGTGTCAAATGTTCTATTACTCTTCTGGCTGACTTGTCCCCAGGCATCTCATACGATTGTTAATTATCTCATAAGTGGAGACTGTTGGTCTCTGTGTATCTGGATCCACAGACCCAGGGAAAACCCCTCTGGCCTTGTGACCCTCGGAAACATTTGAACATTACATTGTTGTTCTCTGAGTGTCAATTATAATATTTCTCATTCCATGTGTTTTGTGTTCTTTCAGATTCCTGAACAACGAGGAAGTCAAATTTCACTGAATGCCAACAACTATTTTATTCTTTCAGTTATCCTCTTTGTATCAAGTCAAACCTTGAGTACCGTAATATATTTCCTCTGATAACACTCACAGGCGATTATTTTTGTTATTTTCTCCACAAAGGGGCGATTTTTTCAAGGAAGGTGATTTGTGATAAGCTTTTTGGGGGGCCGGGATTATTTCACATACAGTCGAAGCTCTGAGCAGACACTCTCATAAGCGGACAGCTCTACTTACGGCCGCCTTGCCAAAATCCCGTTTGAACTCTAGTTCATACAAACTCTGTATTTACACATTCCCGTAAGCGGCCAGCTCCACTTGTGGACACTTTTTCTGCTTCCCGAGGATGCCCGCTTACGGGAGCTTCGGCTGTGTTTTAGTTAAAAGTGGGGTGATTATTTGAGGGACAGCTCTTATTGGAGGGAATATGTTGACATAACGTGGTTCTATCTTAATTTGTAGTTTTTGAATGAACTCCATTCCTGAAGTGTGAACAATCAAATGAAACCTATTGAGAAGAATGTTTCTGTTGTTTTGTTCATTGCTTAAATTTTCCTCAAGTAGAATTTGTTGAAAACTTTATTTATACTTTGACACTCGCTTGAGATCAGGTGTAAAAAGTCGAATTGCTTTTGTTATCGTTTAATCATTGAGTAAAATCCGGGCCAAATGAGAACGAGGAGAGTTGAAAAGAGTTCAAACTCTCGCTCTCGTTTGGCCAGAAACTCGTCAACTCTCGTGCGCTCTCATCGAATTTGAATCTTCTCATTTTTAACTCATGAATGCGTAGTAATGAACGCGTTATAGCATTTAGGAGAAATATGACTTCGGTCGATGGGCGGTAAACTTTAATCACTATTAATCTATGCATTATTGTCATCAATATCATTCATAGGAGCTTTTGATTTTTCTTGAGAGTTGTCGAGAGTTTTCTCTCGTTTGGCCCGAGCTGATGAGAGTTGAAGAAAACTCTTCTGTAACTGTTATCCTTCTAACTCTTGGTGACCCTCGCTCTCATTTGGCCCAGGCTCAAGACTTTGTAATCAGTGTTACTGGTGAATCGGTAATCAAAATGAAACTTAAGATAACAATCGTGTAGTTTCAAATTAATATATAACCCCTAATGGGTATGACGATTACCCCCGTCACTTTTATATGGAAGTCCCCAACCCACCGGGAGTTTATGTCGAAAGGACTTTGCGTGCAAGATATCGAGACTTATTGTCACCACGGCACATCTTCACAAGTTGACAGTATAATAAAATAACAACTAAAAAATAAACAAATAAATTAAACACGTGACATGAAATTATCAAGTGTATATCTCCTGTGTTAGCAAGTAAACTAAAAACACACTAAAACTGTTTGACCATGAATATTGAATAACTGAAAATGCTTTTCTGAAAACAGCAACTAGCAGCCCCCTCAACCAAGAAATGGATTTTAAAAATGAAATTGAATTTTCCTGAACAAGAGCGAGATAACATGAAAACAAAATTTTCAGTCAGCTTCTGTTGTTAGTTTGGAATTTCTTTACAATCGCTTTCTTACAAGTTAGTTTCTACTCTACAGTTCACGTGAACAAATAGCTTTTTACGTATACTGTTGCTATCCTTTGCAATGATTGTCGACTAAAATATACCCGGGAAAAATTCGTGGTTTGGTACCGCTTAGGGTGTTAAAATCTAAAATGTCTACCGTTAGAGTTATTCAGGTACCTTTTAGGGTATTGTGCGGGGAAAAATATGACAGGAACTAGTTTTGTCTTGGAATAGCCCTTTTCACGGTTAACCTGAAATATTTGCATAACAATACAGTTAAACATAGAAGCGAGGTAATTTCTGGCACAAGCTGTGAAACATCGTGATTTTCATGAGCTCCTTGAACTATGTTAGTATAAAAATAGTTTTAAAACGGAGAATAATTTAATATACAACTATTTTAGTTAAAGTTTGCCGTAAATATCGTAACCCGATCTGCCTGTTGCTTATGCGAATCTACTCTTTATTAATAGAGAAAAGTCGTTTTACATTTTTTCTAAAAACAACGTAAACTAAAAGAATTGTAGTTCTTCTACATTTTAAAACTGTTTTTATACTAAAAGAGTTGAAGGAGCTCAAGAAAAACACGATGTTTTGCAGCTTGTGCCCGAAATTGCCTCGTTTCTATGTTCAAGTGTATTGTTATGCAAATATCACAAGTTAACCGTGAAAAGGGCTATTGGTACCTCTTAGGGGTGAAAATGAATTTGAGCCACACCCACCAAACGAGTTTCTGGTACCTTTCAGGGGTTCTTTTCAAAATTTCCGACGATCACCCCCGTCACTTTTATATGGGAGTTCTCCCCCCCCCCCCCCCGGGGCATAAACTGTCCTTTCCACTAGTCAAATATTTGAAGGTCAAACACGTGCGTAATAGACAAGATTCTAGGCGTACTCCTTCGGTAAAGAACAAAGACAAGCCCAGGGCACATGTTTGAAAGCTTACAGTATTCACTCCATCCTAACTTGGAATTCACATTGTAGTATTGTACAGAAATTACATTGTTTCTTTTCAAGTGTGTAGCTATTTAATTTGTAAAATAAATTATAGTTTAGCATTGCATTAAAAATGTTAAGGGTATAAGTTGTAGTCTCTTGGCTTGATAATTAACTTTTGTACCCGGTTGACAGAAAACAGTAGGCCCAGTCCTTTCGCTTTAGCAGGTTAATCCAGCTAACATATGTTTTTAGTAAAACAGGTTGGTAGATAAGAATCCGGGACTTTTATTTTATTGCATTGCTTGAAGTCCATAATAGCGAGAGTCATTTTCAGTCAAACCTCTGTAGCTTCCGCCGGGGGAGGGCTGAATTTTGTCCGTAACAGCGGGTTTCCGCATAAATAGTGGGGAGCTAACTTTTTTCCATAGTAGGACGATATAAACAGTCTATATTTGCCTCGTCTACCAGAGACAGTGCAGGACTAATAGAGAATGCGCGAACCCAAGAGGGCCAAGTTTTGGCTCGGTCAGCTGGGACAACGTTTTCATATAAACGCTCGGTAATAGATGGGGCGGGAGGGTTGTAGGTGGTAGTCCTCATACCAGGGACAACTTTTCTCCATGTAAAGGCCCTAACAGTAAGTAAGTGGGGAGAAGCGTTGCGTGACGACACGAATAACGACGGCGAAGGAGACTATTACATTTCCTGCGTAGGAGTAAATATAAGGCATGAGTTCGTTCCTTTGATGTAGTCTAACCTATACTTTCTCCATTATTTCGGTAAAGGCAAGTTTTCAGCTCAAAATTAGAGTCGAAATATTTTTCACTCAGCTGTATAAAAGGGGGAGGGAGGCTAACAGGGTTCCATTAGCCTCCCCCCAGGGCTTATTTGTCAAGCTACAGCGAAAAAACCTGTTTCAATATTTTCTTAGACTTTTAGTTTTGCAAGAAATACTTGTAACTAGCAAAATAGCATTTCGAATTTTCAAATTTGAAGTACATTTATCTTTTCTAAAAGTCTAAGGACAAACTAAGCAATTTATGTGAGAAATTGTAAGATTTTATGTTCAACGTGGATTTGAAATTTGGAAAGGAACACTTTGATAAATAATTGTGGGTGTGGCTCAAATTCATTTTCAGAACTACGAGAACTGTACAAGCCGGCAAATGATCCCGGCCGGCAAATGATCCCGGCCGGCAAATGATCCCCAAATTGGCCGGCAAATGATCCCCGGACCGGAAATGATCCCCTCACCAAAAAGTGGGAATGGCGTGGAATCTACACTTTGGATAATGGATTAAAAACAATTCTCAATTATACAGCATTTTTTTCAAATGTAAGCAAAATATCCAGATTTTAAATTGTTATAAGAAAAGAATTGTACAGCTGTTGAAGGCAACGTCCACAGTTCAGTACAACAATAACTAATTCAACATAATTTTTTTTTAACTTTAAACGGCATGCGCAACAGTCAGAGGCAAATTCCTCAGTTTTACAAGAGTCTACAAAGCGAAATCAAGTAACAGTTTAACCCAACAAAACTGGAACATGTCTTTTTTTATTAAGCCGCGCGGACTTGCACAGGCGATGCGATTTTTTAAAAAAGCCGTGAAAATTGCACGTGTAGTCTTACGACTTTTTTCTGCTATTTTCGGCTATCGAGCAGCCTTTGCATGCAAGGGTGGCCACAATGCGATGGCGTCGCGGCATTTTCCAAAAATTGCATCGCCTCAATGTGCAAGAAAACACAATTGACGTGTATTCGCGGCGGCTTAAAAAATTCCTAACAATAAACATAAGGTCCATAATTGTTCCTTTTTTACATCCTGTAGTCAATAGCAGAACTTCAACTGATTAACCCCACGGATCTTTTATCGGATTTCCGATAAGAATTCTTCTTGTAAGCAACTTTCGCAACAGACACAGTCGTCAGAATAGACCTGCAAAAGGCCATTTCTGCCTTCAAATACACCCTTGGAGTAGCATTCGAACTTCTTCCCGCACTTAGGGCAGACTTCATCTTGAACTATTTGTCCTTCTCCATACTTTAATTTCATCTCCGTGACGATATCTGTTGCTTTCTCCATTGGTTCAAGGCTATGGTAATGGCTTTCCGCCTCGTGACCAATCAAAGCAATGCTCCGGAAATCAGCTTCTTCTTCTTTGTAGTTAGCTGGATTGATTATATGTAAGCCTTCTTCTCCCAAGCTTGACACCACAGCAACGGGAACATTCAGCAAGTTGACCAGGCCTAACAAGGTAATATAATCGCCCCACTCGCCGTCCATGGACATCCGTCGCAGGTACGTCTCCCATCCACCATGATTCACGAATTCTCTGAAGTGACTACCGTCTGGCGTGGTCGGGTTACTTCGTAAAAAGCTTACTACGGCAGCGCGAAGTTGAGATGCTGTCTGAAAAGACTTTCCCATGCGAGCAAGTTGGTCGCTAATCGCATGAAATAAGCAATTGCCGTCTTTCGGTGTTGGGGGCTGGCGATAGGTAAGACCTGCACTGGCGACCTCTCTGTCAAGATTAAATTTTGACAACTCATTTGGGTTCGAATGCTTTCCACTAATCCAGTGCATGTCAGGCAGATGGTGAACTCGGTTGGTCTCAGCTGTCGCAAGGTTCAGCAAATCGCTTGCCATTTCATTGCGCGGGTGATCCAACTTACTGTCGGCAGAGTTACATTGCTGTTCTGATATAAAATGCTTAGCAAGCAAGCAAGTGAAAACACCACAGTCAGTATTGTTAGTTTGCTTGGGACAATTAGGGGTGTCTTCCTCCCAGTTGCTTTCCTGAAAAAGCTCGCTTTCCTCGGGAGACAATAACTCGCGCTCATTGCTAATGAATTTCGTTTTAATCGTGTCAAAGATAGTTCTGTAGATGTCAGGTTGACAGTAGGCGGAATCGTAAACATAAAGACAAAGATGTATGACGCTTATAATGAGAAGGAGCCAGTGCTCGTCGCGGGGCAAGTGTACCGGTATTATAACGTTTTCATGCTCCCAAAGCGATTTTTGCCAAGATAATTTCCATATGTACCGTCACCGCGTTCTAAAGAAGGATAAAAGTATGTGCTTCCTAAGCCTACTGAGTTCCCCTCCGAGCATGCATAATTCTCTCTTAAATAATCAAAGTACAAATTTATCGTGTCTCCTTTTAACTTTTCACCAGACAGAATTTGATCAATGCTTGCGTCTAAAACTCCCACCGTTCGAGCTGCCTTTGGTGGTGGTGATAAACGGTTGTCGGGTTCTAAAAACCACTCTTTAGATGTGGCCAAAAAATGTGTGGAAACATATTCCCTTTCTAATGCAGCGGCACTGAACCTCTGGGAAGAGGTACTAAATGTTATTAAGTTTGTTAATATAGTTTAATGTATAGCTCAGTTTAATGTATAGCTCAGTTTTAAATGTATAGCTCAGTCTAATGTATAGCTCAGTCTCTCAATTTTTACATCTCTCTCTATTTTAGCTTCTAAAATAAAAATAAAACTAAACGAACAACGAACGCACAGAAGACTGACCAACGTAGAATAACTAATATTACCCGCTAAAACTCTTAAATACCCCTAAAGGTCACATGACAATACCAAAGCCTCTCTATCGTGCCGTCAGAATAGCAATTTCTGACTTTATCGTTCCTGCGTCACATCGTCAGAAATTACATTTTCCAGTGATTCCACGCCATTCCTATTTTACTCGGTATCATTTGTGGAGATCATTTCCGGTCCGGGGATCATTTGCCGGCCAATTTGGGGATCATTTGCCGGCCCGGGATCATTTGCCGGCCGGGATCATTTGCCGGCCTGTACAGAACCAATACTAAAATAAAACTAGTTCCTGTCACAGGACAAATTTCCCCATTTTCACTAGATGTGAATTTTCCCAGAAAGACTTTTCAACGAGGATTTCGGCGAAATATGAAGGTCGATAGTCTGCCCGCGCAAATAGCGACGTTAATAAAACCAGAAGCTTATCACCTAGAAGCGTGTAACTTCTCTATATATGTTTGGAACAATGCGTGGGTTTTTTCCCGACCAATCAGAATCGCTGAATCAATTTTGCCCTTATATGGAAACTTGGTTTTTCGCGCTCCTCGCGGCTCCTCGCGGCTCCTCGCGAGAACTACATCTGTAATGGCTGCTTCGCGAGGAAACGTTTCGCCCGAAGAAAATATTAGGACATTTGTAATGCTGGGAAAGCGCTAAGTGTCGAAGTATTATTTGGAAGAGTTCCCGGTGAGTTGACAGAAACCTTGAAGGTTTATTTCGATCTTCTCCGCGCCCAGCCGCCATCTTGAAAGCGGAGTAGACCCTGGGAACGAGGTTGCACCTTATACAAACATAGGCACGCATACTGGTGAGCGGAAACTCTACCGTGAGTGCAAGCCAGGGGGAGGATAGAAAGCCAGCACTTTTCTTTGAGGACATAGCGGTGCCGAGCAACAGATCAACAGTGCGAATCGTGTGTCAATCATGCCGTTGCTAAGAATGACGTCAACCAAAACTTCATTGTTTGCTTACCCGAAAAATTTTTTCAAGCTCGCAGCGTAGAGCTGTACGCGTGTAGCCTGCAAACACAGCGCTGGCGGATTTTTGGCCTGAACTTTCACGCCGCCGGCAGCGTGAAACAACAAGCGAAAAATCCGTCTGAGCTGCATTTACATGCTACAGCGAGAGTCTTTCGGATACGGTCAGTAGTGCTACTACTGGAACGGGAAGCGAAGTCGGATGAAAATGTTTATCGTATAAATATACACGAGGCGAAGCGAAATCAGACCACAACGAAAAAACGCGTTTTTTCGAGCGAAAACAACCAAGGAAAAACACGTTTTTGTTATCATGCATACTAATTTTAGGTGTGAATTTCTTGCCTGACAAGCTTTTTTATTGTTAATAAGTTCCCGTGTGACAATCCTCTTAGAAACTAGTTGAGTGCTACTGCGCACACTGGGTTTCCCGGCACCGCAATGTCCGTAATTATGCAAACTATTTATAAGTAGTTTCTACCCTCCTCCTCCCCGAAGTCGAGCGATCGTACACGAAAACATAGCTCAAAGAGTTCATGTTTCATTTACGATCGCTCGACTTCGAGCGATAAATTCACTATTGTGGAAAAGATAATTAGTTTGCTAAAAAAGATATGTGAAAGAAGAGTCTCTCTCGGAATTGTTTTCAAGGTAAAAACCTTATCTGTTCCGTGACGGCCTTATCCACGCGAAATGAAAACAAATTCCGGGAATTTTGAATTGCCGCCATTATGTTTGTGTGGAAATGAGTGAGCAGGTTGGCGCACGCGCAGTCATTTTGCCGCTGTGTCCCACAGCGGGACCACAGCGGTCAAACGTGACGCGCCTGTGCAGTTCCGCCAAAACCCCACTGCGAAATGTCCTAAATTTACGAAGTCCTCCACGTTTTGTCACTTTAAAGCTCAAACTTAAGAGATTTACTGAAAACTTAAGCTTTGTACTCGGAGTATGCATAGATAATTTAAGAATTGTTATCCACCAAGTGTCTCAGCTCGTATTTTGGTTTACCACTGCATGTTTTATAACGTTTCCTTACAAACTTCGCGGCCATTACGCTTCAAACTCATGGAAAAGTCAAGGCCGCGGAAACCGGAAGTGGCGCCGGATTTTTGCGTTTGACCGCTGTGTGCCTGAAGCCCAACAACACTGAATAATCTAATATACCATGCGGGGTTTTCAAAGCGACGAGAACTTGGAAAGGCAAAAGTACCTGACTTTGCGTTGTAAATTCTTCAAACCGTACGCTGGAAACACGCTAAAAATTGGTAGGGACCTTTGAAATATCCTGTTCTAGCTCCTGCTTGAAAAGAATGCAAAACAAATCGAGAAATTTTTTGTAAGTTGAAATTATATAATTTGTTTATTTTTCTCAATCATTCGGCAAAAAACCCTCCATCTTTATCGACTGCTAATATTTTATGTAAGTCTCCGATCTCTTAGAATTTTACCCAAAAGTTTTAAGTGATATCAACCTTAAAAAGTGTGGGTACTGGGTGAGTATAGATATGGACATTTATGCGGCAATTGCGACAGACGCAACAACAGAGCAGTTTTAATAGCAAAATTAAGAGGTCGCTCGTTTGGGAAATCTACGGTACGGATTATCATGTAACTTGCTGTGAGTAAACTTAAACTGTTTGCCAGCTGTTTGAGGTCATTACCAAAAAATTCACCGTGGCGTATGAAAAATAATCGCATTTTAATAAAAAGGAAGGCTACGGAAAACCTCTTATAACTGAACCAAATCGAGTTTGATCGCCACAAAATTTATCATTTTATATTATTTTAGGATTCTTTTATCAGATTCTGAAAAATTATAGAAATCGCTTAACGTTTTCCGGTTCAAAAGCGCGTTTAAAAAAAGGACCTGTCAGCCCGATAAATACCCGCGGGCCACCTTAAATTGCTGAAATATCAGTGACAGAAGCAAATTTTGCAATTTCAAGACTCGTTCAAAGTTATTGCCTTCCAAAGGAGTAAAATTGTGAAAATTAGTCTTTGAAACGTTCTCTCTTCTTTTAAAAAGGTTTTTTTGCAATTCCGCTTCTGTCACATCACAATACAGTACACTAAGTTTACCTCCCTCGTGTATCAATTCCTGAAATTCTATATCCGCGACGAAAGCTTGGACACAAAATTGCAGGTTTTGCCCTTCCGAAGACTAACCGAGTCAACAAAGTGTATGACAACAAAATTTGTGAATCTCATTATGAAAATTCGGGACATTGAATTGCACGTGCCGCAAAACTAAGAACAATAACTTTCTAATTACCAATACGCCGAAAACAAATTTTTTTGAATCGATTATAATAACGTTATAAAAACACCTTCTCGTGAATATTTCGCGTACGGTCGGCATCAGCCGTCACGGTTCGTGCAAACTCTTAAAATAAATACATACATAATGAGAGCAAGGGTCCTGCGCGACCTTAAGCGAGCGTGAAAGGGACTGTCGCGAATAGTATGCAATACCCTGTTGAAAATGTGCATTTTCGAGCCGTTGGTGGCAATGGCGAAGTAGGTTTCAAACAAAAAATATTTTCTTATTGTAAATGTATTTAAAACGACCCAAATTGTGTGCTTTGTAATGGTAATTGGACCGAGTGGAGTACAATTCAGGGTGTAATCGGGCGAGTAATTTCGAAATCACGAGCACGATTACCCCTGAATTGCACGACACGAGGTCCAATTACCAATTAATCGTATCAATAACAAAAGTCGAGGTTAGAAGTCTGAGAGAACCTCTTTTTAGTGAAAATGTCAGCGATTTATTCAATCAGTTTTACAAACAGTACGGAGACAGCAAGAAAGAATTCATGTAATTGGACACCTACGCCATCCGAGCGCGCGCGCTCCAATTACGTAACAAATAGGCGCGCGGGGAACCAATCAGAAACGAGAATTATTACATAAGTACTGAGATTTACTCACGATAAAACGATTGCGTATAAATGATACATAAAATCCATTAGCCAATAGGAAACGCGAACGATGAAAACTCACTAGTGAAAAAACGTCGTTCGTCCAATCACAAACGCGAACGGCGAAAACTCACTGGTGAAAAAAAATCGTATTGGATTTTCCCGCCATTAGTTGACAGTTGTTTGTCGCTGTAAATTTAAACAAGGTTTCAAGATTCGTTCCGAACTTTTTAAATGTCAAGAAAATAATTCAAGCGGATACAATGAAAAACTCCCAACAGGGAATGTAAGTAATGGACCAAATATCAAGAACCGAAGCAGCCGAAAGCCTGACATCGACAGTTGAGAAACAAACACAACATTCGTCCGACTGCCGTTTATTGAAGTATCGTCTCAAAAACTTTCGTGGCGGATTGAGCTCGCTTCTGGAAAGCGGCGAAGGGAAATTTGCCGTCAACTAACTTCAGGTATTAATTAATTGATTATGGATCGATTTTATATCGAAATCCACGGAAAGTCGACAAAACTTCAACTTTGATTCATTCATTCAGCTACGAGCTCGGCTGCATGCAAAGCATAGCTGACTGGTCAGAAAGTGATTTTTGTGCCGTGGATGTAAACAAAATCATGTTCATTCCTCGTTTACTGACTGGAGTACATTTTAATTGCATTTCTTGAATTGATCAGCTGACTATTTGCTCTGTAGAATATTTTTGATGTCGAATTAAACTTGCCGAATTATTTGCAGTTGAGCTGAGTTAAGATTATGTGAAACTTTGCTTTCGCCTCGGCGACGGCGATTTTGAAAAAAAATATTTTTTCACTCAACATTGTAATATCTCAGTACTCATGTAATAAACAAATTACTTCATGGTTAGTTTGCTTGTACGATTTTTATTCACTCGTTGTGAAGAATAACAAACTCACTCGCTCGCTGCGCTCGCTCGTTCGTTTGTTATTCTTCACAACTCGTGAATAAAAATCGTACGCGCTCACCAACCATGAAGTAATCTCTATTTTTGTTATTGATACGATTAACATTGATAAAGGACCAATTTAATCTAGGAATGTAAAAAGGTCCTTGTAATTTGAGCATTTTGAAGCGTCAGCGGCCTCGTGCCGCACTCGAGACCTTGGGCACAGTTTTTCCCTATACGGACCTCCGGGCCGGCGAATAACATATATATATGATTATACCTGCTGATTATATTGTGTCACGCAATATATTTCATAACACAACATAAAAACGAAGGTCGTTTCATTTACTTTTGGATTAAGATAGATTCGTGGGCACAGTTTAAAGGAAATTGATTTTCCAAACCGAAATAAGTGGACCGCTTTTACAGAGACTGCCTCTTAATTTGCTCTCGCGGAACAAACATCAACGAAAAATATCGGATCCTGTTTAAACTATTACCAGTCAGAATATTCAGTTTTGCCCTCTATGTTATCATGCAGTCTCACACATTGTTCAAATTAAAAAGTTTATAGACTTTTTTCCAACTTTTATTTATATGCCATATCAAACAGGTCATATTTTCTTCCTTTAAAATTATCCTGCAAGAATCACCTGAAGCTCATGTTCTTGAGAGGAAAAAATATAGGTGCAAGTTTGGCACAGAAATGAAAAAAAAGAATAGCAAGAAACTACTATAAGTCAATCATTAATTAAATATCAATCATCAATCAATCAATCAATCAATCAATCAATCAATCAATCAATCAATCAATCAATCAATCAATCAATCAATCAACACTTGGGATTCCAGAATTACAATCACTCACAGGATCTATTTTGTCATATAAAAGTCCTGAACTGCATTATGTATAGAAAAGAAAAACTTCCAATGTTCTTTCATCTTAAATAAGTCTGCACTTAGGAGCTCTTAAGTTCTTGCCCAATTTTGTAGTTGAGGATCTTGTTCCAGTCAAGCTTAGTACGTGTAATTGGCAGCTGTCTTCGTAAAGCCTTGAATATAGTATCTGACATGGTGTTATAGTTTTCTGAAAGAGCTTTCTGCAGAAGGGAAAGAAACAATAATGTATCTCAGAATTGTAATATATTCTCACTGGGATCCCCTACAAACAATGCCTGGGCTATGATTAGATATGGGGAGAATCAGCCCGAGGCGATTGGGAGCAGGTAGCTCTCAGAGGAGAGGATGGCTCATCGCTGCGGGAGGTGGGTGGGCGAAGCAAAGTGACGGTCGTCCTGTCGAAAAGACTGAGCGAGTTATGGCGTGAGGTGTGGACTTAAATACTGAACACGGGGTATAAGGTTACGTAACACATCCCAACGGACCACATACTGCACGTCGAATATATCTAA
This sequence comes from Desmophyllum pertusum, assembly GCA_029204205.1. Taxonomy (NCBI): domain Eukaryota; kingdom Metazoa; phylum Cnidaria; class Anthozoa; order Scleractinia; family Caryophylliidae; genus Desmophyllum; species Desmophyllum pertusum. The sequence continues at coordinate 340,729 of MU827313.1, forward strand.
TCAGGAATATAGAGGCATTATATGCGGGTTCCCAGAGAGAATAGTAATATATTCTCACTGGGATCCCCTACAAACAATGCCTAGGCTATGATTAGATATGGGGAGAATCAGCCCGTCGGTGATTACTCCCCTAGTAACTCTAATAGGGAACTTCATGACCACAAAAGCTGGAAATCCAGTACTACTTTGTATGCTCCTCCCATAACTAAAAAATACTCCCTTCCGGGATTCAGTGACACGTACCCAGGGTTACCAAAAATATAGTCCATGATCCACAAATCGAGAAAACACTCATCACGACACAACATTCTGGGCTATTAAATAGGGCTAAACTCTAAACTCGTATAACATTCTGGGCTTAGAGGGCTAAACAGTAAATGGCATAACTGAGGTGAGTAAAACCAACCACGTCCGCTTTTTCCCAGTTGAAAGGAGGTCCATAATAAAGGCTTGCATTAAAACCCATGGCAAGATAGGAAAAAAGCAAACAAACAAACAAATTGCTCCGGCTTGAAAATGTTTAGAGTTATAAAACGAGCCTTGGAAATACCCCCCAAAAATAGGCCGAAGACTTTTCTAACATTACATTTGCGTCTGATATAAGATAGAGTTTCTTGATACTGTGCTATGGAGAAAAAACATTTTTCCATTTCTTGACATACAGATGAATCTACGGCCACCAAACCTTAGGATCTTAAAAGAGCACAACCTAAGTTGAGGTCTGAACCGATAGCTCAGAGACTAAAACAGAGAGCATCGGGGCTGCGACGCTTTGGGGTTTACCCATAAAGTCACAGTAACAAACAGATACGGAACGACACAGCCTCCTATGGGCAAAAGTGACAACGGTTTGTAGCTATAGGTTGCCATAAAAAGAAAATAAATCCCACTAGGGACGGGTAGGACCCCAAAGCGAAGCAACCCCGAAATACCCCGTCCAGGGACAGAGCAATAAAGGATATTAGATAATCCCTTCGAGGAAGCTTCGCCAATAAAGGCCACCCACAGAAAAACGAAATAAGTAGCGAGACGAAATCACTTGGTACAGTAACTGTAAGAATAAAACTAGAGCCAACAACTAAAAATTCAGCGAGACACATACATTATAACCCATCAAGCCGTGGTGGCCATTTTTCTCACGATGCAGCAACAGTCTCTAGAAAGGTATCCCCTATTTCAACAATATGAACCAAATGCTGTTTATTTCAACTTCAGTAGTTGACAACTTGCCGTAGCAGACAACAACAAGAACTTGTCGATCGATCGGCTCGATGGCAAAGCATGCCGAAGACTTACATCATAAAAACGATAAAAACTGCTGTTCACTTCAACCAGGATCCAAAATAAAAACGAATACTTGAACTTTTTCGATTACAAAGACAAACAGATGACTGGATTCCCACGCGGTGGACGTCGCTTCGATGTTTTGTCGTGAAAGATTACTCGCGTGGTTTTGCATAAACACTTCACGATCCGTTCAATTAAACAAGCATCCTTTAGTTTACTGATGAAATGTGCATTTCGACACTTCCAAACAATACTAATTGCTCGCATTGTATCTGCATTGTCTCTAAAAGATGCAAATAGAGAAGCTTCTAACTCCCTTTTGGGAGTTCGGCACTTTCACGCAAAGAAACAGACATCAGCAGTAGCCGTTTGATCGAAGCGTTGCGCCTGCAAAGCATCATGGGTACCTCACTTTTCCCGGGCGACACGTTTCAATGGACGCGAGTCGGTAATCGGAAATAGCCTCGCTAAAACAACGAAGTTCGGTGAACCCACTGAAACAACTCTGCGAGGCCGTGGAAAACAAACACGCCATCAGAACTGATTCGGCGCAGACTGGCGCAGAGACAAAACTCGTTATATAAACAGCTAAATTCGATTCGTAGAGACAATGACAAACTAATTCGACGAGACAAACGTCCTACAACAACTATCTATTAACTCGGCGAGACAAACTGGCAAAATAAACTGGACTCAGTTGGATCTCGGTACGAAAAACTAGCAATAGCAACTAAACTCAGCGCAACAAACTCGCAATAACAACTGAGCTAGGTACGACAAACTCGCAATTAAAACTGAACTCGGCGCAATAAATTTGCAATAACATTTGAACTTGGCGCGACAATCTCCAATAACAACTGAACTCGGCGCGATAAAACTCGCAATAACAACTTTTGAACTAGGTGCGACAGACTCGCAATAACAACTGAACTAGACGTGACAAAACTCGCAATAACAACTGAACTCGGTGCAACAAACACGCAATTAGAACTGAACTCGGCGCAACAAACTCGCAATAACAACTGAACTAGGTGCGACAACCTCGCAATAACAACTGAACTCGGCGAGACAAAACACGCAATCATATGATAACTAAACTCGGCGAGACAAAACTCGGAATAACAACTAGTAAACTAGGTGCGACAAAACACGCACTAACAAATAAACTCAACGAGACAAAACTCGCAATAACAACTAGTAAACTCGGCACGACAAAACACGCAATAACAACTAAACTCGGCGAGACAAAACTCGCAATAACAACTAGTAAACTCGGCGTGACAAAACTCGCAGTAACACTAAACTTGGCGAGACAAAACTCGGAATAACAACTAGTAATGTCGGCGCGACAAACACGCAATAACAACTAAACTAAACTCGGCGCGACAAAACATGCAATAACAACTAAATTCAGCGAGACAAACACGCAATAACAAGTGAACTCGGTGAGACAAAACTCGCAATATACACAACTGAACTACGCGTAACAAACACAAAATAAGAACTGTACTCGGCGTGAGAAACACGCAATAATTCAACTAAACTTGGCGAGACAACTCGCAATAACAACTATTAAATACTCGGGCGAGAGACAAACCCGCAATATAAACAGCTCAGTGCCATTCAACAACTAAATTCGGCGAGACAACTGACTCGCGAGAAACAAAACTCGGCGAGACAACTCGCAATTAAACAACTGAATTCGGCGAGACAAAACTCAGCCATTCAACAACTAAACTCGGCGAGACAAACTCGCAGGTACCAACTAAAGCCCCATTTACACGACATTCATTTTGGGTCCGGCACTCCTAAATTTTGGCACGCGGGCCGATAGTTTAGGGGCACGGGCCGCTTGATTTTTGCCGTGTAAATGCAAAATGTTTGGCACGCGTGCCCAAAAATTTAGGCGGGCCGAGACCACCTCAGGAGGTAGTCTCGGCCCGCCTAAAAGGAGGCCCGCGTGCCAAAAAGAGATGCATTCTTGTTCCAGAGCCTTCGGCGACACGGAGAAAAAAACCAGGGGCGCCAAAATTTCAATCACACATGCGCAAACGGTGTGTCCTGACGAGATATGTCTTCATTCCGTAAAAACTTGGCCTAAAGAGGAATATAAATGGCCTGAAAGACAGAGTAATCAGTCGGATTTCCACTCGTTTGATGTTATAGATTTTATTATAAGGCTTATAACAACAACGGGTAGTAAAACTTGTTTCTTTAGCGAGTATTTTAATCGACGTGATTTGTCTATGCCGTTTTCCATTTTGGACACTAACTGCGGCTTTGTTCGACCCTTGTAATTTGCTTCATGTAAATTACTATTCGAGGAATAGTCATTCATAGCAGTAGCATTATTTTGGAGGTAATGTATCAGTTCATGCATGTTGATAAATTCACATCATGCACCATGTTTAATTTTGACCCCTCGGTATTTCAATAATCTGTTCCATAAAATGCGGTTTTTAGTATTGTAATGCCGTTGTCTGCTTTCAATATATGGCTTAATTTTGGGTCGGCTGTGTTATTTGATACAGATATATTACACTGTTTTATCAAGAATTCGTCAATGCCACGGTACAAGTGTTGCATGCCTTGTTTCGTCCCTCATTTCTGTCAGGCCTTTTCGTTTTTTCAAGGCATCAAGCCATAAAATTGCTTTTGGTAATCGACATTGCGTATCTGACATTTTGATTTTGAACGAATGAGTGCCGTTCTTATTTTTGGGGTGCCGCTCAGAAATGAACATTGAAAAAAATCGAACATATTTTGTCGTGTAAATGAAGCGGGCCGTGCCCTAAACTATCGGCCCGCGTGCCAAAATTTAGGAGTGCCGGACCCAAAATGAATGTCGTGTAAATGGGGCTTAAAACTCGGCGAGACAAACTCGCAATAACAGCTCAGTGAACTCAGCGAGACAAACTCTGCCATTCAACAACTAAATTCGGCGAGACAAACTCGCAGGTACCAACTAAAACTCGGCGAGACAAACTCGCAATAACAGCTCAGTGAACTCGGCGAGACAAGCTCTGCCATTCAACAACTAAATTCGGCGAGACAAACTCGCAGGTACCAACTAAAACGCGTTGAGACAACCTCGCAGTAACAGCTCAGTGAACTCGGCGAGCCAAGCTCTGCCATTCAACAACTAAACTCGGCGAGACAACTGACTCGTGAGAAACAAAACTCGGCGAGGCAAAACTCGCAAAAGCAATAATACGGACAAAACAAGACAGTGAAATTTTGAACAAACTAGTTACCCGCTAGAGACAACCTGTTCTTGATCTGACAGAAGAAGGACGGCCTGCGCTCGACCGCAGAATGGCGATTCTCGAAAGTCAAAGCATTGTACTGTGCCGGAGCAGGTTGGTCTCCTTGAGCAGCTTAAACAGGAGCAGTTGGGATGGCAATAACTTCTAGAAGTAAAGCATTATCAATGGTAACGGTAACTTGCACTGTCATGAAACTTGGTAGAGAGGGCAGCGATGAATTTCAGCAGAAACAAACGAAGCAAAGTTACGGTCGTCCTGTTGAAAAGACTGAGCGAGTTATGACATGAGGTGTGGACTTAAATACTGAACACGGGGTATAAGGTTACGTAACACATCCCAACGGACCACACACTGCACGTCGAATATATCTAATCAGGAATATATAGATGTTATTGAACTAGCGTGAGGTCCGTATTGGGAAAATATTGGTCGAGTTCTTTTTTTGCAAGTTTATGGACCGAGCCGAAGGCGAGGTCCATAAACTTGCAAAAAAAGAACTCGACCAATATTTCCCAATACGGACCGAACAAGCTAGTTTTTATTATAATGGCTTTTTTAAAAACTTGCTGATAAATTAATGCAACCATTCTCGGCTAACGCGCGCGCGCCAAAGCTAAGCATAGTCTTGCATTTTTCAGGCCACTTTGCGAAAAGTTTAACCGAAATTGTCCGCCAGACACGAGGAAACATGTTTCTACTTAATAGAAAACAATTTTGCAAAATACGGTCCGTATGACCAAAATATCGGTCCGTATTGCAAAATACGGACCGCTCAGGGAACCAATCAGAATGTTCCTTTTCGTCGTGGACCAGTTTGCCATATAATAAAGAGGCATTATATGCGGGTTCCCCAGAGAGAATAGCAACATAGTAATTCTTCTTACAATTTGGTAGCCTGCGTTGCAGACAAACTCAACTGCCAGCAAAGTCCATCTGCGAACCAGCGACCAAATGCTTGTTCAGACCCCTTGCCTGCTAGCATGATTATAGACAGTAGATTGTGATTGGTGCTTGTATATATGCCACGATTGGCTGAGATGGTAAAAGTGTTGACAGACCAAACACAACTCCTACATTTGCTGTTCTCTATAAATACGGTCTTCCGACCAGGGGCGCAATAACCGAAAGGCCGTAATTTCTTCTGCTGTTTCTTTGCTCATTATTATTCAATAGTGAATCCCCACCTTTATCAATGTGTTCATTTTGAAAAATAAAATCAAAACTTTCAAAACAATATGTATGAACTAGGGGCCCCTTAGGCCATGTTGTGTTACGATAATCGATTTGATTTGACTCGATTCAAATTTCAATTTGCTAACATCACAGGCCAAAAATAGTCGAGTTATAATGCACGCATTGCGTTACACATCATAATGGTGTAAAGTTAAAGTGATCGAATAACGCGCTAAAGGTCACAGTCATATTTATACATGTATTTTACAACAGCGATTTTGCCTTCAGACATTCATCTTTGCTTTCCGAATATTTAATTTTCGATGTGATTCCTGTTATAAACTCAATACGCTGATAAACTTCAGGAAATATTTCAGCTCGTACAACCTAGGCAAATGCTTCTGTATTGAACAGAATTTGAAGCTTGATAGGCATGGCTAACGATTCTCTGCTTTGTTTATAGCTGAGAAAACAAGCACTTGTGACTGTGGTTTTGGTTCATACATTTCATTCAATTTACTCGCTTTTTCAATATATTTGCTGTTTTAGTCGTAGGGATTGTCCTTTCCCCTAAAATTAAATGTCCTGATTTAGGGCAACTTGTAGGAAATCAGGTCAATAAATAGAGCTAACATCATAGGCCAAAAATAGTCGAGTTATAACGCACGTACTGCGTTAAACATCATAACGGTGTAAAGTGATCGAATAACGCGCAAAAGGTCACAGTCATATTTATTTATTTTGCAACAGTGATTTTGCCTTCTGGCATTCCTCTTTGCTTTCCGAATATTTAATTTTCGATGCGATTCCTGTTATAAACTCAATACGCTGATAAACTTCAGGAAATATTTCAGCTCGTACAGCCTAGGGAAATGCCTCTGTATTGAACAGAATTTGAAGCTTGAAAGGCACGGCTAATGCATTCTCTGCGCTTTGTTTATAGGTAGACAAGAAGTTAATAACTTAAAACCGGGCAGCGGCAAAGTTAATAATTAATTTCCTAGTTGAAAAGCTTTTAGTCACGCCAGTCACGCTAAAGTCTGCAGTTTGCGTGAAACTGGAAGCCGATTCCTCGCTGGGATCGAATAACGCGCTAAGTTAAGGTCACGCAGCCAGATTAACGCATAAACAACATTGGACGCACAGGTCAATAGCTTCTTCTGCTCCATTGTTAGACAGCGCGAAAAAATCTGTTTAAAATGTTTGTATAGCAAGAGCCATTTCGGGGTTTAAACTCACATACACGTCTTTGAAATAAAAGTTCTTCTTCCTTGGTTAAGGTTCTTGCTTGTGGAAATATTATAAAGACACATTTCTAAAGTATTTTATTGCTAAGCTCAGGATTTAAATTCTCCTCACTTGCTCAATTCTGCTTTCTTGGGTCTTTCTTGCTTCACGCCAATCACGCTAAAGTCATCAAAACTCCCAACATGAACATCTGGACAACAGACCTTGGTCCGAGGTTTGCGTGATATTCAAAACTATCTTTAGCAGGGTGATATCTATTGTAGTTTCTGATCTTTTTCGCAACATGGACATTAGAAAAGTCTGTTCAAAATTTGTGGTTCAAAATCACATATGAGTCTTTGAAATGGAAACTCTACTTTCTTGGTCAAAGCTATTAGGACTGGTGACTTTGGAAGTTTCTCATTTGAATTGCATTGGAAATATGTTTGGAATTGTGGCAATTAAAATTATTTACCGAAGTCTCAACTTGTGTTTGTTTCACATTTCATTGGTTTCGATTCGATCACTGCACGTTTGTTTGGGATGGATGGCAGAGTTTAGATGAAAGTTGCCATTCCGCACATATTACAGTACCTAAAACATTTGCTTGCTTTTTAACTTGATGTCAAGATCATTTGAACGTTTTACATTTTATATGTATGAAAGCGCTGTTCGTTTTGGATTCGGCAACACAATGTTTCGTTTGACTTTGGGAAATATCGTTACGGTGAATTATCGCCAAAACGATATCTCGCTTGACTCTGGGCAATATTGTTGCGGCGAATTATCACTAGAACGATATTTTCGTTTTAACGCGATGCCAATCCATGTGATGTTTCGCCGAGATATCGTCGATTTATTGCATGGACAAAGTGCGAGTTTGCATTACTTTTGCACAATACTGTATCTCAAAGCTTCACCTTTTAGTTACATTGCGTGAAAAATAAATCAATTATATCTGCGATGTACTTGTTGTTAGTAATGTACTACAGATCTTCAGTCCACGTGTGAAATTTACATGTAAGCACTTTATTCTAGAAAGAAGCTACCACAAGTAGAGAAAACAGTCATCTGAAAGAAATATATATTGTGCTAAATACTAGTTAAGTAGTAATAACGCAGATAGATCACCCACGTTTTGCGTGGTGTGTACGCGTACCCCATGCAAGAATGATTAATCAATATTGATTAGTTTACACCATAGATCCTTACATGCTTAGTGAAGATCATCTCCCTATCATTCAAATACCCCAGAATTACACTCTGTGCTTAAAATAAAATTGGCCTGATTGCAGATTACTAATTATTATAATGAACTATTGATCCATTCATAATGATAATGTAAATCCACTGACTGCTTGCTATGCTATTAGAAATACCTGGTAGTCACTTTCTGCATTGTCGATGACCTCCAGAAAATGCTTGGCTGTACCAGCTTCACTCTGGAAATGCAAGTAAAATAAATTTTACTTGAGAGCCTGGGGATGAGAATGGGGAGGGCATATTTTGTTCTGGCATGGATCAAGTAATGCAAGAGGGGTGGAAATTTAATTTAGAAATGGTTTTGATATAAACGTAGATGAACTTCGTTCCACTCTGTGCTAAAAACTGCCAAAATGAACGAGGAAATCTACGTAAACGAAAGCAAAACACGCCAGGCCGCCATTTTTATTTTTGCCCAGTTACCAGGCCTTATTTGATTGTGGCAACTAAAGGTCTGGGTCCGACTTGTTTTGAAATGTATCATGGGATGCAAAATGGCAGGCTCGTAGTTTTGGCACGTATCAGCTGGTTGTTTTGGGATTGTTACAGCGGAATTTCTTCAGTGGACTGTCGCACAAAGAATACGGAGGCCTTGCTTTTAAGGATCCATGAACTATGACAATGAAAACAGTCACTTTCTACTGCAATTTTATTCTGCAATGTGTGATGCAATCGTTGGCATGTAGTACATGTTGTTTAGTTTGATTTCATCAAAGTAGTTAATTATTGGTGATTTTCATTACGCAATTCCCGGGATCATTTTACGGCTCAATCTCGTTTCGTTCGGCGTCAGTCTAGTCCAGTTCTCTTCTTGTTTGTAACCCTCCCGAGACAATGCAATGCGTGATACAATCGTTGGCATGTAGTACATGTAAGCTTATGTTGAATTTAAATAAATAAATAAATAGTCTAAGTTGTGTTTAATTGTGGCCTTCCTTCATTGCATTATTTACTGATTACTATTCATTTATTTGAATGCCTCTAAGCAGTACATACAATGACATACCCGTACAACTAAAAAAAAATTGTAGATAACTATGTGAGTAGTGACTTTGCCCCAGGGACCAGCCTACTGGTCCCACAGACGACCAGAAGCAAAAGTTAATTTCAAGCACTGTCACCATCTGTGATAAATTATATGTAAGGCAGAAGTTTGTTAAAGCTCTTGAGTCAGGGCAGCTCGAGTTCAGAAAATTACAATTCAGGTCGCCAAGTATGTATATTGTTTTATCCAGCAATGAAGCAGAAATTAAACTAGGAGTCAAATCAGTGTTGAAACAAGATACAGGAGTATCACAAGGTCTACAAGTAGTGCAGATGATAATTGACTTTAGGTTTCTTACTTGTATTTTAATCCAAAGTTGATGGAAGTCGGTGCTGGAGATGTAGGAGATTTCGGTAACTACCTCGGCCTTGTAAGATTGCAATACATAGACACACACTCCACCACCTTTCTTGGTTTGTCGATCGAGACGATGAAGGCTGTAGCCTGGTATTTCGAGTTCCAAATCAGAGACAGTGTTGTTAAGCCAAGTTTCGGAGATGGTAAAAACATCGAACTTGTTTGCTAGTATGGAGTTCAAAGAGTTCAAAAAAGAGTTCAAAACGCGGCTGCAAGGCTTATCTGCAAGCAACCTAAGTTTAGTCATATCACACCAGTCCTATATGAGCTTCACTGGCTGCCAATTAAGTACCGTATCGAATTTAAAATTTTGCTCATTACTTTTAAAGCAATACATGGCATAGCACCCGACTATATCTGTAAACTTATCAGTCGTAAAACATCCACTAGATATACGCTACGGTCTGATCATAGGTTTTTGTTGGATGTCCCGCATGGCAAAATGCTTTCTACCTTGGAGACAGAGCATTCGTGTCAGCCGCGCCCAAACTTTGGAACAATCTGCCAAGCGAAATAAGCCATCTTAAATCTTTCACACTTTTTAAACGTAATATTAAGACATTCCTTTTTAAACGTGCTTTTAACTTGTAACTTCTATATTTTAGTTTTTATTTCTTAATATTTAAAACTTTGAATATACGGTCGCTATATAGAAGAAAAATACTTCAAATATTTCGATATATATAACTGTAATTTGATTTTGTTGCTGTAAAAAATCCTACTTGTAAGAAGAGAACTTGAGCACAAATTCTTACCTCGCACAATATTTTTGTCAGCACTGAAATAACTTAACACAAAGATCCTCCTTTTACAAATTCTGTTGGAGTGGAATACTCCAAATGTTCGGATAAAAGAAATGTTCCCTATTTTGTGGAAATGATAGTGTGGAAAGCTTAGTCATATAAAACTTGATAAATACAGCGAAAGTAAATTTCAACAGGCTTGATGTTGACATATTTCATGAACAACTGACTTTGAAAGCAAGGGCAAATTCCTTTCATAAAACAAATATTGTACACTCAATAAAGACGAATCGTTGACTTCTAAAACAGGTTTAATGTTATCGTACCTTTTCCCTTGAATTGAGACAGGATCAATGCCAACACATGAAATATTTTCGGAGTTATGGTCGTAACGATTGTTCACGCGAACATCGAGATACTCCGAGGACATTTCCATCCCAATTTCATTCTGTTTGGCCATAATTTGAATTTCTACAATCTCAAGAAGCAGCCCAAGACTTCAATAACATCTCCAAACTTGAAAATGTTTTGAATATAAAGGCATTTGTTGCACAATTTAACTCTGTGTTGTCAAAGTTCTAGTAGACTCTTGACCTACGATTCCGGAGATGGAACACCAATATGGCGGATGCAACTTTCCCGCCAAACCGTGACGTCACGTGCAAACGCTCTATTATATTTCAAAGATTGAGATTCAGAAGGGGCGGGAGAGGGAACAATCCCAGCCCACTACCCACCTGTAGAACAATTTACGAGTAAAAATGGCACCTGAGAGGGTGTTGGAGAGTGAATCTCATATCTCTAATACAGAAACACGTGAGCAGCTAACTTTAGTATATTTATCCATTAGTCCACCAAACCTACCTATGATGTTAGTATGAAGTAATTCTGTTGACCCCCTTCCTTGAGCTTTTTCCAATTTTGCTTGGTTTTCTCAGACAATTACTCTTAAGATGATGCAATCAAATTGGCGGGAAAAATTATTTAATATTTAGGGGGTCCAGAAGGGGGTCCACGTTTTGTACCGACCCCTCGTTCATTGCATTCACAAGTAAAAACTGATAACGCTGATAAGGAATACATCAAAAGTTCAAAGTGTCCTGAGACCATGATTGTAGTTTGCAGTCTACAACTACTTTGCTCTGAACAACATTCATTATCCATAGGATTAACACTTATCAATTCTTGTTTCTAATGGCTATATTAATTCTGTACGTGTTTATAGTACTTGTTTCCATTACCACAGCCATCAATATTGAGCAAGCATTTATTCCAGCAAATGTCATACTTACTGTAACTTTTAGATTTTCCTTCACTTCTTTGGATGTCACAAGTTGAACATTGCCATCTTCATAATAGTGAACCTATCATTTTCAAAAAAGAAAATACTTAACTCATTGGTGTCCATGTTGGATGAGGTTTTTGTGATATCCAGAATAATCAAGGTCTCGGTAAGAGTTATCATCCTCAGCCGAACACATGCCGCCCGTGCGGAAAACCACCCCGAAATACCTGTGCCGCCCGTAACCGCCTGAAAAAACATGTGTTGACAAATGCACTTTCCCTCCCTTCCTGGAGAGTTTTTGGTCCCCTATTATTGTTCTATTGTTTTAGAGGACAAATAAACCAATCAAAATCCGATCACACTCCAAGTGTAGAAATCTTGCTGAAGAAGAATTTATACTCTCCTAAAGCGGCCGGGAATTGAGAAGACTTCAAAATAATTCACAGACTTGTTATGGATCTTCTCAATACTTCTAAAAGCGAAATGGTAATGTAGTTTATTCATTTGAATGTGGATGGAATTAGTGGATGGATTTTTAAAGTGATCGATTGATCAAATGACTGCAAAAGTCATCGCTAAAAATCAAAAACTTTTGCTTTCCGTATAAAATAACGAAATTGACAGCGAACTGAACACGGTGGCTCCAGATTTCATGCTTTGGAAATTATAATATTTTTGTTTCTCGGCTTCAGTTTGAATGAAAATTATTATCAAACAAAGTTTCTTTCAAGTTTCTTTCATTTGTTCACCTTTAACAGGGAATTTTAAGTTTTCAAAGTGAAATAGTTTAGAAAGCGATTTACGCCGCGGTTTGTAATACTCGCAATCAATACTTGTACATGGCGACTTTAATGGATTTGATGAAAGTCACTTTGCCTTGACTTTGGAAGTGGTAGGAGAAACCTTTGTCACTCGCTGCAAGTGAAGTGGCAGATTCGTTGATGAACGGATTCTTGTCCAATTTCGATTTCTTTGGCCTTAGTTTTTCCGATGAAAACGGACAGTTTCTTTTCCTTTTTAGAGGACATCAAAAGAAACAGATGAAAGCAATATTTTCGCAATATTTGCGGATAGACAACCTCGCAAACAAAAACTCTCGAAAAGTCGCTATGAAATCGGCCGCACAGTTAATTGTCATGAGACTCTATGTAATTGGATAATTGAAGACTGAAATGTCAACAGCTAATTACAGAAAAAAAAAAAAATTAAAAAATTAAAAAATTAAAAATAATTACAGAAAAATAATGAAGGAAATCGTTCATGTTCAATAACTTTCCACAGAAATAACATTTTGAGGTAGAATTTTTTGGAAATAAAAGCTCTTTGCGAGATCTACCAGAATTTCAAAAATCGAAAATTTCACAAAATGGTAATTTTTGGGGTGGCTGATACCTTAAAGGAGAAGGTCACTCCAGAAAGCGCATTTTTTCTCTCACTACCATTAAAAAGTATATATGAAGATTAATTACTGACCGCAGTTTGAAGTTCCAAAGACCCTCATAACCTCGCAAAATTTGCCTTCAAAGTATCAAAAAATTCAACTTGGCCGCCGCTATTTTGAAGACTACCTGGCAACTGGCCGAATTGGCGGGAAGCGCTGTGTGATTTAAACACAGTTTTGGTGTGCCTTCGTTCGATGTTTCAAGTCCACATTCCACAATGCGGCCTCTTGTGCAGCTCCAAACTGTTGTAACAGGTCACAAAAGGACAGAAGAGGAATTACATTTCATCGCTTGCCATTATTAAACGTGTAACGCCCGTCCGCGCCCTCCTAAAATTAATTGTCCCATTCGACGAAACAGAATCGAGTTCTACTTTTCGAAGCGATCGCGCCAACGCAGCATTTTGGTGTTACACTATAAAGCAACGCTTCTTTCAATTTGTCTCGCGACGGCTTAACAAAATTGCGAGACAAGTTGCATGAAACATTTTTAGTGTCACAGCGCCTTAATTAAATTGAATCATTACGGAATACTGACAAACTAACCTCTTATCGTTCTTTCGTGGCTTTGCTTCTTTCGCTAGCGAACTGACTTTTCGTGTTTAAAAATTGTCGGAACAGCATCAGGTTTCTGCTTTCTTTTATAGTGTTACCAGTAAGAAGTTGATCTGACTTAAAATCAATCTGAAAGCAGTCTTCCGTAAAGTGGTAGGAAGAAACATAAATGTTATCGGGTTTTGGCAAGAATCTCTTATCGCGGCCGAGTTTAACTAGCCATTTCTTGGCAAGATCCTTTCAATTAATGGCAAACGATGAAATATAATTCCTCTTCTATCCTTTTGCGATCTGTTACAACAGTTTGGAACTGCACAAGAGGCTGCATTGTGGACTCGAAACATCGAACAAGGCACACCAAAACAGCAACTATGTTTAAATCACACACCGCTTCCCACCAATTTAGGTTGGACTATTTGACATCACGATTATGCGGCCAGGTTGCTGAGTAGTCTTCAAAATGGCGGCGGTCAAGTCTAATTTTTCGACACTTTGAAGGCAATTTTCGCGAGGTTACGAAGGTCTTTGGAACTTCAAACTATGGTCAGTAATTCATCTTCATATAGACTTTTTAATGGTAGTGAGAAAAAAAATGCGCTTTCTGGAGTGACCTTCTCCTTTGAGGAAAAATGCCCAACTTAGCCTCCAGTACCACCTTAAGCATTAAAAGGTTTCATAGAATGTTCAAATGGTAGAGGAACACCATAAGTCCAAGCACATTTCAAATGCGATTCAAATGAGAATCTGTCCATCCTTAGCGACATTCGTTCTTAAGGTAGTAGACCTGACTTTAACAAGTCCATTTTGGAACCAAATAACTCTAATTTATCCATATTTACTCAGGAACGATTACCATAGACTAATAGAACAGAAGTTGAACTTTCAAAAAATTGATGTCTGAGGTGCCAATTTTCACACCTAAGGTCAAATCCCATTTGAATCGCAGGCTCAAAAATAAGACTTTGTCATTTTACTGCACTACCTTCAAATATATCTTTAAAAACAAAACGGAAATTTATTCCTATCCAGAAAAGGAAAATTCTAGCGGCAGCTCGGAGCCAATTTTATTTTTCTTCTTGAGATATCAGTTTTTTAATTAAAAAACATGTGTCGTTTTTTAAGTGGCCATAATATCGAGTAGGAATATGTTTTCGCTCCGGGCTGCCGTACAAAGTTTCGTACATATCAATAGAATAAACTGTGCAAATTTCATTTACATACGATAATTCTACGTCTTTATTCTTAAAATACCTTAACAGTGTGGTCTGTGCACTCTGTCACGGCCGCAAAATGAGTGAATGAAACCAGGAAAATACGTGCTCGAAACTTTGTTTTTAGCGATGCCATAATGAATTCTCATGAGTACACCGCTGATCAACATCATCAAGGAAGCATTGATCCGATTGTAGCACGAAATAAGACGGAGATTCTCGATCACTGTCAGGAAAAAACATGGCGGCGTAAACAATTGCGTAATGCATAGCAACGCCAGACTTCGGCTAATGCGTTACGCATCTCACGCTGAGTTCGCAAAGGTCAGATATCAAAATGGCTTCTTGAAAGCTTTAGAAGGCATAATCAAGGCCATGGATTCAAAAAATGACTTCGAATCCATTTTGGAGACGTAGCATAAACGAATATCACTGTCTTTTTCTACAATTTCGCTTAAACTCGCAAGTCGGAACGGTGAATTGATGTGAAATTGCTGTCAACATGGGAACATATCAGCTCGGATTGCGTAGCTCAAATTATTAACTTCGCAAAATAGCGCTCGTGGCAACCAACTTCGGCCTTTATTTTCTGGCTCATAGCTTGAAAGAAGCCCCCATCTCTTGTATTTGTGTTAACCTTTGTATTATCTTTCAAATTGTTGAAATTTTTGGTATTTTTAATTTTTGAGCTAAAGTCAGGTCTACCACCTTAAACAAGAAGTTCCGCTATAAAAGGGATGGCACCTCCCACATTTCACACCTTTCGAGTGCGAAATGCAAATTTGTACTCTTGCAGTCGTGGCACGTTGTCGAGTCAAGCGTCCTGCAAACTTAACATTCTTCAAAATCGCATGAAACCAAAATATATCATTAACAAAAATAAGATATAACTTGCTAATGTTTAGCAGAAAATTCTTAGAAAAAAATGAAACACATTTTTATCAGTAACGGTCGAAGAAAAAGCGCAGGTTGTTTGTCAGCTGTTTACGCTTTGATGGTTGATTGACAACTAGGTGTGAGAATGGCCAGGCCAGGCCCTTTTATACCGGAACTTCTTGTTTAAGATCTTGTTGGATTGTAATCATCTCGCTCAAATCCAAACAAATTAATGTTATTATCTCACGTGTGCTGTGTTAGGGGTTAATCCATTGGCGCCTGGAGACTTTAAGCGCGCACCTAAATACCTGTAGATTTTACGGCATTTGACCGAAATGTGTGAACTGAAAAAATAAAACATAAGCGCAGTAAATACAGACAAATAATTACCTTATTATAGGAAATTAACGCTCGTGTTAATTAAGGTATTTGAAATTAACGCGTCTTAAATTAACGCGAATTGAAGGGAAAATTACTTCCCAATAAAGTAAATTAACGCGAAAGAGGGGTAAAATTTCAAAATGAAGGAAATTAACGCGATTAACACAAAGAAACAAAGATATTTTGGGCGAAATACACGGAACTCAGAATTCGAGAACTGCTCTTCTGAAAGCGAGGGTGAACTGGAAATAGTTTTATTGCTTTTTTAGGCTTTACAATGTAAAAGATTGAAATACAGTGTGCAGAAAAGAGAAAGCTATTGTTTCCTTAGCGTCAAATATGATTGTACAGGATCCAGAATTTGGGGCTATAATAATGGAAATTAAGGTCGCGAAAATTAACGCTCCACCTTATTAATGTCGCGGAAATTAACGCTCACAAAAATTAACGCGACTTAAATTAACGCAAATTTTAAAAATTTGCGTTAATTTCATGGAGCGTTAATTTCCTATAATAAGGTAGCTTCTTTAGTACACTTTTATTCCAACTAGACAAGTTGAAAGACCAATTTATAACTACAAAAGGTCATCGGCCTGAATAAATATATCTCATTACAAAACTTGAAAACAGCGATACAATTTTCTTCACAGAACCGCACGCCATTTTAGAAACTCACGAAAGCACAAAGTGAAAGACTTTGCACAAAAGATAAGAATATCTCTAAATACTCTGGTAAAAAGTCATTTTTTATTTTGTTCCACTTGAACTTTCATTAATTCAACGGCTTGGTATTAACGGAGATATTAAATCTTTGTGCAAAAAGCGGTAATTCGAGATGACAAAACTGATTGCGAGTTGCCGTGGCGTAAACCGCTTTCGAAAATAAATTTTGAATGAAACAAATTTATAAGCTTAAATAAACAAAGGCGATAAATTCGCCGTAAATGCGCAGATCAAATAACACCTCATGCGAGACACAAGATTTGTTGTTCATTTGAAAACCTAAAATTCCCTGTTAAAGGTGAACAAATGAAAGAAACTTGAAAGAACTTTGTTTGATATTAATTTTCATTCAGGCCAAAGCCAAGAAATGTGTTAAAAAGCATAAAAATATTTTAATTTCCAAAACATGGGCCGCCGACCTGCCACAGTTCAATTTGCTGTCAATTTCGTTGCTTATGCGAAGCAAAAGTTTTTTAGCGATGACTTTTGTAGTCATTTAATAAATCAATCGCTTTAAATATCCTTCCACTAATTCCATCCACATTCAAAGAAATAAAGGACATTACCATTTCGCTGTTAGAAGTCTTGAGAAGATCCATAATGCACGAGTCTGTGAATTGTTTTGAAGTGGCTGCTCGATGTCTTTGCAATTCCCGGCCACGGAAGGAGAGTATAAATTATTCTCCAGTAGACTGCAAACAGTCTCTCTTTTTCTCGAGATATTGTGTGTGACGTGCAAATTGAGAGGCTCGAAGTGCCGATAATCCATGCGCGAGCCTCGTAAGAGGCGAGAAAAGAGAGACTGTCCCCTTTTCATACAACAAATTTGTTCCGACCAGGGAGTCTGATGCTTCCACTAAAGTGTCAAAAATTCCTTAACAGCTCCGCCTTTTCAGTGAATTCGATACCATAAACGAGAAAAGAACTCGACCAATATTTCCCAATACGGACCGAACAAGCTAGTTCAATATTTATTATAATGGCTTTTTTAAAAATTTGTTGATAAATTAATGCAACCATTCTCGGCCAACGCGCGCGCACCAAAGCTAAAGGGATACTCTACATCTCATATTAAGTCTTACTTAAAATGTAGTATTTGCCCTATAGTATTGGCCAAATGTCGAAAAAACTAGATAATCGAAGGTTGAAAGTGAAAAAAATCACTGGTGAAAGTCCTAATTTTGCCCCATTCGAAGACTGGAAGTGAAGACGACTTATAAGCGAACACATGATTAATGACGTAGACATGAGAACTTGTGTGTTTATTCCTGACCAAAACAGTATGGATTCTGGCGACCATTCGCACAGTAATTCTTCTTCGCAGTCTTCCTCTTATGAAAGTTCGGACGAACTTACTTTAGCGGACTGTGCAGGCATGCAACCATATCTGTTTGAGCCTTACGATAGTGAAGCTAGCTCTGGTACAGATTCCGACGAGTTCGATGAGGAGAAAACATACGAGCGATTGCAAAATACAGATTGGTAAGCTTCTATTGTCTTCATCGTATCATTGAATTTATAAGCTGATTCATTGTAACCTTTTGTAGCGATTGTTTTCGCGAATAAATAGGATAAAGATAGCAATAAAGTTCCCTTTTATATACAAATGCATTGTACATGTTTTCTGAAATTGGAGTGCATATTTGCAGATATTTGCGCGCTCAGCTTATGTTAGTGATGTTTTTGTCATAAGCTAAATGTGAGCATATTGAAAACTAAAGCTTACTTTAAACTTAGGTGTTATTGTGGAAGCTGTCAGCGATTGAATCGAGTGGAGGAATGTGTGTGTTGTAGCGAAATAGACTGTGTGTGTAGTGGCTAAAAACAACAAAGCAGTCGAGGCCGAAGGATTAAACGAGCCGCCGGTGTGCATTACACAACACCCATGCAGGGTTCAATGCCGTTTGCTTGAATCGCTGGGTTCTTCAAACAGCATGGTATCAATATAAGCAGCAATACCAGGACCCATATGAAGGCCCAGAACATAAAAAGATGAGGCACATAGCCTACAGGCAACTGGTGAGATGGTGCTGGGGTCTTCTGGGAAGGAACTAAGAGTGGTTCTGCCATCCTGTGCAGTGTGTTGTATTCAAGGGATTCGAGCACACTTTCCTCCCCAGGAATTGAAGACGATTTTATATTTGAAGGATTTTGATTTTCTGATGAGTAGACGACTGTATATATTTTGTATTTCATTTTGTATTTCACTTGAACATTGTTTCTTCTCGTGCACGGATATAGTAATTTACATACATTTATTGACCCATGCAAAGACAACTCATCTGTGCCGTCATCTCGTTGTTGTTTCTTCTTTGACAGACCATTTAAAAATATGGTTGGGACAGCTTCAGACTTATAAAATTATTTTCATATTCAATCCAAGAGACAGAGCCATCACAGACTGTGTTTCAAATGAATCTTCAGAAAAGTGAGCACTAAAAAATTTGCTCGAGTAGTCGGGCTGAAACTAGCTCGTGTGTTTCTCACGGCATTCGTCCACAGACAAGCAACTTGAGGACTTGAAGGCCAGCCATGAAGGCTTACTCCGTCCTTAGAAGTCTTGGAACATCCACCAGCTACACAGCAATGTGGCATTTTGAAATTTTGGAT
The DNA here is from genome assembly GCA_029204205.1 of Desmophyllum pertusum. Taxonomy (NCBI): domain Eukaryota; kingdom Metazoa; phylum Cnidaria; class Anthozoa; order Scleractinia; family Caryophylliidae; genus Desmophyllum; species Desmophyllum pertusum. The sequence continues at coordinate 360,172 of MU827313.1, forward strand.
GTAATAGGGAATTTTTGTTTGTTTAGAAGTACAAGTTCAAGGTGATTTTTGCAAGCGATCTTCATTAAATTACACACCGGAAGGGCTTGCGAGTTCTCATGTCTACGTCATTTCCGTTTTTCGCTCAACGCGCGAAATTTGGATCGCACGTTCAGCAACTTAATTCTATTTTGTGGAAAATTATAGAAGAATTGACGGTTTTTCTTTATGAATATCGTTTATTAAGGCTATAAGGTATATTTTTCTAAAATGTCGTGGTGCTGCTTATCTGCGAGTGTGGCTTATACGCTGGTGTTTACGGTACTCTTAAATTCGAGTTTAAATAAAGTGTATGTATGTTCATTTCGCAAGTTGCTCATCTCGCTCTGCCAACTGTTGACGAGCATACCGGTTTGATTTGGTGACAATGTGAGCCACAGTGTCCTCTCCAAATAACTTGTTGAAAAAGTCAATTTGTCATCAACAGTGATGTGGCTGAGATCGTTCGTCCACTCGAGCATCGCTTTGTCTTCTTGCTCACTTTCACTGTCGCTTTCGCCGTTCTCACTCACGCTGTTTTTGTTTTCTAAGCCATCAAAATCAATATCTGACTCTTCTCCTACAATTTCAGAGTGAGAATTTCCAAAAAGATCGTCATATCCAGCTTGAGTGATTTCTATAAGAGTGTAATGGACTGCCAAGTTGATTCGTGCGAGTGAACTTGTCAGATATACACAAAGGAGGACAAAACCAGTTTTATTGGGGAGGGTAGAGTTTTATTTTGGTCTGGGCGGTACAGGGTGGCATAAGAAATTTGACACGGTTATTCCCAGGGCAGTACAGGGTGGTATGGTAGGGAAAGGGGTTTATCTTATGAATAATTATATTGATTGCATTTACCTGAACTTTGAGGACTCCAGTGACCTCTACATTTCCTCCTGATGGCTGAAATGACACAGACCACTCTGAGCGCCATCTTCCATTCCTATATATAATGCAACATTCACATGTGTTAACTGACTCCTAAGTGTTTCGCTGCCTGTGCATACATTAAATTTTGCAAGTAATGTTCGGAACAAACCGAATGCGCAGAATGTAGCTTTCCCAAATTAACTTCTTGTTAAACTAGAATGGTTAAATAAATCATTTCCGACAGTGAAAATGATAGTTACGTATTACCCATAAAACAAGCTTGAAAATAAAAATTGCTAACATTATGCGTAAAATTTAGAATCAAGCATAAAATAAAAGCTCTGTGATTGACACTTTTGACAGTGACCTCTCTGATTGGTCACAGATGGACGCACTTTACCTGCCAACGTGGTTCGAGGAATTTTGAAGCGAACCGTTTGGCAGCAATCACCATGCATGGCCATGGTAGATCAAGAGGGTTTTTCAAAGCAGTGTTCAAAAACATTTTAACTAAGGGGAAAGCGACAGAAATATCTATCAACTGAAATCAATCCGATCAAGATTCATCACAGATTAAACCACTTCCCACTAATAATCCTGTGAGTTCTCCGAGTGGAAGGGATGACGATCCATGTGCTTGAACGTTGTGACAAGTTTTATAAGCGAGACAGTGAGTTAAATCTCGCTAAGAGAGAAACTAATCATGAAAAGTAAGAATCAACTTTAAATTCATATTGGTTTAAATAATCCATCCAACCCGTTTGCGAGGACTAAATAAGTATGGGACTTGGAGATTGCTTTACTACGTTGGGGAAGCGTTTGAAAAAGAACTAGCGGCCCCTTAGGCCATATTGGGTAACGATTATTGCACTTTGAAGATATAAACGGATAACTGTAATATACCTCACCCAAACCTAAGTCGGCAAGAGATCCCCCTCCAACTAAAGAACAGAGGTTCCACTTAGCACTACCTACATGTACAGATCCCCTCTTATCACAGTGTGCCAGCGCATGTCACACACCACTATAGACAATGCTTTAAGTCGATAGTGTTACATAATTCGTAATCCATTTGTTTTAAGTGTTTCCTAATCCGTTGTGAATGTCCGTTCCATGTCACCGGCATGTCATTACCACATAAGACAGTAAGACAGTTCACAATCTTGCATAGGACAATTTAGCACTGAACGTGCAGTTTACCAATTCCGTATGTCCGCGTATGTTAGTCGATTCTTTCCAAAAGACGACGGTCTTGTATTAAAGCGTTCCAAAAGTGCAATTTCACGATGATAACATGCCCCACCGCCAGGGAGAAACATACTTCCATTCTACCTGAATGCCAAACGCTAATAAGTCTGTTTAAATGTATGTATAGCAAGAGCCATTTCAGGGTTTAAACTCACATACACATCTTTGAAATAAAAGTTCTTCTTCATTGGTTAAGGTTCTTGCTTGTGGAAATATTATAAAGATATGTTTCTAAAGTATTTTATTGCTAAGCTCAGGATTTAAATTTTCCTCACTTGCTCAATTCTGCTTTCTTGTTTCACGCCAGTCACGCTTAAGTCATCAAAACTCCCAACATGAACATCTGGACAACAGACCTTGGTCCGAGGTTTGCGTGATATTCAAAACTATCTTTAGCAGGGTGATATTTCTGATCTTTTTCGCAACATGACATGGAAATTCGAAAAGTCTGTTCAAAATTTATGTGGTTAAAAATCACATACGAGTCTTTGGAATGGAAACTCTCCTTTCTTGGTCAAGGTTGTTAGCCTATGGAAATATCAAATATCAAGATAGGTTTTGAAGTATTTCATGGCTAAACTCGGGATTCAATGCAAATTGTCAAAGGAATGAACCAAAGCACTTGACGTCAGTCTCGCGTACATGTTTATTGGCATCATAAAAATCCAAATGATTGTGCCATCGCACATCAGTAATCCTTTCAAAAATTGAAAGTCTTCTCGATTGCCACTACGAAAAGCCGGAATACAAAATGCTTCTCCTGCTCAATCGGCATAACGGCTAAATCAACTCTTCAAGCAATGGCCAGGATGGCTCGTGCCCCGTTCAGCGCACGAAACGATAGCGGCTCAACTATAACACTGTCCAACGTCTTCTCGTAGGGGTAAAATTAAAATCAGGTGCTTAAATTTCATCTGCTTTCTTGCTTGGCGAAAACCTCAAGAAAGTACAGTAGTCACGCCAGTCACGCTAAAGTCTGCAGTTTGCGCAATGGAATAGAAGATCGGCGCAAACAATCCTCTCGTCTGTGAGTACAACATACAACCTGAAATGACCTGCACATTCCGTGAATGACGAAATGGTCATCTTTATCTTATTTCTGCCGAAACCTCTGTTGACAATTTCTGTGTTGCAAGTTAAAACTCATAAACGTGTTTTTGAAATGGAATACTCTCTTCAAGTAAAACTCAATTTCCATCATCTGAACATAAATAATTTCCTTCCTTTTTCCAGAGATGAAGACCGTCAAAGTTCATTGTGTTTTCAGACAACCGCTAGTAGACAAGACACTCATGTGGCTAGCAGATGTGCCATGTTGGCACATAAATTTCACTCTTCAATTTTAGTCATAACATTTTGTTTCGGAAATTTCAACAATAAGTTGTAGAGATTGTCCTTTTCCCTAAAATGTCCTGATTTGGGGCAAATCACGCCTGCGACTTGTAGGAAATCAGGAGTGTTGTCCAATACACACGACCTGATACGATCGGTAAATGGCATCAGTGTACCCTTACGACCCGTACGATCCGTACGGCCGTGAAACAATGGTTTACGGATCGTACAGATGGCGAACTGCATGTCATTAGTGGGACTTAGCTAAAAGAGGGGGTCAAAACAGGTTGTCCGATCGTACGATCCGTACGGGTGGTGAAACAATGGTTTACCGATCGTACAGATGGCGAACTGCATATCGTTAGTGAGACTTGGTTGAAAGAGGGGGTCGAAACAGGTTGTCCGATCGTACGATCCGTACAATCCGTACGGGTGGTGAAACAATGGTTTACCGATCGTACAGATGGTGAACTGAACTGCATATCGTTAGTGAGACTTGGCTGAAAGAGGGGGTCGAAACAGGTTGTCCGATCGTACGATCCGTACCATCCGTACGGGTGGTGAAACAATGGTTTACGGATCGTACAGATGGTGAACTGCATATCGTTAGTGAGACTTGGTTGAAAGAGGGGGTCGAAACAGGTTGTCCGATCGTACGATCCGTACGATTTGTACGCGGGGTGCCGGTAATGAAACAAATGCGTGGTTTACGTATATAGTGGATAGAACAGATGATAAACTGTTCACGTAGGATTCTATCATTCTGTAGATCGCCGTTATTTATGGGCCGCCATCTTGGTTTGTCATGGCGAACGAAAACTGGTGTCGGAAATCGAACTCAATCGTTCGAGTGTGTTCGATTGAATTCGATTTCCGGATGTTCGATTAGATACGCCGGGGCCGTGTAGTGCGTCTGTGGCCTCACGCTTAAAGAACGAAGAATATACAATGTCTGTTGCGTGTTTGTGGCCACACGCTTAATGGCCTCACGTCTTTAGAACGAAGAATATACATTGTGTGTAGCGTGTTTGTAGCCTCACGCTTAAAGAACGAATAATATACATTGTGTGTAGCGTGTTTGTAGCCTCACGCTTATAGAACGAAGAATATACAATATGTGTGTTGCGTGTTTGTGGCCTCACGCTTATAGAACGAAGAATATACAATGTGTGTAGCGTGTTTGTGGCCTCACGCTTAAGTGTGTTGCGTGTTTGTAGCCTCACGCTTATAGAACGAAGAATATACGATCCGTAAAGCATTGTCTGACGATCCGTACCGATCGTACGGATCGTACGATCGGACAACGTGTTTGTACCCCCTCTGTCTCATTAATGAACGCAAGAATCTGTACGATCCGTAAAGCATTGTCTGACGATCCGTACGGGTCGTACGGATCGTACGATCGGACAACATGTTTCTACCCCCTCTGTCTCATTAATGATATGCAATTTTACCATCTGTACGATCCGTAAAGCATTGTCTGACGACCTGTACGGGTCGTACGGATCGTACAGGTCGTGCAATAACATTCACGGATTGTATCAGTTCGAGAGTATTGGACAGTAAATAGAGCTGGTGATTATATTCCGAATTAGGGCGCTACATGCATGCGTCTTTTGCACAAGTAGCTTGTAATGTACCATAAGGGAAACTGCGACACAAAAGAAAAATATATATACCTTGCGCCGTTGCAGTAATATTTGAAGCGTTGTTACGTTTCTTTAAAATTTCCAAAAGTCAACATCTTAGAAGAGAGTGATCGTGTGCCATGACAAAAACTACCCATACCAAAATATTGTGTCACGCAATATATATTGCGTTACCCGATATAAAAATAACATCACAGAAAAGAAAATTTCACAAACAATGAATGTACTAAAACATTGGGATTTATTTCATTCAAAAAACTGATAAAAAGCAGTGAAAATGCTGCTCTACTCTTACCACATTTGGTTGAGATCATCTAAATGCATCTGTGTCGCACTCAAGTAAATATATTGTCCTCAACGTTTCACAATTGGCTTCAAACATCTTCTACGGCACAAGCAGTTATCGATCGTCGAATTCACATCAAAATTTGCTCTTAACTATACACTTCTCTTCTGGTTGTTGTTAAAAATGGCGAAAAAATCACACGCCAAGCTGTTCTTCACTGTTTTTTAACCCTTTCTTTATCGTTCAGTTCGTAGAAACAGACCGCCATTTTGTTTTCAAAGCATGTGTTCTCATCTGCATAAATTAGTTTTCCATATATGGAATGTAGTGCCCAGTTTTCCTTTGTTTTAGGTGGCCTGTCGGTGCCTGTTCAATTTCGCCGGAAAACCGGCAAGAAGGGTCACAGACTCTTTTTCTTCTCGCCGGAAAACCGGCGTATAGTGGCGAAAGGGTTAAAATCACAGTAAGTCAAATTTCGTTGCATTTGACCTTTAAAAATACAAGCCACTGATGCACAACTAATGGCAGTTCTTACCAAAAATTTTGAGGTTGAAACTGGTGATCCTCTATACAAGCAATCACAGTGATTGTCCCACCAGAGCTGCTGCCATACACCTAAACAGATACAAACAACCAACAAGTCAAATATTTTGAGTCTACACACTCATCTGGCATTCAGGGGTAAGGGATCTTGTCATGTTAGAGGCCTAACAATTCTAAGCTACTGGGTTTACCAGTAATTGTGTGTAGTCAATTAAGTTAATTTGTTTTATTCTGACTGGTTTAGACAGAGGGCATTTATCGTTAATTTTTGTTTATCAAGGGCAAAATTACTCCGAAGATTCCAAAGTTGATCAGAAGATGACCTCAGGGACCCAATGGGCAACACAGAGTGTCCTCTTCCCTAACTTCATTCCATCCCAACCTAAAGTAGTGGGTGAGAGTACAAACCCTGACACCACAGAGGGAATTTTTCCAGAGAGGTGGGGGGTTAAAGGCCCAGGAAATTCCTGAGGGAAGGGGGTTGGACATTTAAGATATTTTCCAGATAGTCATTTTAGTTCTGAAAATTACCATGTACCGATTTCATGCGACTTGGTGGATCTTCAAGAAGAGAGAAATTAGTTGAGTTATTTTATGCACAATCGTGTTACAGAAAAACAAAAAAATACACACCAAAATTATTAAAACATTTGGGGGTCAAGGTAATTTCTAATAGTTCTAACTGAAGGAACTGAAGTCAAAATAAAATCTCAAATGATTGAGGGTTCTAATAAATTTATACAGATCCTTGCTACAAACTTGAACACTGAAAGTTTGTTTTTATACAGGCATGAGAACCGAAGTTTCTGATTGGTCAGTCTTTAATTAGATTTTATCAAAGTCACACAAATTTTTTGTGGTCGCTCAAAATTTGTAACCTCTCACACAAAAATGTACACTAACGGCTTTCAACGGAATTCCGTTCACTAGCCGTTCAGAAAAACTCTCCATCCGTTTTGAACGGCTTGGGAATTTTTTTGACAAAGAGTGTCAATGGTACAGTAGTGAAGGTCGTGTTTTTTGGTGATTTTGGAGGAAAAAATCCAAGTTGTTTTGTGTGTATCTCTGGTCCAATTTAACGTTTTGTGCTCGTTTAGGCATGGTTTGTTAGACATTTTCCAACTCTATCCGTTGATTATCAAAGACATTCTCTGGCGTGAAAAGTGATGACGTCACAAGTGGTAGAAGTTCGTGGTCTCTTCTTGGCCGGTTATGGCCGGTATGGGCGTCAATGTGTTAAGGGGGGACTTCACCTCAATTTCAAGGAAATTTTAAGAGGTTTAAAGAAGGAATAGAAGAAAGAAAATCATTTTTGGAACACCAACAGACAGTTGATACCCACGCGGGTGCTCTTGCGTGGTTATCAACTGTCTGTCAATGTCAATCTACTAATTTTTAACTTCAAATTCTAATTTTAAAACTACATCAAATCTTCAATATTTCTCATTTCCCTAAATTTTACAACTCCTTTGAGAAAAACTATTTCCTCCCAAATATACCCAAAAATTTACGAAACACCCCATAACATACAGTATTGTGCAAAAGGCAAACGAAATTCGCGAATTTCGTTCTTTGTTCCCACGACTTTTCGAGCGATATTTCGCTGGAACAAAGGCAGCAATTTCGAAGAATTTTCGAGACCTAAGCGAAAATTCGCAATGGTCACCGTAATTTCGTAGTTGATACACGAAATATCGGAAGCTATCGAACGACAATTTGTGTGAAGTGTTCTGCCGTTCGTGATCTCTATGACCGGTTATGTAAACAGCTAATGCATGATCATACATACAAAATTGCTCTGTGAAAATACAGCTGACTTTTTTCCATAATCGTAAATGAACATTGTATTTCGAAATGAAAAAAGTTCATCTGTTTACATTGCCTTTTGCCGAGAAAAAAAATCACATCACATAGTCCATCAAACGTTTTATATGCTCACGCGATATGGCGACTCGTATTTCATTAAAAAAGCAAACGATGCTCGAGCGACTTGCTCCTTTGTTACGCTTCTCAACCATGTACTTTTCACGTAAATAGCCTGATCTGTGAGAAATACAGCTGACTTTTTATGATAATCGTAAATGAACTTAAGCTACTTCGAAACAAAGAAAAATGTTGCCTTTTACCAGAAAAATTGCATCGTCCCTCGAACGTTTGTGTTGAATTGCATGCACAGAACGACACAAGTTGTCAGTAACTTGTTCCTTCTTCAAATTATTGTGCTAGCTTTAAGAAAGTCTGTAGATCATTGAATACTAAACAGATACATGATAAGAACGTAAATGGCTTTAGAATACAAAGCGACGGGTCGCCAAATCAAGCGGCAGCTTTTCAGACTTTTGAGATACAAGAGATTATTTATTTGTGACATTTGTTGCGATTCTCGCTCTTTTTACGTAAATAGTAAAAGGAAGTATTTCAAACTTAAAACAAGAATTTTCGAAGAAAATATAACTGGGCTTTTACAGTTTATTTGCTTTCTTGCTTGAAATCTATCAGTGAGGAAAGTACATTAGTCACACCTAAGTCTGATGTTTGCATATAGTGTTTACAGTCAATTTTCTTGTCTCTGAGCAGTCTTTGAAGATTGATAATTCCACAATTTTAAGCCAGAGTTGAATAAGAGGAAAAAACATGACAACATAGGTACGCAGATAGATCACCCACATTTTGCATGATGAGCGCGCGTGACACCCCAAGAGTTATTAATTCATATTAATTAATTAATTGATTATCAAAGTTTATGGCATAGCAAACTAGTGAATTAGCTTCTTATCACCAGGACGGCCCTACACATCCATACCAATACTATAGTGCACTTTGCACTAAAAAACCAGGCTTTAGAGATTGACTGTGATATCTTTGTAATTCAACCGACATGATGGATTTTTGATCTGCACCAAGGAAATACATCCTGGAAAGTTTGTGCTAAGCCACTACAATTACCGCACATGGCAATTGATTAGATCTATTTGGACGTTCGACATGCATGTACTATACAATACACAAAACAGTCGGTAGAGTTGTGTGATAAATTTTATCTGGGATTTCATCTAAATCATCATTGTGGTGCCAGAACACTGGGGAGGAACGAAGACCGGACTCGAGAAAGCGGCAGAAATCAAGCCTAGTATGGCATGGCGGTGGTTTGGATGTCTGATTTTTTACGATTTATTTCTCCATTATACTCCTTAGTGTTTGTTTCAATTGAGAAGATATATATCAAACACTCAAGACAGTGTTTCATCGGCTATCCAAACACCTCGAATTTCGTAAAAAATACTCCACTACGCATTGTATCACCGATATTATAAACATGAACTCAAGTAAGCTTTGTTTTCTTTTGACCTGTACAAATCTTGCGTGGTGTGATCATTAGACAATGATTAAAATGATATGCTCATCTAATTCATTGTCTGTTTTTCCGTTCTTTGAGCCAAGAAATAAATTTGAAGAAATAAATAAACCGTATTAGCATGAAAGAAAAGGAAAAAGAAGGAGAAGCTTTCACACGATCACCCATCCAAATTCTGACCCCGACGAACAGGGCTTAACTTTTGTGATCGGAGGGGTAACAGAGAGCGCGGATTCGCGAATAGCCGAATACAAAATAGTTTCACATTTTTTGTAATTAAAGGTAAATTGTATGCATTCCGTTTAAAAAAAAAATCGACAAAGTAACTGTGAAGTAGTAATTTGCACTACAGATTTTCACCGAATGAGTTAAATGCAGGCACCTGGTTCTAGATAAAGCTACCACAAGGAGAGCATTTGGTTGTCCGACCAAAATATATATTGAATGAATTCAAGTAGTGTTCAAGTGATGTTACACGTTCTGCATCCATCCCCCTCCCCTGCAAGTTTTTATTTTAAATTAATTAATATTGATTGAGTATTGATTAGTTTACGCCATAGATCCTTACATGCTGACTTCCTTACATGATTAGTGAATCTGATCTCCCAACTTTTACCAATACTGGGCCTTACTTCACACTGGCTTTTTTGTTATCAACAACTTTTTATGATCGACAACTATCTCTCTATCTGTGGAGGCCCTTATACCGGATTTCTTAAAGCCTGTTTTGTTTTTGCCCCAAATGCCCCACACTACCGTCCAACAAAGTCACTTTCCCATATAAATTTGATTGATAAGCTTGGAGCAATTCTTGAGAAGGCATACATTTTGACAACAGATTATGTGGAAGGTAGTGTTATTAACCAAAAAAAAGAAAAACTAAAAAAATGGCCCTGGAGGATTCGAACCAAAAAAAAAGGAAAAAAGAACCTCAGGTGGATTCAAACCCTTGCCCCTGGTCCCGAAGATCAGATTCTACACATCATCAGCGCATGTGTAAATTTAAATATAAGCCATTATTCTATAAAGAAAGCTACCACAAGGAGAGCAAAGTGTTGTCTGAAAGAAACATTGTGCTAAATACAAGTAGCATTACGGAATCATGCCCATTGAAACACGTCGGCCGAAAAAAAGTGGGGTACCCATGATGCTTTGCTCGCCCACAAAGCATTGCTGTCATTTCGGTTCTCTTTGAGTTCAAAACATAACTCCCAAAAGGGAGTTATATGGTTCTCACTCTCAGTCCGTTTTGAGACAATAGGAGCAAATAGTATTGTGAAAAAGTGTGAAGATGTTTTAACTTTCGATTGATGCTGACTGTGAAGGAAACAAAGATCGCTTAAATGCAGAACCGTGCGAAAAATATTTCACTACAAAAGACACAGCAAGCGACTGCTGCGTGATCGTAATAAACACAAGCCGTTCAATCCGCATGGAAATATACACGATCCTCTGTTGATCTCAGAAGTTTAAGAAGCTGGTTCGCATGAAGAATGAAGCGAGAGCGTTCTATTTTTCTGTGGTGTCGCCATGTTTGTCATGCTTTTCAGTGTCGTTTGCCGTGTTTGGTTTTATCCTGTCCCGTACATAACCGGATTCCACAGAAGGATTTTGACGAAAAGGACAAGAAAATGTTGTAGGTTTCTTCAGGTATTTTGAATGGACTATTTTACGGGAGAGAAATTATGTAATCTTTTGTTAGTGCTAGTGATATATCGCGATCGCGAGTGAGTTTGAACCGATCGATACATTCACCAAATAATTGAAGAGTTTATTTGTCCGTTCGGTCTATAAACCAATTGACAATATTATGGACTTGTTTTCACACAGCCTTTAAGCTTATGTTTATTAAATTTAAGTGTGAAATATTTCTTAACAATAGAGGTTACATCAAGATGGCTTTTCTAATTATGTTTATTGTTACGTAATGAATAGGTTGAGGTTTCAGCCAAAAATTGCAGGAACAATGGTTATACACTTGGGATTTTAATGATTGACATAGTTATGTATGCCCTGTTGCCTTTTTTGGAAGCTAATTTGCATGCTCGATCGACGTGTTTCCATGGGCGCAATTCCGTAATGTAATAATGCAGATAGATCACCCAAGTTTTGTGTGGTGAGCACGCGTGACCCCCAAGATTTATTAATTTGTATTAATTAATTAATTGATTATCAAAGTTTACACTTTAGTGAAGTAGCGAACTAGTGAGGTAGTGAACTAGCGAAAGTAGCTTCTTATCGCAGACGACACTACACAAAATCATAGCTACAGTGCACTCTGCACTAAAAGCAAACCGCGGACTTCAAACAGATTTTTGAAGGCCTTGGAGAATGCCACATCACGGTAAATCATTATTTTTAGATGTTGATTTCTTTAATAAGAATTGTTTATTTCATCATTATTTTGATCCCAATTCAAATAACGTTTGTAATTCAGTCTGGAAAGCCACACGAAAATAGAGCATTGATAGCGCTTGAACAGAGACAAAGCGTTGGCTAAAATTACGTTGCGTGGCCTCATGCACGAAAGAAAATTGAAAGTATTTTGCTTTGAAAGGCAATTGTGGCATTTATTTCAATACAATTTTTATCAGGAAAACATTTTTGTCACATTTTCTGCCTTCGACAATTCACAGGTTTGGCTTTTGAAAGTGTCAGTGTATTAAATTTGGTGTATGAAGCCGTCTTCACCGCTTACGCATACTTTTAGCAATTTTTACTTTCAATTTATTTTATGGGTAATACCTGATATGCAAAGATCATTTTTGACGTTGGAAATAATTTATTTAACCAAATGTTCTAGTTTAACAAGAAGTTAATTTGGGAAGCCTACGATGTGTAAATATTTACTGCGCATTTAGTTTTGTTTTTAACATCGCTTGCAAATTTAATTTCTGCACATTCACGCGACACACCAGGTGTCAATGGGTTAATATTGTAATGTCCACCCACATCAGCCTCGGCTGCCTTTTAATTTTTAGACCTTTTCAAATAATGTATTTAGACTGATTACATTTGTCAGTTGAAATTTGATTCCATCATAGCCCCTTACAACTACACCAAACTCATACCGTGCAAATTCCATGGGGGTAGTGATCTCTGACATATCCTGTTATACTCTCTTCAACAGCTGCCCTCCATGCTTCAGCTGTTGGATTGGCCTCGTGTGTACCAGGGTCACTTGCTTCCTACAATAAGTCCAAATATTAACATCAAAATTCACTTTTATTCGGGCCAAGCCAGGTTCGTAACTTGCTGGAGAGAGAGACACACTTTCAGATAAATAAAAGCAACATTTATAAAAGTAACAATGACCTCACCTTCCGCAAGTGGTCATAATGAAAGCTTTTTTGACTTCTGGGATCATGAAACGTGCCATCAGGAAGTTCACCATGTTTAGTCACCAATACCTTTAAAATATGTACAATAGGAATAAAAATTATTTTATTTAACATAATAAATTACTTCTATAGATTTACAGGGCTCAAAATAATGGCAGGTTAGTGGTCACTCATGATGACTGGCCAAATAAATGTTAGCTTGGTCATTCATGTACCTTGTTTCTGGCCAGTCAAATATAATGGAATTAATTAGTTACCCTACTGTCTTTTAGTTTTTAACTTGTGAATGCGGAAGCAATGAATGAGTGGGGCAAATTTCAATCACTTGGTTGTAGTGAAAACTATTTCTAGTATATTAACCATTCAACACTGGTGATATTAGTGCAAATGGCAAATCTTCATTGGGTAAATACATTTCTGAGACTTGAACTATCAAACAATTGGTTTGAAGCTCAGAATCATACCACTGCACCATCTCGACCACTGTGGTTTTTACAGTGTATAAAGACATGTGACCCTCCACAGGATTTCGGGTAAAAAGGCGATGACACAGACAGACAAGCAAGCAACAGCAAAGGTAAGATTTTAATTTTAATATTTTAGTGGTCACTAGTTTGATGTAGCACTGGATACTACATCAAACTAGTGACCACTAAAATATTAAAAGGTGGCTCCATTGTAATTTCGGGCGTACTCGACTATGACAAACTTTGGGTCATAACTTTTTCGGCTTTAACCCTTTGGTGACGGCTCTTGCAAATATCGTTCCATATGAAACAATGATGTATTTGTTGTTATGACAATTTTTTACACATTACATAACCAATATCCCCCGAAAAATAGTCTACGATAGTAGCTGATCAATTTCAATCCATATTGCAATCCATATACCTCATTGGCCAGTTGAAATTTGCCATAAGCGTGAGCCATACGAGAAAGCAGGTTGTTTTCAAAACGGTGTCTTTGAGCAAGCATCCACGCGTGTATTTCTCGGCTGCAGAAGTTGTGGAAATTTGCCCCGAGGTGACAGTGAATCGAAAAGTGATATTGATACAGGAGGGATTTCCAGTGGAGAAGAGTTCAAAATGAAATTGGACCAAGGACTGGAAAAAACGGCACATGATAGTCGATGTCCATGATAGTGAAGCTCATACTCCCGTTTGACCACCAACTATCATGCACTATCATTGACTATCATTCACTTTGAACATGTTCAAATTCTCCATGATAGTCGATGGTAGTTTTTCCCGTTTGACCACGCGGCGCATGATAGCTCATGATAGTTGATGATAGTTAGGTGAGTTATACTATCATGCACCATTTGACCAGGGCTTAAAGTGCCTTTAACGCTTAGCCAATTTCTTTTTTCTCAAAAGTAGACATTGAAAATAAGCCATAACAACCAGAATAATGGGATTTGAAGTTATTCTCGATTTTTAAAACGCGATAGAAATCACAAACCGTGTCTTAAGTGGACTGGCACTAGTCAGAGCTGTGACATCGACCCAGTATCTCATCTACACGCGCACAACAAAGAAGAAGGGAATCGGAGTGAATTCAACGCGAGTTATTCGCGTTTCTGGCTGATTATTTGAACCTAAATGTCAACGAGAGCAAAAGGCCTTTTCGGCCATGACGTAAAACGGGTTCTTATATGGTATTTTTTTTAAATTCGGGGAGATACTCCCACGTGTAAGCTATGTATGTATGTCCCGCGGGAAAGGGTATGGTTTTTGAGGTGTTCAGTCCAGCACTGTACGGATTCCTTAAATTTTACATAAATCAAGGCAAAAATACAGAAAAATCAATTCAAAATGTGTTCAGAGCTTTCGAATGTTAATATTTCAGAGAAATGACTTTTTTTTTATCGAACGCTTGATATTTTAGTGTACCATTCCACCTCATTTTTACCCTTTTGTCACGCGATACATCTCGTGACAAAAAGGGTAATGAGAAAGAAAAATTATTGAAGATTTCTGTGGTTAGAAAATGTAATGTTATATTAAAAAATTTTAAAAACAAAGATTTCAAATTCTTGAGAAAAAAAATTGATATTGATATTTAAGTTTAAAAAAACCCATGATGTTTAAAATATTGAATTAAGTTCGATCTCCTGACAGATAGAGAATTTAAAAAAGGACCGACAGATGAGTCTTGTTTCGTTTATCGGTTGCTAGGTGGATCAGCTTTCTCCCATTCACTTCACTTATCCACTTCGTGCCATGTGGCACATAAGGCCTCAACACTGTCCCTCCAACCAGCTCTGTCAGCCGCTGCGATCTGAACCTCACCCCAGTTCTTCCATCCAGCCTTTTCCCTTTCTCCCTCTGCCGTCCTTCTCCATGTTGTCTTTGATCTGCCCCGTTTTCGTCGCCCTTCTGGAGTCCAGGTTAATGCAATCCTGCAGTCATTGTTTGGGTCTTTCCTCATGATGTGGCCGATGAATTTCCATCTCCTCCTTCGCACGTCCTCACTGAGCTTTTCCATCTCAGCCATCTGCAGGACTTCTTTGTTTGTAATTCTATCCTGCCAGCGTATCTTAAATATCCGCCTAAGACATCTGCTTTCGAAGACATCGATTTTATCTTCACCACTTTTGTTCATCTTCCACGTCTCGCAGCCATACATCAAGACTGGCGTCACCAGTGTCTTATAAAGCCTGACTTTGGTTCGTCGACTGATGCTTTTGCTGCTCCAGATCTTTTTCAATCTCAAGAATACCCCTCTCGCTTTAACTACTCTGTTGTGGATGTCTTGCGTGCCTCCGCCTTCTCTGGAAACTGTAGCTCCCAAATACACAAATCTATTGGCATCCTTTATTCCTTGGCCATTCACTTCCACTGCATCGTTGCTCCGCGAATTTATTCGCAACAGTTTACATTTGTCCACATTAAATTTCAGTCCCACCCTTTCTGCTTCATGGGGAAACTTATCGATCTTGGTCTGAATGTGTTGCTTGGTCAATGATAAAAGGGCTATATCATCCGCAAAGTCGAGATCCTCAAGCTTTGTGGTGAGCTTCCACCTTATTCCGGTGTTTCCCTCTTGCAATGTGTTTCTCATTACCCAGTCGACGACTAATAGGAATAGTAAGCCTGACATGTTACAGCCCTGCTTCACTCCTGTTTTGATCTTAAACCACTCCGTTGTGTTCTGTCCATCTACTACCGCACATTCAAAGTCCTCATAGAGTGTTTTCACCATGTTGATTATCTTGGATGGTATGCCGTAGCTTCTCATAATCAGCCATAGACTATCCCTGTGGACTGAATCAAATGCCTTCTCGAAGTCTATGAAATTAACGTACAATGATGATTGCCACTCTATTGACTGTTCGATGATATTTCTTAATATGAAGATTTGCTCAGTAGTCCCTCTGCCTGGTCGGAAACCCGCTTGTTCCTTTCTGAGCTTCGACTCTACTCCAGTTCGTATCCTGTCGATCACAATTCTCCCCATGATCTTACTGACAACTGACAGCAGCGTAATTCCACGCCAGTTTTTACATTCCTTCAGATTTCCTTTTTTCGGCAGTTTGACAATCAGTCCTTTCCTCCATTTTCCTGGTGTCTTCTCTTCTCTCCACACTATGTCTATGATCTCCTTGACTTTAGTGGTAGCATAGTCAATGTCAGCTTTAAGCAGCTCTGCTTGTATGTTGTCGATACCTGGCGCTTTTCCATTCTTCAGGTGCCCTATTGCCTTCCTTACTTCGGCTCTATTTGGTTCAGATGTCGCAATTTCTTCTATTTCATCCGGCAGTTCTATCTCCATTTCACTTGCTGGGTTACTAGGGTTCTCTCTATTTAGTATCTCGGTAAAGTGCTCCAAACATCGTTTGGTTTTACTTTCTTCATCGTTAAGGGTCTTGCCGTTTTTGTCCATTACTGCAGAACTCTGCCTTGGCCTCTCATTGCTCAATACTTTGGTCAGGGTATACAGTGTCTTCATGTGTTGTTGCTTAGCCGCATTTTCCGCTTCTTCTGCAATCTCTTCAGTCCATCTTCTTTTATCCACCCTAACCTGTCTTTTAACTTCCCTATCCTTCTCTCGGTATTCATTTTGCCATCTTTGTTTTAGTCTCTCTGATCTTGCACCGACTATCTTCTGCTTGATGGCTTTCCTTTGGTCTATAAGAGTCCAAGTTTCCTGACTTAACCATGGCTTGTTTTTCTTTTTCTTGTACCCTAGCACCTCCTCTGCTGTTTTAATATAAGCTTTTTCCATTATCTCTCTTTTCCTTTCCACTTCTTCATCTTCTTCGTCGGTCATTGGCTCTTCTATTTCTAGAACCTGGAATCTGTTCCTTAGCTGTATGCTGAACCTTCTGCATATATCATTGTTTTGGAGTTTGTGTGTGTCAAACTTCTTCCTAGTGCTCTGATGGTCAATCGTACAAGGTAATGGTCGCTGGCCAGATCTGCTGACCTCATGGCCCTGGTGTCTATCACTGAGGTTCTAAATTTTCTGTTTACCAGAGTATGATCTATCTGGTTTTTTGTTCTTCCATCTGGCGACACCCATGTCTGCTTGTGAATTTCCTTGTGTGGAAATATTGTTCCAGTGATTACCATCTCATTAAAATCGCAGAAGTCTTTAAGTCTTTCTCCATTATCATTAACTGTGCCCATTCCGTGTCGTCCCATTACTCTTTCAAGGCCGTTGACAAGGTTTCCTACCTTCGCATTCATATCTCCAGTGATGATTAACATGTCATGCTTGTGTACCTGCTCGACTACTTCTTGTAGATTCCCGTAGAACTCGTCTTTTGTTTGCTCATCAGCATCATTGGTTGGCACGTACACATGTATTATTGTAAGCTTGCTGAATTTAGGGTAATTGTGAAGAACAGCTCCCCTCCACCGACTGTCGGTCAACTGTCGGCCAACAGTCGGCCAACTGTTGGTCAACAGTCGGCCGACTGTTGACCAACAGTTGGCCAACAGTCGGCCAACTGTTGGCCGACAGTCGGCCAACTGTCGGCCAACTGTCGGCCGACAGTCGGCCAACTGTCGGCCAACTGTCGGCCGACAGTTTTTTCCACGGTGTAAACCATCTGTCGGCCGACAGACGGCCGACTGTCGGTAACCTGTTGGTAATCTGTCGGTAATCTGTTGGTAATCTGTCGGTACGTTGTCGGTACGTTTTTGGATAGAAATTGTCTTAAATACTATGAGATTTATCAAATATTGTCAGGAAAAAATAAGTTAAATTATATAACCTCACTGTTCTTTTTAGTTCCAGCATAAATCCTCGGAGATTTTCTTTATTTTCCAACGATCGGTTTTCGGCATGGTTGAAAGAGACAGTGGCAGGGCTCTCACCTTCCGAGTACCTAACCGAACAAGAGAAACCCTGGTAACCGGACTGATACAGCACTTCGTAGAACCTGGAACCCTGATTATTTCTGACAAGTTTTCGCCTTACCTCAACTTAAACAACGTCGGTCTTGGCTTCGCTACAGTACAGTGTACAGTACCGCCTGAAACTATTGACCCATTTGCCGCGGTTTTGCCTTGGCCAAACTGCAGATCGATGCCGCAGTCTCGCCTTGGTAATGACGTGGCATGCTGAAATTTTACCACAGTTTCACCTCGGCTTTCCACGTTATTGGACGCGGCAATAAACGGTAAGCCGCGGTAGAGTTGAATAGGCTATTGTTGTTTTTGTTTTCAAGTTCATTAACTTCAATAGAAAAATGATTTTGAAATTATCACACCTCGAGCGAGTGTGATTTTGTCAGCGTGAACAAAAGCTTTCGAGAAGGTTTGTTGGCAGTCGGCATGATCTTCTGTGTAATAAAAGTATCAGCAAATATATTTTGCTAAACTATAGACTACAAAATGTGGAAATAAACTTATCAAAATCTCGCTCGCTTCGATGTCTGATAGGATATTCGTGAGTAAATAAAGATTGATGATGATGATCATGTCGCTCGGCTGAATAAGGGTTATATCCAAGTGAATTGCTTTCCGTGAAGGAAGAAAATATTATTTTCTATTAATCTTTCGGTTTCTATGAGTGAAATATACTATGTGTTGAAAATGTTTTTCAAAGGAAATGGGCTCCGACCGGCTTCGCACGGACATATGCAGATTCAGAAAAAATACAATTTTTCATGTCATATCATCCATCCTGCTGATCCGAAACTGAACAAAATCTAAAATGGTCTGAAATTGTTTTGATGCTTCGAATGAAATTTGATCCCGTTTCAGAACTTGTTGTCTAGCATGTGACCAAAATCTGCCCAACGTTATCGCGGTAAAATCTTGAGGACGATTTGATACACGCAACGACGGTCAGCCTGATTTCATGAATTTCTTCAAACGATACACAGTTCATGTAAATGACAAATTAGCTTCAACGTGGTCTGTCAATGCACTGTTCATTTTCTTGGAGGCGGACTGTGGATGTAGTTCTTCGACGTTTCAACGTAACGTTTACAATAAAGTGAGTTTCCTATGAAATATTTGTAATTCATTGACATACAAGAAAACTATTCATCACATCAACCAACCAGTTTTTGGAGGCGGAATGAAGGCACAAAACGGTGGTTTTAAATCAAGCAAGCATAAGTGAGCGTAAAAGTATGGATACTGAAAGTGAATAGGATTCAGTTTACAAAAACAAAACAAATCTTCACGAAACAAGAGTCAAAATGATGTCGAGTTGTGGGTAATTGTGAAGAACAGCTCCCCTCCACCGACTGTCGGTCAACTGTCGGCCAACAGTCGGCCAACTGTTGGTTAACAGTCGGCCGACTGTTGGCAACAGTCGGCCGACTGTTGGCCGACAGTTGACCAACAGTTGGCCAACAGTCGGCCAACTGTTGGCCGACAGTCGGCCAACTGTCGGCCGACAGTTTTTTCCACGGTGTAAACCATCTGTCGGCCGACAGACGGCCGACTGTCGGTAACCTGTTGGTAATCTGTCGGTAATCTGTTGGTAATCTGTCGGTACGTTGTCGGTACGTTTTTGGATAGAAATTGTCTTAAATACTATGAGATTTATCAAATATTGTCAGGAAAAAATAAGTTAAATTATATAACCTCACTGTTCTTTTTAGTTCCAGCATAAATCCTCGGAGATTTTCTTTATTTTCCAACGATCGCGCCCCGTCCGCCATTTTGGAATTTTTAACTTTGCCCCAATCCCTCTCAAATAAATAACAACATTAGAGTGACGGGAAACATTATGTTGATTTACATGACATACCATACCATAAGGGCTCGCTATGAATTATAGGGCGATTCGAAACGTGCTCAAAGTTGCTCGTCGTTTTTGTGAAATTAAGCTAAGTTAAGTTTAAAACAGTGGAGATGTTAGCAAGATTGTGGTCTTTTCGATGATTGATGGATGATATGTAAGTATTAAAAGATAACGTTTGAGTCCGAGATACGATGCAAGCTTTGTACTAGTCTTTCGGCAAGTTTATTTCAGTCATGTAAGCGCCATGTTTTAGTTTTCATAGTACATTTTACTGTCGGTTAGCTGTCGGTCATCTGTGTTGACCGACTGTCGGTGACCTGTCGGTCAGCTGTCGGCCATCTGTCGGTAATTTGTCGGTTAACTGTCGGCCAACAGTTGACCGACAGTCGGTGGAGGGGAGCTGTTCTTCACAATTACCGAATTTAGAGTAGAATCTTGCCTTTATTATTCTCTCATTGATTGGTGACCAGCCGATTAAAGCCTTTGTTGCTTCTTGAGTCATCATAATCGCCACACCCTGCATGTGTTGGTCATCATCTCGTCCTGAGTAAAGTACTGTTTCGCCTGAACTCATCTTCATTCTTCCTACTCCTACCCATCGGCACTCACTGATTCCCATAATTTCGATCTTTGTCTGGTTCATCGCTCTCGCAACTTGTGCCGCTTTCCCTGCAGCATACATAGTTCTCATGTTCCAATTTCCTATTCTAAGCGGAGTCCTCGGGGTCACTAGTGGTTTGGTCAGCTCCTGGGCATCCTCTCGGCTTTGGCCCAAGGGCGTCATGCTCTGCTTACCTAAGCAAGGTACCACAGTAGCTCCAAGAGAAGGTTGATTTCTAGTGTTTACGGTTTCTGTAATCAGCTTGATTTTAAGGGGGTGGGTGATTGGCCCACCGCCCAACCCCCAACCTGGAGGACCAGGGGCTGTTCTTTGTCTGGTCTCTACCCCTCGACCAATCCGGCATGGTTAAACCTGCCAGGGACCGAAGTCCCAGCCGGCACAGCTCTTTGGGTCATTGAGACACCCAAGCCTCACCACCACGACAAGGTGCCAGCCCATTCACAGCATGCGCTAAATCTGGTAGCATGTCGGTGTTGTTTTGCTCTAATATCTTCTTGTTCTTCATTATTTAGAGGTTTGATATTCAGAAGAGCCTGATAAATGTTTTTTTTTTAAGGAGAATCATCTCTGCAGGAATTCCTGTGACTTTTGGTTTGACCTCAGTTGAATTTGATCCCTTTATATGTCTATTGTTCAGTCGGTTTTCACGCTTTTTTAAATCTACACAGTGGCACATAAAAGCTTGTTTTCACTCAGTTCTATAATAATTATATTGGACCCTAGTGGAAAAATATATTAGAGTATTTTGACCGTGAAGGATGTTGTTGTTCTCTTGCGATTTTTGGCATGCTGCGCCGCGCTGTCAATTATTGCAAAATACAAAGTTAGTCCATTCTCTTTTGGTTGCTCTTACACCAAAGTTTTACTGTAGAATGCATCCATGGACTATTTTCTTCTATGCGTTTCTCTTAATTGATTTCGTTTTACCATGGCTGCTAAGATTCCATGATAAACACCCAATGTACTTTGCCACCTACACTGTACGGGCACTTTTCCTAGTAACGGAAGTGAAATACACAGCTCAATTTCCAGTAAATATTGCAACTTTTGAAATGAATTTCTTCAACTTGGGGCAGGAATATCCTAAAAATAAATGCATTTTGAGAAATTATGCGTAGTTTACTCCATGTATACAAATTTTGAGCGCTTTTGAAAATTCAAAGTTTTTGCCTGGGCAGGTACCTTAATAAATCTTATTATTATTATTATTATTATTAAAGGCAGCCCTATAACACCGGTCGGTTTGCAAGGCCTACAACTCTTCAAAACGCTGGCTACGTCCCTGATGTTCATAAACAAAACTGCTCATCAGCTTCATCTGCGCTCAGATTACAACAAAGTTACCTTAAAAGTTTGAAAATTAAGTGGATTTGTACAGTCTACAGTTGATATTTCACTATTGTTGTGTGCCACCCTGGCCAATAGGTTGTGAAACAAAAGGTTCTGTTCTTCAATGGGTGGTATATTGGAATAACAAAAATAGTTTGACATCAATGTTTGTAAACAGGGAATATTGCTATAGGCAGTGGAAGGTGGAAGATAGGTCATATTTATACTCTGTACTCACCTGTTCATCTGCACCTTCAAGTTTCACTGGTGTGAACTGTTCCTTGTTGTAGTCAGAGAAAGAACTACCAACAAAACAATAAATGTTACAAACAAAAGATCAAAGATCCTACAAAGGTTATTAATATTACCATTTAATGCTGCAGGTCTAAAACTTTGATCTCACACTTACAAACCAATTTCTCAAATGAGCTACGTTTGAGAGAAAAATGTATTAATGTAAGACATAACACCATATAAATAAAGCAACAATAAATGTACTTGTTGCGAATTTGACTATTTTGAAGAGAAAAACCCTGGGAGAAGGTTGTCTTATTATATTTGAGGAAAAAGTGATTAAATGTTCATATTTATCTTTGTGATGTTTACAACTTAGTGCTCACCTAAGGTATCAGTATACCCCAAATGACCATCATGCGTTGGCGCTGTTTTACGGTCGGACGTTTAACAAAAACCCCAATAAAGTATATATTTCCTGAAAGCTTAAGAATTGTGGATTACGAATATGTATTCATTTGAAGTAAAAAAATTAACGTGTTTCGAATAAAGCGCTCAATTTCAAAAAGTATATTGGTCCACAAATCGAGTTCGTTTCCGGTCGAAATTGAACAGGAGAAAGCGAAAAACATCGCTACGTGTTCTTGACACCTTTCTCTAACAAACTGTGTCGGGGAATTTTGATTACTTGTCTGGTTAGCTTTTAACACACAGTTAAATTTCGAGGGTTGACAAAACACGTATTCTCTGTACGAAAATACTCATAACTTTCGAACGAGGGAAAAAAATAAAATTCCCCGACACAGTTTTGTTGCCAGACTATTGGAGGACATTCTCTCCAAATGCAGCGAAAAAGGTTGAAAATTTGTTGCAAACGAACTTGAAACGCGCGCTTCATTCGCTGAAATTTTATTTTCGAGAAACAAGGGAAAACATATTTTGGGGCGTTCTTCCGGTCTGATGAGATTAAATACACAAGAGGCGTGAAAATAATTATGCGTTGATTGATAAAGAGAAGGCTCGTCTTACTTTAATTAACAACAGAGTTCGTATCGAATACAAATGACCTCAAATGCGCGCTTCTTATGGCCAGGAGAAGAAAGTTCTCCTCTCACCGATTGTGCTACAAGTAAAACAAGAGTTTATGGCTTCAGTTTTCCCTCCATTTAGCCTCTCTGTGGGATATTCGCCCACATGGATATGCAACCGCGAGCGATTTTCAAGTTGTCCTAATCAGTGATGCGATCCATCACTTGAGACCCGGTTGAGACGAGCGCTTTGGCTCAATTCAGTACCGAACAATTTCCCATTTCGGTATATTCTTACTTGAAAATGCGGACACAGACTGTTATGTTTCTACGGACATTGCAAGATGCAGCTTTCAAATTTCAGGTGAATCTACAAAAACGTCGGCCCTCGTGTTACGCGACTTTTTATACGTACATGTTGACAAACTGTTGACAAACTGTTGACGGCTCTCGATTGGAAATAATTAATGGCGAGAATCGTTTTTTCTTCATAACTTTCTTTAGAAACAATCTTTTTCGTGAAACGTTTTGGGAAATGAAAGGTCTTGATGTAATCTATCTGAAGATAACAAAAAGTAAAATCTTGCAAAATGGTCAAATTAGGGGTATACTGATACCTTAACCCATTGACTCCCAAGTGTTTTGCGTGCTTGTGCATAATTTAAATTTGCAAGTGACATTAAAAACAAACCAAATGTGCAGTAAATATTCTCAAATTGCGGCAGGAATATGTGTGCTGCAAAGCTAATGCTCTCCAGCAAAAATGTTTACAGCTCATCAACCGAGCAAGACTTTTAATTTGCAGCCTGATTTGGGAAAACGTACATTAACGGATCCATTAAATGGCTAATAAAAACGGATAGCAAACGGTAGTTGCAGTATTGCCAGGAGTGTGAAACGTCTCCACTCCGCAAAAGTATGCTTTGATGCATCCTGTTCACTTGCAGCGCATCAGTACGAAAATCCCTTCAAGGGCTTCCTTTATCTCAGATTTGCTGAAGTTGGTGGACAAGTTGATTGACTGTGGGATCCAGTGAAATACTGCTCAGAATCTCCAAAAAGCACGTAAGTCAGGAAAGAACTATCTTAATTTAATAAGTTTAAGGTAAGTGCATGTTTCAATGTTCTGTTCAGGGTTTACCAATAATACAAGGCTGACCTTGTATTTTCAATGAGTTTTCATCTAACCTTATTTCCTCAATTTAGCGCACTTTCTCGAATAAGCGCCCCCTACAATTTAAAATAGAAGTTGATGAAAAGTTTGTGAAACTGCCACCATGGCTTAACAGTAACTCCAGCAGGTTGTAACATTTTAACACGCAACTTTATTACGAGATCCGACAAATCAAACCACTTAACAGACGGGAATGGATATGATGTACGCAATTCGAGCAATAGAAAAGCGGTAATGAGCACGGGAGCCTTTGATTAATTATTGCCATTGTCGAAGCATTCTTTACATTTCTGTGTAAGACTTTTTGTGTAACAATTGAATTCCTGCAAAGACAAATGGTATTGTTCGATTGAAAGGTTGGTATGACAACTGTCAGAGACCTTCGCTTCATTGATGGTGGTGTCACGAGAGAAATTGCGTTGCAAAATAAATATTAAAGACAAGTTTACATGGGAGGTGTAGACAACTACGAGCAGGATCGCGTTTGAGCCACAGTCTTGAAGCTTTTGTTGCGAAGGCGCTGGTCATTTTTCACGCTTGAGGGGAAAAGCCGCGATAATCTAAGGCGGTGAGCTTGTTTACTGGAGCAGAGTATTGCTGAATGACCTGTAATTGCCTTTTGAAAATCATTCACTGTTGTTAAAAGGCGGATGAAACAGTATCATCACAAGTACAATTAGTTTTTCAAAACGTACGAGCAATTGATAAAAAGATAAATGAAATTTTACAGCTACGTAAAAGGTTGTCGTGTGACCTGATATTCGTTAAGCTTGTCTTGGCATGGCTAGGCTATGACAGACTCATTGTCTCACATGCGAGGGGTGAAGTCGCGACAAGAAGATGGCGAGCCACTAGTTTACGAGAGGAAAGCATTGCTTAGTGACCAAATATTTTTGGAATCAGTGGTGCTGTGTCAGTTTTTAACTTTTTAAATATTTGAAAATCGTTAAGAGCTTCAGTCGTCGAAAGGTTGATGGTGCAAGTTATTAGTATGACGACTGATTTGAGAATTTTGCTATGTCAGCGCGAATGGTGCTGTATAAACAAAAATATTACATTTTTTTGCTGATGGGCCACGAGACTTTCGCGTTGAACATCGTGACAAAAATTATAGGCTTTTAATTTCAAGACGAGGAATGATTATCTTCTAAAATTGTAGACGAACTTGTCTGCTTCAGTGGTTTGTGAGAAATTTCGAGAACCATTAAGAATGTAGACGAAAGATAAGATCATCCCATATAATGAGCACTATTTCCGTTGTTTTGTAAAGAAAACAGTGGGTGATTGTAATTGTATGTTTCAAGTTTTGTTTATACTGGTCAAAATGACACGATAGTTAAGTGAACAGAGTTTGTTGTCCGCGAGAAGGATCGCGAAGTCGGCGAGCTATTGTAGTTTAAGAGAGCAGGGTATTGCTTTATGTTGATGTGAATCGTCCTGTGTAGAATGTACTGTAATAATCTTTTTTGGCCAGGCTATGAGCAGACTAATGTTTAATTAACAAGCCTAGCCTAGCAAAGCCTCACGCGAGAGGAGGGAAACTAGCCTTGAGAAGAAGCGCTGGAGAACAAAGCGACCGCCGTAGCCTGCGTAGCTGGCGCTTTTGTTGACGCGCGATGGTAAAATCCCCGGGTGCTGAAGCCATGAATACTAGGGAAAAATAAGAGCGTGACAAAGCCGTCGGTAAATTAATATATTATATATTTACATACTGGATTAGTGGCTTTTAAAATGTTACAGTATATAGACTAAATTAATAACATATTATGCTACGCTTAAAACCTACAGTACCGCCTGAAACTATTGACCCAGTCGCCGCGGTTTTGCCTCGGCCAAACTGCAGATCGACGCCACAGTCTCGCCTCGGTAATGACGCGGCATGCCGAAATTTTACCCCAGTTTCACCTCGGCTTTCCGCGTTAATGGACGCGGCAAGCGATGCCGCGGTAAACAGTAAGCCGCGGTAGAGTTTGAATAGGCTATTGTTGCTTTTGTTTTCAAGTTCATAACTTCAATAGAAAAATGATTTTGAGATTATCACACCTCGAGCGCCGTGATTTTGTCGGCGTGATCGAAAGCTTTCGAGAAGGCTTGTCGGTTGGTCGGCGTGATCTTCTGTGTAATAAAAGTATCAGCAAATAGATTTTGCTAAACTATAGACTACAAAATGTGGAAATAAACTTATCGAAATCTTGCTCGCTTCGACGTCGCGGCTGGATAAAATATCCACACAGATTACAATCTTGTGGAATGTAAACAAATAAGCCTGGCACGTTTTCGCAGACTATTTTTTGCCAGGTTTAAGGTTTATTCCCAGTAAATATTATTTTCTATTAATCTTTCGGTTTCTATGAGTGAAATATACTATGTGTTGAAAATGTTTTTCGAAGGAAATGCGCTCCAACTGGCTTTGCACGGACGTATGCAGATTCAGAAAAAATATCATCCAGCTCCGGCGAGTATCGCAAATCTTTCTTGCCATGACGGCAAAACTTCTAAACAAAATAAAATGATATGTATAAAAATACGGGGTTAGAAGTATAAACGAAAGTTTATTTTTACATGAAAGCGAAAGTTTCCAATTTATTATAAGCGGCGAGACTTTGTCGCGTTCTTAAACAAACATTTTGTCACGCATTGAACATCCAGGCGAGAGTTTCTGCGGCAAATTTCTTCCAAGCGCAATGCTTTTAATTTTTTGGTTTCTGTTTCCCGAGGTGAAATTATTAACTTCAAAGTATTCTATAAAGGATTTAAGACCAGGACTCTGTATCAAATTTATCTCCAAGCTTCAATGTGCACGCGAATGAACAAACGAGTTATGTTGAAGGACTGGAGGTCAGATTATAAACGCTCGATTTCCGCCGTTAGCGAACGAAGAGCTGTGCGGCCGACAATTTCAAAGTTTTTTTTAAGAGGTTAGTGAAACTGTTTGAGAATAGCAATTAATCAGTATTGCTTCTTCTTGTCACCTGTTACGATCAGTTACCGCGACTTACCACGGTTTCCTTCACCGTGGCGTTCGGTCACGATAGTCCAGGACGAGGTTGAGGTTTTCGTCCCACCGCGGTGATTTCGCGGCAAAACCCTTCGGTAAAGACGAGGTTTTGCCGCGGCGCAGTGGGTCAATACTTTCAGGCGGTATTGTAGCCGCAAACATATGAAAAGTTTCATTTTCTGTTTATTTACATTCCAAAAGATTATAATCAGTGCGTGTAAAATTATGAAATATGGGAACTGATGGAAAGTATTCGGCAGTCATTGACGATGTTCGTTTTATTTGTTTTTAATTAAAAATTTTGAACGGGTTGTAACTGCAGATACATGAATTCCGCAGCACCCAAACTAAATTGTAGAAATACAATTTATGTCACGTTGTTGATGTCTGCAATAGAAGGCTTGATCGATCGATCGATGGATCCGCGTCTTTTCTTCCTCTCCTAAGTCACACATGCATGAACAGAATTGGTTGAAATGGGACATGGCTATATCTCTTTTCAAATCCATCCTTCCTCAAACTGCTCCTCGATCGACACCTGCCATCTTGGAAGACGCCGCCACCATCTTGGATACCGTCTGAACCCTCGTACCCTACCCTCACCTAGGCGTTTGCTCCACCGACCCCCCATCCCCACTCCCTGCGACTAACTCCCCACCCTCTCCTCCCTCCAATTCTGTCCCCATGGGTAAGACAGGTGACCATTACATATCGCGGGCTCAACCTCATGAATAATTTAATTCATAATTTAATATGCATTTATTGCATAAATTAATGGACACAGCCCATCAAGCGAGTGCTAATTCGCATATCCATGTCGCTCACTATACTCATTTCATTCCATTCATGAGTAAAAAGGTAATTACAGTACACACAAGCTAATTTGAACACAATCACCCACTGTTTTCTTTATAACTTAACTGAAACAATGGAAAGTGGGCTCAAATGAGATGATCTTATCTTTTGTCTACAAACCAAGATTTAACTGCTCTCAATATTTCTCACAAACCAAGCAGATAAGTTTGTCTCCAATTTTCATTCCTTGTTTCAATCTAAAATCCATTTTCTCCCGAAAGCACGGTGAATTAATTTTCTGTAATACCTCAGGCCGAACTATACACCATAAGACGATAACATTGATCTTTGTCACTGACAACAACATTCCCAGCATTCACGCTGACATAACAAAATGCTCAAGTCACTCATCACTCATACATCTGCACGTCTTAGCAAGTTTCTGTTTACATAAATCTGTGAGTCTGAGCAAGTTTCTGTTTTCCTTTACGGAAAAGAAATGTATTTCACACAAAACAAACAGGACAATATTCATGACCCTGGTGAAATGTAACGTAGCTTGATAAAAAATTTGATCTGAAATATTGCAGCTCGTACAGCCTTGGGAAACGATGTCTGTAACAAACAGACTGACACGGCCGAGTGGAGGTCCGTGGTTAGCTCACAACAAGGGTTGCATCATCTCACCCAGTCTGAATTGAAACTGAAAGCAGATGACTGTTACATGTTATTTTCCCCAGTCTCGTTAAATATTTCGCTTGTTTCTGTTTAACCCATTGGCGCCTGGAGACTTTAAGCGCGCACCTACCCCTAAATACCTGGAGATTTTACGGCATTTGACCGAAATGTGTGAACTGAAAAAATAAACCATATGCGCAGTAAATACAGACAAATAATTAGCTTCTTTAGTACACTTTTATTCCAACTAGACAAGTTGAAAGAACAATTTATAAATACAAAAGGTCATCGGCCTGAATAAATATATCTCATTACAAAACTTGAAAACAGCGATAAAATTTTCTTCACATAACCGCACGCCATTTTAGAAACTCACGAAAGCACAAAGTGAAAGACTTTGCACAAAAGATAAGAATATCTCTAAATACTCTGGTAAAAAGTCGATTTTTATTTTGTTCCACTTGAACTTTCATTAATTCAACGGCTTGGTATTAACGGAGATATTAAATCTTCGTGCAAAAAGCGGTAATTCGAGATGACAAAACTGATTGCGAGTTGCCGTGGCGTAAATCGCTTTCGAAACTAAATAATTTCTACGGCTAAAAAACACTTAGAATTTCTCCTTTTCTCTCGGTGGTATTATTAATAAAACCATTCATAATAAACTCGCCGTAAATACGCAGATCAAATAACACCTCGTGCGAGACTCAAGATTTGTTGTTCATTTGAAAACCTAAAATTCCCGTTAAAGGTGAACAAATGAAAGAAACTTGAAAGAGACTTTGTTTGATATTGATTTTCATTCAGGCCGAAGCCAAGAAACGAATTAAAAAGCGTAAAAATATTTTAATTTCCAAAACATGGAGCCGCCGACCCACCGCCGTTCAATTCGCTGTCAATTTCGTTGCAAAAGTTTTTGATTTTTAGCAATGACTTTTGTAGTCATTTAATAAATCGATCGCTTTAAATATCCTTCCACTAATTCCATCCACATTCAAAGAAATAAAGTACATTACCATTTCGCTTTTAGAAGTCTTGAGAAGATCCATAATTAGTCTGTGAATATTTGTTTTGAAGCGGCCGCTCGATGTCTTCGCAATTCCCGGCCGCCGAAGGAGAGTATAAATCCTTCTCCAGCAAGGTTTCTTCAGTCTGTACTCGGTGATCATCCGTTTTGAAGCCATTTAGAAATTAATTGGTGTTTCTCCTTTTCATTTTCAGCTTCAAAGAGATAATTTTCCGTGTTAAGAAATGAAAACAAGGCCCTGAAAGTTTGTACATTCGCTCACGGACATACAAGGCGCGCCATACTTTTCCTGTTCATTTGATCCGTGCGACATCAAGGCGAAAACCCCTCTTTCTACTACCCCTAGAGTTCTCTAAAAATCTGCGCAAAAGACGGATTTTGATTGGTTTATTTGTCCTCTAAAACAATAGAACAATAGGGGAATCAAAAACTCTCCAGGGAGGGAGGGCAAGTGCATTTGTCAACACGTGTTATTTACGGCCGGTTTGAGCCGGCACGGGTATTTGGGGGTGGTTTTCCGCACGGCCGGTTTGAGCCGGCATGGGCGCCATTGAGTTAAAAAAGCACTTACACGACACGAAAATCAACATTTTCTCTAAAAGTAGGAAGAAATTCTACACAAAGCCTGTGGAAGAGAAATTATCTGGTGGCTAGTTTTAGACTGAATGCGATTGCGTCATGTCAACCGTGTGGAGGTCTGGGCCTAGTCACTACGAAAAAATATCATCCATTTCTTGAAGCGGCCGCCCCATGGGTGTCGGCCGCTTAAAAAAATTCAGCCTAAAACACTAACCGGGTCGGCCCCAAGGCCGCCCAGTTAAAAAGTATGCAAACGAGTTAGGCTCGATTTCCGCCGCTTTCTCGAGTCCGGTCTTCATTCTGGCTCATTTTCCCGAACAGCGGCTGGTAATCAAGCCTACAAATGAGGCTAATGGGCCAATACAATGCCAGATTGACCCTTTCGCCTCGTTTGCATGTCAAACGGCTGACATCTGTAATAACTGCTATTGAAAATGCAGCAAATTATTGCCAAAATTTTGTTTGCTGCGATATTTCATCAAAAGCCCCGAAAAGCCAGGAATTTCATCAAAATTTGCTTGCATTACTTTTGCACAATACTGTACGACTCTTAAAGAGCTTGCCAAATCTCAATCCATTACGAACATCCATTGGACTGATTTTCCCAAGATGTTACAGCCACCATTACTTGACCTTGTTCTGAAGACTTCGTTGCGAATTAGAGAAAGTCATGCCAAAGGCTCAAAAAATACCTCAGTAAGTATAGAAAATCGCACAAAGAACAAGTCCAAAATTTTTGTTGTGTTGGCCTCGCGGAACATGCACACTTCACAGGCATTTCAGGTGTCAATGGGTTAAAAACAATAAACACAATCTTGAGTGACGGTCTGGTGGGGTGGCCTATATTTAATATTGGATTCAGTTGTTTTTGAGAAGAAATGTTTTGATTCAAAATTCAGATACATGTATTTACAGTACCGCTCAGAATTAACCTAACAGGGAACGCTGAACGGAACGCGTTCCGTATCCCTTCCATTTGCGTTCCCTGTATCCGTTCTGTATCCGTTCCGTATCCATTCCGTATCTGTTTCATCTCCATTCCTTAGTTCTTCTTGTGCGGGAATAAACCAAATATTCGGTAATTGTGAACAAGAGCTCCCCAAGCAATACATTACTACACAATCAACCATTTCTTCGATCGTATCACCAAATCTGGAATGTTTACGAACGCAAATGAGCAAAATGAAAAACACTCAAATTCGATCGCCATATAATGCATTGCAAACCCCATGTGGCACTATTTAAAAACAACTCTGATTCGTTATTTGCTAAACAATTACCGCAATCCGCCAATGAAAAATGGGATTAGAAGTCGAACTGAGACTAGTACCCAGGACGGTGTAGAGAGCCTGGTTGTTTTAATATTCGCTCGAGCTGTTTTCGATGAAAGCGAGGGATTTCTCGATTGTTTTGGAAGGTAAATAGCCTGAAAATAGCCTACAAAGTTTCTAGAAATCTTGGAAATCAATAGGAATACTTGTATTAATTAAAAATTAAGTTTAAGCAAATCTTTCAGTGTTGCGCAGGATTTTTCGGTTTTTTCGGAATTGTGCGGGTTTGACCGAAACCTGTCAGAAGCCCTGTTTATAGCGTTCCCTTAGCGTTCCTTTAGCGTTCTCTTAGCGTTCTCTTAGCGTTCCGATAACGCGTTCCCTGTTAGGTTAATTCTGAGCGGTACTGTAATAATACATGAGCATCAACCACATTTTGATGAACAAAATGTGGTAGCATTTTTTGATGCGAACGATCCACAACTCCCATAAGCTTAAAGGGTCCCTCTCAACCAGTGTGCTTTGTGCGCCAATATTCTTACGGCGACCATTTTCGGGTGCCGCGAAAATGGCGGTTTGGAGTTAAAAACTACTTTTTTCAGGATTCTTGCCTTGTTCTGGCTACAAAAAGCAGTTAGACGACCCAGGTTAGTATAATTTCAAAAGTATGGCACACATTAGCCCCACGAGAGATCGAGTTCCTCGGATGAAAATAATAACACGCGACCGCAAAGGACACTGGTTGAGAGGGACCCTTTAAGCTTACACAGTACCGGCCACGGGAATAGCAGCATTGCATGTGCGTAAAATGCGTGTAAAGATGCCATATTGCATGCAATTTACGCGTGCGTTACCTGCGAGTAATAGAAAAATACACGCAGATACACACAAATGCGTGTAAAAAAATACACGCAATTTCTCAGAAAGTGCGTGTAAATTTTACACGTAGAGGTTGGGTCTAACTCATTAAGTGTATGTATTTTTTATCGGGAGACAAAACAAGTACCGCGGTGTACGTTGTTGACAGGAAACTCCGAAGCAATTTAAAGCAATTCTTGTGAACGGAAATTTTGAAAATTGAACGACTTCAGTTGTATAAATACAGTATAAACTTGGCACACCAACGGTAAAGTCAGTATTTATTTTATAGACCGGTCTTTTGACTTTCAGTCGCTGAAGCTAGATTTCTAAGGTTTTTATTCGCAGGAATTCCGGGGATTCGCGCTCTAATTACATGTGCCTGTACGCATGTCGATGTTCACAACTCGGTAATTGTGAAGAACAGCTCCCCTCCACTGACTGTCGGTCAACTGTTGGCCGACAGTTAACCGACAAATTACCGACAGATGCCGACAGATGGCCGACAGCTGACCGACAGGTCACCGACAGTCAGTCAACACAGATGACCGACAGCTAACCGACAGTAAAATGTACTATGAAAACTAAAACATGGCGCTTACATGACTGAAATAAACTTGCCGAAAGACTAGTACAAAGCTTGCATCGTATCTCGGACTCAAACGTTATCTTTTAATACTTACATATCATCCATCAATCATCGAAAAGACCACAATCTTGCTAACATCTCCACTGTTTTAAACTTAACTTAGCTTAATTTCACAAAAACGACGAGCAACTTTGAGCACGTTTCGAATCGCCCTATAATTCATAGCGAGCCCTTATGGTATGGTATGTCATGTAAATCAACATAATGTTTCCCGTCACTCTAACGTTGTTATTTATTTGAGAGGGATTGGGGCAAAGTTAAAAATTCCAAAATGGCGGACGGGGCGCGATCGTTGGAAAATAAAGAAAATCTCCGAGGATTTATGCTGGAACTAAAAAGAACAGTGAGGTTATATAATTTAACTTATTTTTTCCTGACAATATTTGATAAATCTCATAGTATTTAAGACAATTTCTATCCAAAAACGTACCGACAACGTACCGACAGATTACCAACAGATTACCAACAGGTTACCGACAGTCGGCCGTCTGTCGGCCGACAGATGGTTTACACCGTGGAAAAAACTGTCGGCCGACAGTTGGCCGACTGTCGGCCAACAGTTGGCCGACTGTTGGCCAACTGTCGGCCAACAGTCGGCCGACTGTTGACCAACAGTTGGCGGACTGTTGGCCGACAGTTGACCGACAGTCGGTGGAGGGGAGCTGTTCTTCACAATTACCCACAACTCGACATCATTTTGACTCTTGTTTCGTGAAGATTTGTTTTGTTTTTGTAAACTGAATCCTATTCACTTTCAGTATCCATACTTTTACGCTCACTTATGCTTGCTTGATTTAAAACCACCGTTTTGTGCCTTCATTCCGCCTCCAAAAACTGGTTGGTTGATGTGATGAATAGTTTTCTTGTATGTCAATGAATTACAAATATTTCATAGGAAACTCACTTTATTGTAAACGTTACGTTGAAACGTCGAAGAACTACATCCACAGTCCGCCTCCAAGAAAATGAACAGTGCATTGACAGACCACGTTGAAGCTAATTTGTCATTTACATGAACTGTGTATCGTTTGAAGAAATTCATGAAATCAGGCTGACCGTCGTTGCGTGTATCAAATCGTCCTCAAGATTTTACCGCGATAACATTGGGCAGATTTTGGTCACATGCTAGACAACAAGTTCTGAAACGGGATCAAATTTCATTCGAAGCATCAAAACAATTTCAGACCATTATTTTAGATTTTGTTCAGTTTCGGATCAGCAGGATGGATGATATGACATGAAAAATTGTATTTTTTCTGAATCTGCATATGTCCGTGCGAAGCCGGTCGGAGCCCATTTCCTTTGAAAAACATTTTCAACACATAGTATATTTCACTCATAGAAACCGAAAGATTAATAGAAAATAATATTTTCTTCCTTCACGGAAAGCAATTCACTTGGATATAACCCTTATTCAGCCGAGCGACATGATCATCATCATCAATCTTTATTTACTCACAAATATCCTATCAGACATCGAAGCGAGCGAGATTTTGATAAGTTTATTTCCACATTTTGTAGTCTATAGTTTAGCAAAATATATTTGCTGATACTTTTATTACACAGAAGATCATGCCGACTGCCAACAAACCTTCTCGAAAGCTTTTGTTCACGCTGACAAAATCACACTCGCTCGAGGTGTGATAATTTCAAAATCATTTTTCTATTGAAGTTAATGAACTTGAAAACAAAAACAACAATAGCCTATTCAACTCTACCGCGGCTTACCGTTTATTGCCGCGTCCAATAACGTGGAAAGCCGAGGTGAAACTGTGGTAAAATTTCAGCATGCCACGTCATTACCAAGGCGAGACTGCGGCATCGATCTGCAGTTTGGCCAAGGCAAAACCGCGGCAAATGGGTCAATAGTTTCAGGCGGTACTGTACACTGTACTGTAGCGAAGCCAAGACTTTCATTCTAGCCACCTTAATTTCAAAACTCCTTTCCAGAAAGAAATACAGTGGCCAATCTAGAAATGAAGAGATGTAAGACGTCTTGTGAAAACTTAAGGTATCAGTATACCCCAAATTTGACCATTTTGCAAGATTTTACTTTTTGTTATCTTCAGATAGATTACATCAAGACCTTTCATTTCCAAAAAGTTTCACGAAAAAAGATTGCTTCTAAAGAAAGTTATGAAGAAAAAACGATTCTCGCCATTAATTATTTCTAATCGAGAGCCGTCAACAGTTTGTCAACATGTACGTATAAAAAGTCACGTAACACGAGGGCCGACATGTTTGTAGATTCACCCGAAATTCGAAAGCCGCATCTTGCAATGTTCATGTTCATAGAAACATATTAAGAGACTGTGTCCGCGTTTTCAAGTAAGAATATACCGAAATGGAAAATTGTTCGGTAAGAATTGAGCCGAAGCACTCGTCTCAACCAGGTCTCAAATGACACCGGATCGCATCACTGATTAGGACAACTGAAAATCCCTCGCGGTTGCATATCCATGTGGGCGAATATCCCACAGTGAAGCTAAATGGAGGGAAAACTGAAGCCATAAACTCTTAATTTACTTGTAGCACGATCGGTGAGAGGAGAACTTTCTTCTCTAGCCATAAGAAGCGCGCATTTGAGGTCATTTGTATTCGATACGTACTCTGTTTAATTAAAGTAAGACGAGCCTTCTCTTTATCAATCAACGCATAATTATTTTCACGCGTCTTGTGTATTTAATCTCATCAGACCGGAAGAACGCCCCAAAACATGTTTTCCCCTGTTTCTCGAAACTAAAATTTCAGCAAATGAAGCGCACGTTTCAAGTTCGTTTGCAACGAATTTCCAACCCTTTTCGCTGTAATTTGGAGAGAATGTTCTCCAATAGTCTGACAAAAAAACTGTGTCGGGGAATTTTAATTTTTTTCCCTCCTTCGAAAGTTATGAGTATTTTCGTACAGAGAATGCATGTTTTGTCAACCCTCAAAGTTTAACTGTGTGTTAAAAGCTAACCAGACAAGTAATCAAAATTCCCCGACACAGTTTTTTAGAGAAAGGTGTCAAGAACACGTAGCGATGTTTTTCGCTTTCTCCCGTTCAATTCCGGCCGGAAACGAACTCGATTTGTGGACCAATATACTTTTTGAAATTGAGCGCTATATTCGAAACACGTTAATCTTTTTACTTAAAATGAATACATATTCGTAATCTACAATTCTTAACTTTCAGGAAATATATACTTTATTGGGGTTTTTGTTAAACCTCCGACCGTAAAACAGCGCCAACGCATGATGGTCATTTGGGTATACTGATACCTTAATGAAGCGATAAGCTGTGTAAGTAAACTTTTTTAATTTACTTGCAAACGATCTAAAATTCAAAGTGAATAACATTTTATGCCTACAGCTTTATGTACTTTCCTCCGTGAAGAAATACTTGCACTTCGCGTGTATAACAAAAGGTTTTGATCCTTCGTCAGAATACTTGCAATTCATGTGTAATTGAGATGCGTGTAAAAGTTTGTGTACAATTTTACTTGCGCGTAACACACGCGTAAAGCCGCCATATTGCACGCATTTTACACGCGTGTAAGTGCTGCTATTCCCGTGCCCTGTACTGTAACTTCATGAATAAACACATGTACTAACCTTGCAGCTTTAGTCTTCAGCAAACTGTCATTATTTAACAAAATGCGAACGTCTGTGAGGAAGAAAAAAACATTTTCACGATTGAGAAAAATTAAAAATTAAAAAAATATTCATACATAAATTCACAGGTAGCCAAAGCTTTTATTAGAAACGACTGAAAATTATACTATGGACCTCTTAGGCCATGTTGTGTAACGATTATCACACATTGAAGATATAAATTTTGCATTTAATTACTATTAAGGACATTCGAGCCCATTGTCACTGTGCATCCTTACTGAATCCAGCGTGCGCGCTGAGAATGGGACTGGACAAATATAGTGCTGGAGGCTGTTTCAATAACTGGCAAGGATTTTACTCTCTTGGATGCATGGTGACCCCTGTTTTTCTTTTCATATATCACTTCCTTTACTGATTCTCTCCAATTTAACAAAAAAAATCTGAACGTGAGAAGTTTTGATTATTTCGCTTTTTCTACTCATTTGCGATCAAATTTTACTATGAATGTGGGTGTTCATTACATACAAGTAGCAAGTACAAGGCTGCTGCCTAACGGGCGCCCGGTCGCCTGGGGCGCCTAGATTACTAGCTTGGGCGACTAAATTTCTGTGCAGGGAGCCCACACGGGCACCTAACATTTCCACAGTAATGGCCGCAGTTTGAACTTTCCCCTGCAAGTTTGGTTCCATTCCTTGGGCTGTAAGTTAATATGGAACCATCCATCGATTCGCCAAGAAGCCAAATACAATCATTTTCCACATTTAAAGCATCAAAACATCCTGTAGTTTATCATGAGATACAAAACATTTGCGACATTTGCGATGTTATGTTACCGTAAGCAGTTGGGGACTGGGTCAAAGATGAATCTCCCAAATATGGAAAAGCAAAATTATGGGATGTTGCTCGTGTTGTTCGCTTCGAACATGTTGGAATGTTTAGTAAATGTGGTCGTGAGTTGCGAAGTAAATGTTTGACGCGGATGGGAAGCAGTTCAACACAATCGACTGACCTCGAGGACGTGCTTGATGATAGATCAACACTGCAATATTTTTTTTAACTGCAAAGTTTGCTTCAGAAATGTCAGAGGATTGAAACTTGGTCATGGGTTTGTGTGTTTTACTTCTTGCTTTAAATAAAGCTGCATTGTTTTATAATTATTATTGCAAGTGTTTGTTGCTTGCATTCTTTGCCGCTCGTTTCCACGTGTGCACAGCGCTTTTTCCCCGCTAAATTGTCAATGGTTTGGCGAGGTTTGTCTGACTTTTGGCCGACGCGACAACAGTCATGGAGTTTTCACAACAGGTAAGCATTAGAAGTTTCTTTTCTATGCCACTATATTACGGAAGCATATCTAAGCTTCCAGTCTTTAATTTGAAACCCTTTCAAAAGAACTTAATATTTCTTAATTTTTCAACCCAAACTGCAGTGCCTTCATTTGACTGTATTAGCGATGATGTTGAAACGAATCCAGTAAGCTTACTGGCCCCGGGCTTATCGAATTTCAGTTTGTAAATTAACTAGCTAGCGCTCCGGCAGTTTTGCGATATTTCAGTGCCTCTGAACTAAACATTGACTTTGTAACGTCATTCTTCATTTGGTGTTTGTTTAGTAAAGCGCCAATGAGTGAAATCTACATGTATGGCTAAGCTTCACTGCACTGCGAGATGTCCACAATAAAACTGAAATAAATAATTAGCTTGGCCATTTTTTTTTAAGATTGCAATTCATTTTCATCCAGGCTACCTGCAGCCAGATTAATTAAAACAGTTATCAGTAATAAGTTTCAGTGCTCTACTACCATGATTATAAACACATATTTGTGTTTCCTTTGATACACATCTAGGTTTTTTGGGATTAACTGGCTGACACTCAGAATTTTCCCTTACTTGTTTGATGTATAAAATAGCTAAAGTTATACCAAGGTAATACAAGGTTCTTCCCTGTACAGAAATTGCAAAGGTGAAAAATATCTGTTGAGATTCAAAATGACCTAAATATATTGAGTAATTTGATTGTTGATATAATAAGACCTGTTAAGTGACTTAAGAGAACTGTTTGTACATGTAGTTATAAAAAAGTAATGTTGTATTAAATTATGACATACATGTATGTATTGTCATTTTGAGTAAATTGTTATTCTCATTAACATGGTTTATGAAAGCCCACAAATAGAGATCAATAAGGTACAAGATGAAACATCACAGGATAGGGACAAATGGACAATGTTTTGTGCCTGGACCTAAATTTAAGGCGCGAAGGTCTGGAAAAAATGTTTTGGGCTCCTAAAAATGTGACTCGGGCTCCTAACTTTTCATTTTGGGAGCCCAAAGGGCTCCCTAAAATTTATCTTAGGCAGCAGCCTTGAAGTAGTTCATTACGTACAATTAGCCTTCTGTAAGGCTAATTGTACCTGAAGGAAAAATGTCAGTCAGCTGCAAAAATATACTCAATAGGCCTATTTGCATTGAAATCAACACATCCATCTTATCTAGAGTTCTCCACTTTACTTTAATTTTTGCTAATAGCGTTGAATATCGCCTTACATGACCAACGCTTCTAGAAACACTTCAATGCGCTTTATCTCCGAAACGAGCACAGTAACCCCCAATATTTTTGCCTTTCTGACATGAGTTTGGTCATTATCTAACTGCAGCAAAAGTTTTAACCCCTCCTCCATCTCTAACCTAGGGTTGGGGGAGGTTCTTTCTGATAACTGTAATATACCTCACCCAAACCTAAGTTGGCAAGAGATCCCCTTCCAACTAAAGAGCAGAGGTTCCACTTCGATGAATTCCACTACATCCTGGCCTGACCAATCAATGAAATCGATAATCGATGGAGTTAAACTCGAGCTGAGTGAGCTGCTGTCATCAAACATTGCCCATACGGAGGCTAAACTGCAACTGCTATTTGACGGGCGTTTAGTGCTAACATCCACACCAATGAAACCAAAGCGCTGCATCGAAGATAATCAGGGTAATCAATCTGGCGCATCTGGCAAACATATGTAGCGGGTCAGTGTGACAAATTCAAATTGAACGTTTGTGTTTGCTGGTCTTTGCTCCTAGCCTGCTAGTTTGTTCCATAGTCATTAGTTTTATTTTCCTGTCTCTAAAGCTAGCTGGTAATTTTTTTATAATTTACCACAATCAAACAGTCGAATGGAACTTTGTGTACGTCATGTATGCTGATAGATTCTGTCTCTGGAAATGTGGCGATCCTGTTTGGCTCACATTAGGTACAGTTAGCGGCTGGAGAGTCTCAACATGTTTTAATTTAGAGTTTGTGGTAAGATTGTTCTTGAAATCAACCTAGCCTGGTGACTAAAAATTTGCATTTGGGCATGGCTTACAATTTTTTTTAAACAATTTATTATAATAAAATAATAATTATTATTATTATTTTTTTTTTTGCTGCTCAGAATCGTCGAAAACGCGTCTAAGAGACTTTGCCATGATAATTTACAAAATTTAATAATCTTACAGCTATATTGCCTTCGACTGTGTTCACTATAGCAAATTTTAAGAGGTCACGTTTGGTCTCCTGTCAGGCAAACAGATATTTACAACGTTTATAAGGCAACAAACACTCGGCGAACCGAACAAGGTAGTTCCCATTCAAAACCTGCTGAATAGTTTATGGGTCTTCCACGTCCGTGATAGCAATCGCCAGTATACCCATATTTTTGAAATATATAAACTTGGCCCTCCATCAGCGATCGTAAAGGTGAAATTATCACAACAATAACACTCGATCATATATCAGCGACTGCGACAATCGGGAGACACTGAAATATCAACGACTTTCCAAAACCCGTAGGTAAATTGATAAACACGTTTTTCCCCTGTAAGAAAGATTTGATCGCTTCTCGTTGTTCTGAGAGTAGCTCCGTTAAGGTATCAGCCACCCTTCAGGACCGTCCGCGCGCGGATCGCTGTAGCATTAGTTGTTTTTATAAAAACCCTATAAACCATATATTTTTTGAAAGTTTAATAATTCCAGATTATGGCTTTTTACTAAAAAAACCGATAAACTTAAATGTGTTTCGAAAATGGGAAGCTTTGTGTAAAAGTACATGTCTTTATAAATCATGTTCCACTCCCTCCGGAAATAAACAGAAGAAAACGATTAACACCGCATTCGCTTCTCAACACGTTCGGCTAAAAAACCGTGTCTCAGATTTTTGACAAGTGCGTTTGTTTTTCTTTTATTGGCAAATGAAGTTGGGAGTGACAATTAGTTAGCACTCCCTGTGGAAAAAAAGCTCTAGCTTTAAAATTAAAAGGAGTATTAAAATTCGCAGACACGGTTTTGTAGAAGAGATGTATGTCATCATTCTGGCCAAATTTCAGCCAAATTGGTTGAATGGCTGCCGACTTGGAGTTCAAAACGCACGCGTCGCTCGGCAAAATTTTCCTTCCGAGATAAAAAGGAAAATTCGGCATCTTACCTGGAATGAGATTATGACACCTAAACGTCTATTCTGATCGATACCATAGAGGGATCAACTTTCTCTAACAATAGGACTTTGACAGGTAACATGTAACAGGAACAAACGTTCGCGTAAACACTCACGATAGCCAGGCGATAGCGAACAGAATGGCGCCTCAAATCAGATGAAACCGACGAGATCACAAAACGACTGTGCTGTAAGAAATTAGGTTAGCTGGGTAAGAAGTTATTCTATCTTCCACAGTTATTTTCACAGGCACAGTATGCGAATATTGGAGTAAACAAATGCACGCGGGTTGCACGCGGGTTGCACGCTAGCAACTTGTGCGCTGTTTTGTGTCGCAGAATCAATTCAACCTAAAATTAACTTTAGGTAGTATTTGTACAGGGCGACTTCATTTTTGCTTTTAATGGATTTGATGGAAGTCACTTTGCTTTGACTCTGGAAGTGGTAGGAGAAACCTTTGTCGCTCGCTATGAAATCGGCCACGCAGCGCAGACAATTATTGTATGTAATTGGATAATTGAAGATATGACTGAAATGTCAACAGCTAATTACAGAAAAATAATGAAGGAAATCTTTCATGTTCAATAACTTTCCACAGAAATAACATTTTGAGGTAGAATTTTTTGGAAATAAAAGCTATTTGCGAGATCTACCAGAATTTCAAAAAATTGAAAATTTCACAAAATGGCAATTTTGAAGGGTGGCTGATACCTTAAGGTTACCGTGTACCTTCAGGGGTATCTCAAGTCTAAAAAATGTAGCGCGTC
This sequence comes from Desmophyllum pertusum, assembly GCA_029204205.1. Classification (NCBI taxonomy): domain Eukaryota; kingdom Metazoa; phylum Cnidaria; class Anthozoa; order Scleractinia; family Caryophylliidae; genus Desmophyllum; species Desmophyllum pertusum. Next base: position 402,088 of record MU827313.1, read on the forward strand.
TGGATTAAACTGCAGACACCTAAAACCTATATCAAATTAAAGCTTATAGAGCTGGCTATCTAAATATACTAACCATTTTGAAATAAAATTAATTGTCGAATTTTTCGCAATGTCTAAATACAAGGGTCCAAATCAGCTTTTTAAAGCTATAACTCGAAGCGAATTGTGTTGTTTGCTAATTTGATTTGTTCTCGGGTTTCCGGACCCAAAGCGCTAAAAAAATGTGTCAGGGATTCCCCATATTCAATTGCAGTGAAAAGATACAGAGCATTTTCTAAATAGGGTAAAAAAAATATGGAATGATCGCGCGGAAACGGCTCCCAACGAAAAAGATTTCCGAAATAAAAAATTCCCCGACACGTGTTTGTTGTTTATATGTTAATCTAGATACTGTCCAAATTTGAGGTCAATCACTCAAATTCCCTTTGAATTGTAACTCTTTAAAGACGCCTCTATCAGCCCGAAATAGATTTTGAGAAAACAGCGGGAGAAGTATTCACACTCCACTCACACCTCACTTCCGGTAAAGTCTCTCGCACTGTATTTCTCTGTTAATAATTATCGGATTTCCATATAATTTTCTTTATAGGAAAGGTCATCATGTAAACTACATATCTAAGCGGAAAAATGTTTTTGGACCAATTCTGTCCTTTGAAGGTATATGGTAACCTTAATTCAAACTGAGCTTTCTCTGACCGCTTCGAAAGCTGCACTCCATTATCTTCAGTGATTTTTTTATACTATTTTTAGGCTCGCTTTCCGCTAGCTTCCGGTCCTAGCTCGCTTGAAATTCCCTTAGCCAATCACAACCAAATCATAGCTAATTGAACAATTGCGAATTTTAAAAGGAAAATAAAATAATTATATTTGACAAACAAAACAGCTACAGTACGCTGTGTCAACCGAGAGCCGGGAAGTGTTTTCAAAAAACTAGATACCCGGCAGTCGCTCATTTAATTCTTCTAAGAAAAGTCGATCTTTGTTCAGAAATGCCAAGCGATTCTAAATGTTTTGTTTTGTAGTGGATTCAGAATTCTCCGAGCTTGGGTATACTATAGAATCTCGACTCGCGGGCACGGCACTGTGTAAATGCTGATACAGTACTGTGGGTCAATGCGAAAGTTGTTGGTTTCGATAGGCCGTCGATCAACGCTTATTTTTTCTTTAATCTTGAAAGGGTTACGGAACACTATTTTTGTGTTGTGTTACACAAACGCAACACGTTAGTTTATGTGGAGCTTTTGTCATGGACTCACTCGATCATGGCACACTCGATCACTTTCTCCTAAGATGTTTACTTTTGGAAATTTTAAAGAAACATATGGAAAATTAAATTACGAGATTTTGCTTCTAACATTGCTTCAAATACTTCTGCAACAGCGCAAGGTATATATTTTTTCTTTTGTGTCGCGGTTTCCCTTGTGGTACTTGTGCAAAAGACGCATGCATGTAGCGCCCAAATTCGGAATATAATCACCAGAAGCTCTAATTATTGACCTAATTTCCTACAAGTCACTGACGAGATTTGCCCCAAATCAGGACATTTTAGGGAAAAGGACCATCTCTATGACTAAAAACAAGAAAATGTATTGAAAAAGCGAGTAACTTAAATTACATTTATGCGCCAAAACCACAGTCACGCGTGCGTGTTTTCTACCTATAAACAAAGTGCAGAGAATGCATTAGCCGTGCCTTTCAAGCTTCAAATTCTGTTCAATACAGAGGCATTTTCCTAGACTGTACGAGCTGAAATATTTTCTGAAGTTTATCAGCATATTGAGTTTATAACAGGAATTGCATTGAAAATTAAATATTCGGAAAGCAAAGACGAATGTCAGAAGGCAAAATCACTGTTGTAAAATACATGTATAAATATGACTGTGACCTTTAGCGCGTTATTCGATCACTTTAACTTTACACCATTATGATGTGTAACGCAATGCGTGCGTTATAACTCGACTATTTTTGGCCTGTGATGTTAGCAAATTGAAATTGAAATTGAATCGAGTCAAATCAAATCGATTATCGTAACACAACATGGCCTAAGGGGCCCCTAGTTCATCAAGGAGCCAAATATAATATTTAAAAAATATATATACATGTACCTGAAGATCTCGCTCATCGGTGGTACTGAGCACACAAAAACAGTTGGTGCCTGTCAGGGTTTCAATAAATTTCCCTCACGGTCACCCCATGCACGTTCTCTTAAACTACGTTTTACATCGTCAGAAAGCTTACCTCTAAATCCCTTTCATGTTTCTGCAGGTATTATAGCAGCCAACGGCAAGACAGTGAACAGTGCAGGACCATACTTTATTATTTCCGATCATGCTGTCAACCTTGTAACCCCCGCCGAGGTGTGATAATTTCAAAATCATTTTTCTATTGAAGTTAATGAACTTGAAAACAATAGCATATTCAAACTCTACCCCCAGCTTACCGTCTAACACGACATTGCTTGCCGCAGCAAACCTGGGTGAAACCAGAGTAAAATTTTGGCATGCCATATCAGTGATCATTACCAAGGCGAGACTGCAGCATCGATCTGCAGTTTGGCCAAAGCAAAACTGTGGGAAATGGATCAATAGCTTCAGGCGGTATGTAATAAATCAAGTTTGGATGGGGGAGGATTGAGGGGGTGGGGATGAGGGGGGGGGGGGGGGGGGGTGACTGTTGTGACATAAACTCTGCACAATCCTGTCTCTGAATTGATTACACCTCATACTAAATACCAGTGCGCCGTCCGTGGCACCGAAAAGATGAATGGTGAGGTCGAAAGAACGAAAAAAGCCTGAAATCAGTAACGCTTGCGTTCACAGAAACGCACCAGATTAGTAATCCTTCTCCTTCGTCGATCGAAATAATAAATATTTGATAATTTCGGATCATTTTGTTTATGTTAAGTCGTTTCTAAAGCTTTGGCTACCTGTGATAAGCTCATAAGATTAACCCTACCGTTGAACACTTCGTTGAATTCTCCTGGTGGGGCGTGTTTGATGAAATCGGAAGCTATTCGCACCTAAATTGTGGAACCGTAGTGATTAATTAATATGATGCTTTGAACATCAAATCGCTATTTGCAAAGAAATGTACATACTCCTGTACCTTCTCTTCATCTGATATGGATTCGTCGTAATCAGCCATTTCCTACACAAGTATTGAGATAAACTTTGCAAAATCCAAGATGGCTGCACTATAGGCATTGTGGGATTTTAAAATGGTCCCGGAAATACCCAAATTTGGTAAAAAAAAGTATGTTTGAGCCAGTACAATTGACTGTTAGCGGTTTATCTTCTACACTATATGATGACGTCATTATTTCAATAAGAAAACCAGGACGTTCAAGATACATTGTTCAAGCCGCAAATGTCCTCTATCTCCGCAAACACTCTACAAGATCGCGAAGCCATTCGCGTGAAAGCATTGGTAAGTTCAAGAGGCCGTGGGCATAGCGACAAAAGTCGGATGTTCTTTTGCTTCTCGAGCTACATGTAAGACTTAAGCTTATTAGCTTAGCTAATTATTAATTCATTGTTTCCCTTTTGAGTTACGCTTAACAAATGAATTTTTTTCAGTTATGCGATGGAAGTGAAGGAATGAAAAGGTGCTTCTCCGTCGATCCACATATCACTTCGTTTAATAATCTGCATCATTTACTGAAGCGGGCCTTCCAATTACAAGGGTAAGTTTATAATTACAATAGTTAAAAATAGGTCCGCAACGCGTACTCAGTAGCTACTGCATTTTTAGTGCAAAAGTGCACTATACGTATGGTTTTGTGTAGAGCCGATAAGTGATAAGTCGCTACTTCACTATGCCATAAACTTTGATAATCAATTAATTAATTGATATGAATTAATAAATCTTGGGGGTCACGCGTGCTCACCACGCAAAATGTGGGTGATCTATCTACTTATCTATTTAGCACAATATAATTATATTTGTTTCAGACAACGCTTTGCCCTCCTTATGGTAGCTTCCTGCTTACATGTAAATTCCATGCATGCACTAAAGATCTGTAGTACGTTGATAAGTACATCGCAGATATAATAATATTGATTATTGATTTATTTTTCACGCAATGTAACTAAAAGAAGATGCTTCGAGATAGATTTCAAAACAGTTTGGGATCATATGGAATTTTTAGAAAGGAAAATTTGATCGCGATATGAGGTGTCAAATTGGGCACTCTATTTCATATAATAATAATAATAATTAGCTATAATTGTCAATGAATGGAACAACTTTTCATTTTCCGCGTATATACTGAAAATTATTTAATTTAATTTCAGGAATTGTATTGCACATGAGTTGCAGAATCCTACGTTTCGTTCAACCTGTAAAAACGTTTGCACCGTTCATTCGTTTGGTTCATATCTCTATGCGCAAAATTCACATCGTGTTAAGGTGACTCCAGAGAAATGTCGGGCGCACTCGACTATGACAAACTTTGGGTCATAACTTTTTCGGTTTTAATGCGATTGCCATAAAACTTTGGGAAAAATTAAAACTATCATTCAGAAATAATATGATATAATTTGATTTAACTAGGAGAAAATATTTTTAGCGATATTAGCACTTAAGTGGACAGCACTTTTTGAACAAAATCGCACCCAGTGAAAAATTTTGCTGATAGATTTGTGTTAAATTTCTCTAATCAGCTTATATTGACTTAATAAATTTAGCCCTGAAATTATCTTGAAATTTTCTATACCTGATACTCTTTGACAAAACAAGCTACAAACCCAAATTTCTGGGAGAGCCCTTCCCATTGCTTGCTAAATTGGAGTGCCAAGCCGATTGCCAATCGTGCAAACCATTAAAAAGTATTCACTATTCGAACGATAGAAACAAAACGTTTTAAACGATAAGGGACGGTTCATTATTTATGGAGATGACTGGGTCGGGAAATAATATATAGCTTTTTTTTAAAGCCTGTCATAAAATCATGCCAGAATTCCAAAGCCCGCCTAGATGTATCCTTAATTTTTCAAAGCCTGTTCAATGGAAATAATGAGCTTGACAAAAAATTATCATGCAGTTACAGTGTGAATTGCATTTATCTTTTAAATACGGTGTACTAAAACTTGCGAAACTGTTCTTTGTCTGATTGTTTGTTTGCAGTTGAAACTTGATCGCTGGGAAAATGCAAAATTAAATCTACATCTTTTGATTCATTTCCTATACGTTACGGAATTCGGAAGTGACATTTGTTTCTAAATTTTTGCAAAAGATATATAAATCTAATAAGCTGTTTGAAAGTGTATATTATAGGTTTTTTTGGATTCAAGAATAAATTCAAATGATTGGAAATTTAATTCAATTTATAGAGGATGGACGCTTTACTCGACTTTACTCATAAACAAGCTAATTAAACATAGTGTTTGCGTGAATATGCCGTGTGTTCTTGTCAATAAAATCACACCTTATTTTTTCATTTTTTCATTGGCAACATAAGTTCTCAAGATGATAAAAATAGTTATAGCTATCATCATGAGGTATAAATGTGCTCCTGCTATCGTATAGGGCCGTGATTAAATTAATCTATTCTTAGATATTTGCATTTGGATTTCGCTGTGTCTGGCCGGCCGTAGGGCTCAAAATTAATCTTATCACTGTTACATTTTAATAAACACGATAATCGATACTATAGCTTGCTGGAATAGATTTTTGTATTCTATGTAATAACATATTTAAATCACGGCAGACCGGATGAAAACATCAAGTTGGCTGTTTTTCTTGTATTGCAAATTAGAAATAAACAATTAATTTCAAAGCAAACCGATCGAACAGCAAATCATCAGCAGGGCTGAAAAACGTAGTTGGCATGCGGCTAGAATCGCGGGCTCAAGCGCGCAGGGTTCAAAATGCCTTTACACACAGGGAAACTGAAAGTTTGGGATTAAACGCAAAAAACAACGTCGTGGTTGGAAAGATAAGCCTATTTTCCGTATTTCTGAACAATAAATTAATTTTCAAAAAGAACTAGGGGGTGTAGAAAGTTTTCCAAAATTGTTTTCATTAAGAAAAATAGGTACGCAACGCGTACATGTGTGTACTGCAAGGTTTTCCCTAGGTTGATTTATCATTTGGAAATGGTAAAGTCTTCGTCACTAAATATGATTTACTCAAAATACACTAGGCAGCTTGGAAAGGATGGTGGGGATAGAAGGGAAGAAACTGGGAAGGGTGTATAAAAATAAAATTCACATCATAACAAACTGTGTTAATTTTACTTGCCAGATAAATTTATTATTTATCTAATCTTGATAAATATGAAGAATTTAATTTACAGAAACAGAGTTGTAAGACTTGAAGAATGTGAATTGAACTGTATTGATAATTGTTTTTGTTTTTTTCAAAACTGATCAGTTATGTTAAGCTTGAAGAAAAAAGTATCAATTCATTATTTTGAGATAGTGACTGACTTCACAAGCCAAGTTAAAACCAAAAAGAACAAAGTAATGTTAAATTAAAGTGTGGAGACTACTTGATCAGAGGGACTCCAACATGGCGTTTCCATACTGAGCTCTATAAATTTGTGTGGAACATTTTGACAAATAACTCGAGTACAGAATACCGCACAGACCTGAGACTTGGACTGATTCCTTATTTATTTATTATCTATGACGTGTCAATTCCTTGACTTCATTCATTGAACGGTTTTGATTTTTTAATTTATGGCGTGACAGTGAAAACCAAGAAAAGGAAGGTGCCCAGTCTCTTTGGCATATTCCGAAACTGTGGAGTTCTGAGTACCTGCAAGCTGCATGTCTCTGTCATGTTCCTTTATTCTTTCACGCATCGATATCGCTGTTTCATCGATATATACTTTGCCGCATTCACATGGAATCTTATAGACAACACCGTCTCGTCTCGTTTCTCGCGAGTCTCGTCTCGTTTCTCGCGAGAGTCAATGAGCCGACATATACTTGCAAGTGACACCTCGCGTGTCAATGGCGTATGTGTCAAATGTTTTATCTACGATCCGTTGCCAAATCGATGGGACCGATGGTCCAATGTATAAACAAGCAATAATGTTCATGTAGTTAAACGTGTTGACAGAACCAGGGTAAAACTTACTAGCAAGTACAGAAAACGATCCGCTAGATTAATGGCGTAACTTATCGAAGGCTTGATTCATTACGATCGTATCGAAGGTTAAATACTACACACTGGCTTTTGTAATTAAATATGCAAAATCTTGCAACAGAAATTTCAGAGCGGAATTTCTAACAAACGGGGAACAAATATTCTAGCTGTCCTGCGCTTTGAAACCCCTTTCGATAGAGATGTTTTTCGATTCGATCCGTTTAGTAATTTTCGAGAAACGACTTTCGAGCGTGTGAGATCGAATACAAGGCATTGCGTTACGTAGAAAATTGAGATGACCACGAAGTTTCAATTGACCAAATTTTGACAGCTCAAACAGCTGGAAACGGCGGGGGGTTTTGAGGGGCGGCATTCAAAATTCTGAGACATAAGTGCAAGCTCTCTTTCCCCCGCTCTTTCTATTTTCCCTCCAAAAACGCCAAGAGAGCTTGCTCGCAGGCTAGATTTATCACGTAACTTATCGAAGGCTTGATTCATTGCGTATCGTATCAAAGGCTAGATCATTGCATCTTTCCGAAGGCTTCATTCATTGTGATCGATGTATGTATGCATGTATTGTATCAAAGGTTAGATTTATCGCGTATCATATTGAAGGCTTGAAACATTGCGATCGTATCGAAGGTTAGATTTATCCCGTATTTTATCAAAGGCTTGATTCATTTTGATCGCATCGAACGCTAGATTTATTGGGTATCCTATCGAAGGCTTGATTCATTAGTTTTTATCCATTATACTAAATGTAAAGCGCTTTAGAACAGCGATGAATAAGCACTATATAAATTAGTTATTATTATTATTCATTGCGATCGCGTCAAAGGGAGGATTTCGTATCGAAGGCTTGATTTATTGCGCATTTTATCGAAGGCTTGATTCATTGCTATTGTATCGACTTGATTTACATTATTGTGTATGGTATTGAAGCGCCGTCCATTAAAATTCGGAAACTGTGGTTTGTTATTGATTTGATCGATTGTCTGTGGTTTGTTTATCGATTTGATGTTAAGAATAGAGCATTGTTAACATTTCTTTTGTTAACATTTCTTTTGTTTACAATTTTACGGTATAAGTGCATAGTGTTGACTGCGCAAGCGCAGTACACACAAAAACGGTCCGGAGCTCCCTCACATCGATACCATCGCATCGATCGATCGATGTGAGGGAGCTCCGGACCGTTTTTCTTAATGAAAACAATCTTGGAAAACTTTCTACACCCTCTAGTTCTTTTTGAAAATTAATTTATTGTTCAGAAATACGGAAAATAGGCTCATCTTTCCAACCATGATGTTATTTTTTGCGTTTAAGCAACCAAACTTTCAGTTTTCCCGTGAATTAATGGGATTTTGAACCCCTGCGCGCTTGAGCCCGCGATTCTAGCCGCATGCCAGCTACGTTTTTCAGACCCTCTCTCCTCCGCAGAGGCTCATATATGGGAGAATCAGCTGAACGAAGTGAGTGCAGGCGCGAGAAAACCCGGAGAGAGCGACGGCGGGAGCCTCTGCCAGATACCACACCCAATATGGCCACCATCCGGGGGAGGCAACTTTTTATCAGTGTTCCTCACCGGGGGTACGGTGGTGTATGTATAACTGCCGTATGTCAGTAAAATGGCGGCTGCATCAGAATCTGTTCGGAGGTTTATACGCGATGTACAAGTAGAGAACTAAAACTTTAGATGCATGGAAATCTGAATATGTTTTGTTGTGTTCTGATGGGTTGATCTACAGAATTCAACATTCTCGAGACCCGCCATGTGGCGATCAAGAAATTCAGGAAGCAAAGGATTCCCCGGCGACTGAAACTCTCAACAACCTATTAATTCTGTCCCAAAAGAAAAGAGAACAAGTAAGCTTAGTTTTCCGGCTATGAAATGTGTTTATTAATCTCTACGTGTTTAAAACATCGAGTGCAAAACTTGCGATTCAAACCAAAAGCTGTAAGCTTATTAAGTTAAACTAAACGCTAAAATTAAACGAAATGCAACCAGCAGGAATTTAAGACCAAAAACACGAAATACAAGAAGAACATTTACCGTCAAGAGACATCTCCAGTCTTGGAGCGAAAAGTCAAGCTCTTCCGCCATTGTTTCCAAAGAATAACACACTTGCAAGACCACCCCCCACGGGTTTCAGGAGGGTCTTCGCGATCAATTCGGAGACCAACATTTTGGCTTTTTTTTAGTAAATATGAAACCTCGTCTTAAAAATAACGATCGCTAACTGTAGCAACATACCTAGCGCTGATTTTTGCCAAGTTTCAAGCTGTCAAATTTAGCGAGGGCTGAGAAATCGTCCAATGTACAAGAAAACGACAAAGATGTACAAGAAAACGACACAAATCTGGCAGAGGCTCGCCGCTTCGTTGATCCGCTAGTTACTTGCGCCTGCACACACCACGTTCAGCGGATTTCTCCTAAAACCCCATTGAGCCTCTGCGGAGGAGAGAGTTTCAGACCTGCTCTAAATCATCTAGTATACACAGTGCTCGAAATTAGCGGTCGTCCGAGACGACTAAAAAGTGTTTCGGGCAACCATTTTTCAGTAAAACTAAAGGCCCGGTCGTCCGAGAAAAAACCGCCGGACAACCCAGGTACTGAATCGATCGAAGTACTTACGTTAAGTTTCTGCGATGTCCAACAGAATAACGAAAATAAGTTATCAATTTGACACAGGAAAATAGCTCTAAATATAGTGGTAATCTTCAGGTAATAAATGGAAGCAACCAAGGTTGTTAAAATCAACTGAATCGAAGTTTATACACCCAAGCAGCTCACACAAGTGGCATTGATAATCACAGTTTCTGGGTTCAGATCGCCCTATAATGCATTGCAAGCTTAGTGAAAATATTGAGTACATCATGTATGCTGATGGGTTGTGTCTCTGGTTATGTAATTTGTTTGTTTTAAAGCTTGTTTTTCAAAAATATTTTGTTTTGATTTTATTTTTGCAACCGTAATGATTTTAAACACTTTTTTAAGGCTTCTATGGCAACTAAAAATTTGCATTTGGCGACTAATAATTTCGAGCCCTGGACTCGGACATGTTATAAGTATTGAACCTTGACACTGAATAAAGTAAACAAGTAGTTACATATATACTAACTTTGTGTGAAACATTGTGAATTTATTATTTGAATTAATGCACTTCAGAGAATTGTGAAATTGGCAATAGGTCAGATAATATTTTAAGGACAACCAAGCAGTCATCAGGGCAACCAAAGTCAGGGGTTTGGTTGTCCGGCATTTGGCATAAGGACAACTTGGATTTTTTTTTAATTTCGAGCACTGTATACATCTTCAATTTAATATCAAGATCAGCACAATGTATTTCAACATTATTCGAAACAATTCTTTACAATTTTGCGCGATCTGATAAATTCTTTCTCAGCGTTGTTGACGACGATATGAAATTCAATCTGGGGTAGAAATTAATCACACGCTAGGCAACCATGAAAAAGAGCACACTGATCAATACATGTAGATGACTCCTTCGCTTTACAGGCCGCAGAAATGTAAAAATATCCTTTACATTTTATCAAGCTAAGATTGTAAAAGGCTTTGATTGTTTTTATCAAATATGTTCTTATAATAAATGTATTTATTTTTATCAAAGAAGAAACATATCGCAACATTAGAAATCGACAATTCAAATTCATTATTTGCTCGCTAGATGAAACAGCAAATTATTAAACTATCTGTAATCATAAACTGTCGACATTTGTTTCCATGTTTTTAGTATTTTACTTGTTGATCAAAAGTGCTTAAGAGCCATGCCAGCCGGCGAAAATATTTGACATTATTTGGTGACTAAAAATACTTGTGCTGGCGACCAAGACAGGAGATTTTTCCCAAAAGTCAAGCCCTGTTTCGTTTATTAAACATTGTATGACATTTTCAAACCCCGGTCATTTTGGCCCAAAAAAACTCAAAGCCTGTCGTTATGGAGCAAAACATTTCTACGGCCCGGTCACCTTTTTACTGACCCGGTCATCCCCATAAATAATGAACCATCCCTAAACGCTGATAAACCAAACAAACATTAATTAGACATGTTGTAAACGCTGTAAACACTGCAAATTAACTCTGCACCATATAGTAAGTTGACTAACTTTTTCTCTTTGTCATCATAAACCCAGCGAAAGAGAGGAGATTCAAACAGCAACCATTCTTTCCCACACATGTTCGTTTCAGCTTTCACATATTCTTGTCGCAACAGAGTAATATGTGCTGTTCCGTGACGATTTAATAATTCAATAATTATTAGTTGTAGTTGTTTTTCAGTTGATTGAAAATTTACGTTTTGAATGAAATAAAATATTTTCTCTTCAATTTTTACAGCAGGATTTTCAGCGAAAGAGAGGAGATTCAAACAGCAACCATTCTTTCCCACACATGTTCGTTTCAGCTTTCACATATTCTTGTCGCAACAGAGTAATATGTGCTGTTCCGTGACGATTTAATAATTCAATAATTATTAGTTGTAGTTGTTTTTCAGTTGATTGAAAATTTACGTTTTGAATGAAATAAAATATTTTCTCTTCAATTTTTACAGCAGGATTTTCACTTTCTTCTATTTATTTCGGGCTTATTGGTTCCTGTAAATGATAATTATGGATCTTGAAAGCAAAATGAAATTAGATAGTAGTACATTTTTTGCCAAGAAGTCAAAACAACTTAATGAAATTAAAACATTATTTTGTTTAACCCATTGACTACTGGGCTTTTTCCAAAAAACGGCAATCTAACATCCCAGATGCCTACATTTATTTCTGGCCATTATCTCAACAGTTTAATGTCAAACTGTCTAAAACTTAGTTTAAAACACGGCAACTAACATCCCCTTCTACGTAGAAGCAACAAATTCAATATTTTCCTTGGACATGCGCAGAAATCAAAATTTTAGCTTTCCTTTTTTTTTTGCTGTTCTTGCTCTCCTTTTTCTCTTATTTTATTTTGTGGTTTTGTTGGCCCTTCAGTCGCCTTTGTTCACGTTGAAAAAGTTTTAACCTAAACATTGGGAAAAGGGAATTTTTTTGACAAAGAGTGTCAACGGTAGTGAACAGGTCTTGACAAAACCCCCGTCCGGTCGTCCGGGACAAGTAGATTTTCCTGTCCGGCAAGTAACTTTCTCTGCTCACTTGCCCAACGGGCAAGGGCCCAGGCAAGCCTTCCGCCAACTAAATTTTTAAAATGACAATTTTGAAACAAAACAGTAAATTTTAGGCAATTTGATCATGGGTTAATTCAAGGGTTTTAGATGAAGCTTGACGAAAATTATAACGAAATAGTAGACATCTGCAAACAAGGCTGTGCAACCGTGATAAACTTGCCGTTCGCCAGGCTGGGAAACCAGCTTTTTCAGTTCTGACTTTGCCATAAAATCAGTCACACAATAAATTAAAGTTACAAAACAATTTATCTGGTCTTGTTTTGCTTTCATATAGGCCAAAACACATCAACAAAGATTATTTCAGCTTCACAAGTTAATGAGTTTAGAACCTGGGCAAGGGGGGAGGTGCCCCGGGCAAGCAAAATTTGAGAGTTGCTTGCCCAAAGGGCAAAGCTGGAATTCCAATTTTTTTTAGCCCTGAGTGAAGGTCGCGTTTTTTGGTGATTTTGGAGGAAAAATTCCAAGTTGTTTTGTGTGTATCTCTGGTCCAATTTAACGTTTTGTGCTCGTTTAGGCATGCTTTGTTAGACATTTTCCAACTCTATCCGTTGATTATCAAAGACATCCTCTGGCATGAAAAGTGATGATGTCACAAGTGGTACAAGTCTGTGGTCTCTTGGCCGTTTATGGCCGGTTTAGTAGTAAATGTGTTAATTAAATTAAAACCAGATATGTTTTTTATGGCTACTGCGCTTCCGCAAGTAGCTATTATTGCCGTCGTCGAAGCATTCTTTGTAACATTCCTGTGTAAGACTTTTTTTGTAACAATTATTAAAATTCCTGTGTATTCATTACTGAACATGATATGGCATTATTCGATTGTTCCACGGCTTCATAGACGGTAGTGACTCAAGTGCAAAAAAATGTTTAAAAAGAAGATTGGCATATTTAGTTAGCTCTGTGTAGAAAAATTGCATTGCAAAATATATATGAAAGACAAGTTCAGTGTTCTCCCCAGGATTTTGGGAAGGCCAGGGGGCAGGATTTTCCCACGACACAGTCGTGGTACGAGCGCCATAGGCGTGAGCTCCTAGGGGATCTGGGGGCATGCTCCACCGGAAAATTTTTTTTACTTTACCCTCTAAAACGCTATATTTTCCTGCATTCCTAAGACTCAAAGTCAAGATATAAAACGTAGATTTACCTTAATTCTCAACCAGAAAACCAATTAATTTTTTTTAAACATATATGTATATATTATTAGTTTGCCTTTATTTGCTTCAATCATTATCTTTCACAATTCTTCTATAAAAGTGTCTCTTTTTGTTTTGTTTTTTTAATCAGGTAATCATCAAACTGAACTGCCTCAGTACATGATCAAATCTTTCTTTCTTTCTTTATTCTTTCTTTCCTTCCTTCTGGTATACCGGTATGCCTTATTTGTGGGGGTTTTAAAATTCATAAAAAGCCGGCAATACAAAAAGACGTAGTTGTGGAAGACTTGGAACTAGTGAAATAACACGTGACAAAGAGTAAACAAACATGGCGTCGAGAACGTGTCGCGTACGTCAAGCTGGCTTATTTTGATACATTTTCCTTGAAATGACGGCATTCCTTTGAGAAATGAACGCAAAGAAAGTTTCAGCACTGATGTAGACTACTTCAAAGTGGAAATTTTCTGTCAAGAAAGCAATCTCTAGAACGTACAAGCCCTGTTGAGCACGAAGTGTTCGTTGGCCGATCTTTTTAAGCCAGGCGGCAAGCTTTTTTCAGCAATTCAAGCGGGGCGGGCCGCATAGCCTTAAATACCTAGGGAGAACACTGAAGTTTATTTTTAAAAGCTTTTATTTTCGGTAGGAGCCAGGAGGTGTTGTATTTCTTTGACAACTACTAGCAGGGTCGTGTTTGATTGAGCCACATTCTTGAAGCTTTTGTTGAGAAGCCGCTGGTCTTTTAGAGTTCTTCTGTGACAATTCATCTGCATGTTTGAATTTGTACTATCGTTATCAAGTTTCCTGAAATAAAGATAATCAATATTATAAGTTGCTAAAACGGGAATAGGTTAAATTAAGATATTTAAAAAGAAGGACGGAGGATTTTTTTCTAGTTAGTTATGTTTATGTGGGAGCTGTATTTGTTTTGCTAGGCTTCAAGGCACCTCTGACTTCAAGGAGACTTACGTTTAAGCCTTGCACGCGAGGATTAAAGCCGCGAAAAGAAGACGGCAAGCTACTTAACTGGAGCAGAGCATTGCTGAATGACCTAATGATTTTTTTATGTTAACGTGAATCGTGCTGTGTACTTTAATTACCTTTTGAAAATAGTCACAGCTTCAGCTGTTTAAAGGGTGATGAAACAGTATCATTACAATTTTTAGTTTTACAAAACGAGCAATTGATAAAAGATAAATGAAATTTCTACAGGTAACTCTGGTTATCATTAAGCTTTGAGTGATCAATGTATTTATGGCTTGTTAGAGTTCCAAATGGATGAAATAACCGTGGAGAATACTGCCTGAAAAACAACAAACTGATATTCTGTGTTTGGATTTTCAAGGCACAAACCAGTGCAGACTTATGGAAAAATTACCTCTTTGAAGCTGCTTGGGTTACCGGATAGACTCATTAATTTAGTCATACGCGCAAGGGATCAGTGAAGTCGCGAGAAGAAGCTGACGAGATAGTTTCAGAGAAGAAAGTATTGCTGAGTGACCAAATAATTTTGTTATGCTAGCGTGTTAAATATTGTATGACGACAATCAGCGCGAGAAGAGTATGACTTGAGAATTTTGTTATGTCAGCGTGAATGCTGCGAGTGCTGTTGTCAGTGACAAAGCGTTTTAAGGTGTATAGTTCGGGGTGAGGTATTACAGTAAATTAATTCAACATGCTTTCGGGAGAAATGGATTTTAGATCGAAACGAGGAATGGAAATTGTAGACAAAATCATCTGCTTGGTTTGTGAGAAATATCGAGAGCAATTAAATCTTGGTTTGTAGACAAAAGATAAGATCGTCTCATTTGAGCACAGCTTCTGTTGTTTCAGTTATAAAGAAAACAGTGGGTGATTGTGCGATCGTGGTCGACGTGCTCCGTACTCGACCACGATCGCGTTCCGCGCTCATCGCGCGAATCCCAAAACAAGAGAGCCTGCTCGCAGGCTACCAACAGAACAGAGTTTGTTTTCCGCAAAACGTTTCTGTTACGTTAACGTGAATCATGCTGTGTACTGTAATTACCTTTGCTTGCATATAAGGAGAGTCACGCGCAAGGAGCGAAGCCGCGAGAAGAAGCCGGCAAGCAAAGCGACCAGAAGGTAGCCTGCGTGGCTGGCGATTTTGTTGGTGCGCGATGGCAAAATACGCGTGTGCCGAAGCCACGAAAATGAAGCCAAAGTACGCGCGTGGCCGCCGAAACTGCCTGCTAGGCTACCGGCAAGGATTAAACATGATTAAGACAAATGTCTGTTTGGAGACATAAAGCATAGACTTAAAGCATTTACAGAATAGTACCCTAGGTGAGAATAAGGGTTTTTTTTCCTTTACGAAAATTACGAGTGGCGAGTCACGCTTTATTGTCGTCACTTACCTTCGTCATCCTCAGACACCCGGGTATTGTTATACATGTAGTTTTGAGAATTGTACACATAAAGTTTGAGACGAACTTTCGAACCAACAATCACAAGTTTAATCAATATAGAACAAGCGAGTAACAACAAGCTCACGAGGGATTATGGTAACAATTGAAGCGTGCATTAACACGGGAAACCGCAGAAGGTCGCGGGCGCAACTTAATAATAATATGGCAACTAAATAATTATGGCGCTACGTATTTTCTTTTAGTTAGCATTTCTGTGAAATGTAATTACCTTTTCCAACCCGCTTTGAATTGAGGTCAATGAGTCAATCGTTCACATCTTCAGTTCAGTGGAAAGACTGTTGATGCAACTTATGAGTGATTCAAACAGAATCACCACATGTTCAGGCCACATAATTATTGTTAAAGAGTGGAGAGTAGACGGAAGGCTGCATCGGAGTTTACTATTGCAGATCTTCGAGTGGAGTCATTTGTAGTGTCGAACGTACGTTGAAAACAACAGACTTATTTGCTTTGTTGATTGCAGTTAAAGAACTAAAACAGCATGTCGTGATCACCAATTATGACGTATTATGAGATTTCCGCCCGTGATTGTCAAGTCTTTGTCATTGATAAATAGAATAAATAAATATACATGTTGATCTTAGGCTCAAAACAACATTGACGTTATGTGTTGACATAAGATAAGAACATATCATTTTAAATTATTTTGTAAAGGAAACAAAGATGCGAGACGCTCTTGCAGACGCTCTTGCACGAAAGGATCTTGCGTGACATTGTTTTATTACCAAGCCACCCTGTTATGTTTCTAGCGAACATATGAACTGACCTTTGTGAGATCCGAGTCGCGTGCTCCTTTTTTCTACGATTTCACACACGCACGTTGCATTGGTTTATTTGAATCACATTGACAATTAAATATTTGGACACGTTGCATTGTGTTCACAATTGGTTTACTTGAATTTCCTCGAAAATTAAATATTTGGAAGTAGTGTGTTAAATCTGGCTGTGACATTGTAACAAATTTGTCTGTCACTACCAGATGTTGGTTTTGTGCTTTGTTAGTATAAGGTTATTTTGAGACGCAATTGATGATGATAATGAAATTACAAATGTGGCAGCACTTCAATTCCAATATGGTACCCCTAGTATGTATTATATTCCATATTGGAAGTGAAGTGCTGCCAAATTTGTTAGGGCAGTCTTTTATTATCATCGTTGGTTTGGGCTAGTTGTTGTGGTGCATATCTTTGAAGGAACACTGTACCTCGTGCCACATCGGAATAATGTGTAGTCTCAAACGCTCTTTCTAGCACTATTAACGCGTAGTCTACTTGTGAACACAATGCTACAATGACCAATGCGTACGCGCAAATGGTAGAACAAAGGAGCATGCAACGTCAGATCTAACTGATAAAGGCATAACTTGGTATCAGTTACGGAGTACTAACAATGCAGGCTTGTTTATCAAGAGGCTTGTTTATCAAGGTCAGTTCATGTTGTACGCTAGAAATAAGTCGGCAAAAAACAATGTCACGCAAGATCCTTCCATGCAAGATTAAGAGCATCTCAAAACAGCCGAAAACAAACGTCATAGCGTCTTAAACAGCTTCTCATCTCGAGTGCGCAAAAGAAATCCTGAAAACAACAATCATGCGTCTCTTCTCACGCAAAACAACACCGATAACAACAATCGAGCATCTCTTCTTAGATAGAAATAGTCGTCACCAATCCGCAGACTTTTCACTCTGAGGGGACTATACTGCTAACAAACATCCACCTGAATCCAGAAATCGCAAAATCGAGTATCGGAACAGAAATAGGAGGCTGCCCTGTGCGGGCAGCAATAAACAAGTGATATGCAGCATTCACTACCTGTTTGGTACGCTAACAGTCTAGTTGTTTAAGCTATAATTAGTCGGCCAAAGGTAATGCGTCAGTCAATTCCAGCAGTGCCCATCCCCCCCCCCCCCCCCCGGCCATTTGCGCATGTTGCTAGCCCGGGGGTGGGGCATTTGTGATTTTATCTCGGCCCGGGGGCGGGCATTAGCCCACCCGTCACCTACCCCGGGGAACCACGTGGCTTTGGTGTCGCAGTTTGACAACTCTTTAAACATGGCATCGTAGAAGATTTCATTGGGAAGAACGAGGAGTTTGTCGCAGAATGGCTGGTCTAGCAAGGGAAGAAAAGCTTGTTGACATTTTTAAATGTATGTTTGACTGTTTTGTTTCTTTTTATTGCAAATGTTTTTCATATCAAAGGCAAAAGAAAACAAGAAGATGCATACGTTTGTAGCCTGTTTTAATAATACCTGAATTGATAGCCATTCGAAATGTGTCAAAGAATCATATTTGCTAATATACACATTTATATAAAGTTCATCTTATTTTAACAAACAGCATCGACTTTTTATAGTTTTTCTCAAAATATTTGTTGTCTACTCTTCGTGTCGTATTGTATCCTACATGTTTCTTTATCGAAGTACATCGACAAATTATTTGGAGATGAATCAAGGGGTTTATACAACTTCATTGAAGCACCGGGAACAGGACGGTTCCAGCAGGGAATATTTTAGGCAAACTACATTTCTCGACGGCCGAAAAAGAGGAAGCGTTCAACTGATCTTTGGCGTTTGGACCCCTTCGATAATTTCTCAAGGCATTTCAAATGGATTTTCAAGGAAAACATCTAATTACGGTAAGCTTAAATGTTATTTCTAAATGTTGTTTGATTTATAACAAAAATTATTGTTTAAGGTGTACAATTCGATCGATCGATCAATCGATTAAACAGCTTTGAACCGAAAATAAATAAAATGTAAGGTATTTGAATAAGCTTAAATATTTTGGCTGCAAAACCTTTTTCTTGTTATTGTGTAGATATAGTTTCCGTGTAGAAAAGCAGGCTTCATCTGAGGCTTGTGCAATAGCACATATTATTTTAAATTCAAGTTCTCTGATGGATTTTTGTACTATAGTTTTATAAGTTATATTGTATGAATAGTCAGCTAGAGTCCCTTTTTATCTAAATCAGTATATAAACACAAAACATTCATTACCTCTGTTACACATACTTATGAACTGAGTAGGTAATATTTGTACTAAGAAGAAGCCTACATGCACCTTCAGGCAAATTATATGGTTTTGTAGTTATGAATCATTGATTAGCAAGACTCTAAGTCAAATTCCAGAGGGTGGGGACAGCAATGGAGGTCAAATGCCCTGTATATGCCCATCCTCCCCCCTTCCCTTTTCCTCGGGCTTAACATTGATAGGTGAATAAATACCGGAGTCAAGCCAGAACTTTAAAATAATACTAATCAATAATTATTTCAAAGTTATTGTGATTTGTATTATTGAGTTCGGCTGACTGTTGCTTAATATTATAAAATTATATATATACAGTATCGGGGGTAAAATTACAGTGAAACAAATCCAAGGGAAACGACTTTTGGTTCGTGTTATTGGGTTTTTTAAAAATCGAGGGTTCGAGAAATCAGGATTGCACTGTCTATTTATATATTCGTGTCTTTGCAAAACATAAGAGTTGCGTGACATAAGACTTGATATAAGACTGCTGACCAGTTACCACAGAAAGTGTCAAATTGTAAGTGTTACAGTGTAATAAGCCGTATAAATTCTTTAGTTTCGAAAGCTATTTACGCCGTGGTTTCGCAATCATTAATTTTATCATCTTGAATTACCGCTTTTTGTGGCAAGAAAATATGTTCTGTTAAGTAATGATTCACGTAAGAACTACTGTAAAGAACAATAGACCGCGGCAATGGGAGCCGTTATCTCCCGGCGCGAGGGGACGTGTTAATCGTATTTATAGTTTTAGGATGGAGGGCCACTAGTTCATCAGTTGAGATCTGTTATGTGTCACCCTCCCCAAATAAAGTTGATTATTATTATTATTATTATTAATTGAGCTAAAATGAGCTATCTCATTCACATCGGATAAACCGCTATTAGTGCAAAATTCAAATGAAGTAAAGAGAATTTTCAAAGCTTAGAACCTGAGAATATCGCTGAAATTCACAGATTGTTTTTATTTTACAGTAATTGTTATGTACGCAAAGTATAAAGAAAATAGATCATGGGGAACTATGCGTTTTAGTCAACAAAGTCGCCGAAAGTGATATCTGTGTTCGTCATAACTCTGACTGACAGTTTTCCGCGGCATCACTTTGAGCATTAGCAAGCACAATGGCGTAAATAAACTAGCGATTCTTCATGATGTCCAATTATTACAGAGAGCATTCTCTTTTCATTTTTAACTTGGAAAATGAAAAGCCATTTCCGAGTTGTAGCTGTGGGAGGCTAATTTCACTCCTTCACTTCCTGTTAAACATTTTGTAAATCCGCTGACTAGTGCATAACACTTGCGCATATATTGCGCATAATATACAGTGGAACTCTCCACGCGAAACGAAGATTGATTTGAGAAATCAGGAAGTTCAAAATATCGGGAGTAAAATTACAGTGAAACAAGTCCAAGGAAAACAACTTTTGGTTCGAGTTATCGGGGTTTTCGAGAAATTGAGGGTTCGAGAAGTTCCACTGTACTAGCAGTAATCGAGGGCGAGAAGCCGTCTTACATTTCATTATTTATTTCATCCTGCAACTAATTAACATACACCTTGTTTGAGTTCGAAATCAAAATACTCGACCGCAAAAAAAAGGGTTTCCCATGATATAAACACGCGTTAAAAAATAAAAAAAAGGGACCTTCTAGGCGCCGAACCCACGACCTCTAGACTCCAAAGCGGTGCTTATATCCACTGCGCCACGTCGCCATAACGAAACGTTTTTGGGAAAAAAATCATTTAACGACTGGGTTTGTATTGAGCCGCTGAGTTATTTGACTATCACAACAGGCTCAAGTGAGTTCTGAGAACTGAAATGGTGGCGAACTTTCGCCGAAGTGTTGGAGTGCTGGATTGAACGTGTTGGTTGCTGTTTTTAACCCTGCAAATAGCTCGTTGTTGAGGTGGATGTGACACGATTTACTCATCAAGTGATTTATTTTAGTAGTCTTTTAGTGGCAATGTTTCTCATTTGTAGATCTGTTTAGACGTTCAAACGATTTACAATGATAAATTGAAAACGTAATTTGAGTTCTGCGTGTTTCACATACGGATATAAGAATGATATCACGTTATTAAGGCAACTTGTGTTTCAAATATTAACATAATTTTCCGAGTTCAGTGGCTCGTAGCCACTTTGATCTTCAAGTAAAGTCGAATCCATATTTTTCTCAACAGTGGGTTGTGAATGCTCGCACTGGCGGCACGAGCCAAGGAAATGGCTAAACGCGGATTCTTCAACAAAACCCAAAACTGACCAAATACATATCCAATTGTGCTACAGTAATTATTGTTTGAACACAGGCTACCACCAAAATTGTAATTAATGCAGAAACCGGTTCAAAATCACCCACGAATAAAGAATGTTCTGTCATCTCTTCCAAAACTATAGCTTTTATTGCAAGTCACATGCAAGCTTAATCCCTGTTCACCGAAATATATCTATGCAAAACAGAATAATATTTGGTCACCTCACCTCTACGTGAAGTCTCTTCCGACCTGACCCTTCAGTATCGATTCTGTTTGCGCAAGCAATGCAATTTTTTCTCTTCAATCGTTGTGCTTTCTGTCCTTCTTGTTTACCGCCAAAGGTGTTGATATCAGCTTGATATGCAGATCGCTCGCTGTACGAGGACCCACGTGGATCACCAGATCTAGATCCCCATTCTGAATAGAAAGGACAGCAACAGACAGCCAAAAATGGCATAATATACTACTATATACTAGTACAAACTATACATATCTAAATTTCGAAAAAGACGCACGATTGTTAGGGAAGCAGGTCTTGAAATACTGACTGAATGAAAATCCAAGATGGCGGATGCTGACCTTTTGATCCCGTTACCATGGTTCCCCATATGCGACTAAGTTGAAATTTGCATGACATATAGAACAATAGCTCTACTCCATATATGGATCATAAAAATGGATTTTATGAATATTTTACAACCATTTCTTAGCTATTTTCATGTTTTAGCCAATCACGAAGCCGGATTTTAATTACTTAATTGGAAACAGACACTGGATGTCTTCCTGCTGCGTTGCCGTGTTTACAGTAGTTCTTACGCGAATCATTACTTAATACTATGCCGTTGAATTAATGAAAGTATAAGTTAACCAACATAAAAACCAACTTTTTACCTGAATATTTTGAGATCTTTTTATCTTTCGTACAGCCTTTGTGCTTTCGCGAGTTTCTAAAATGGTGCGTGGTAGTGAAGAAAATGTTATCGTTGTTTTCAAGTTTTGTTATGAGATCAATTATCAAGGCCGATGAACTCTTTTAGTTATAAATTGGTCTTTCAACCTGTCTAGTTGGAATAAAAGTGTACTAAAGAAGCTAATTATTTGTCTGTATTTACTGTGCATATGGTTTATTTTTTCAGCTTTCACATTTCGAAATATGCTTAAAACGAAAATTGTACATGTTGATTGGAATTGCGTTGGAAATTAATATTAATAACAACTTAGTGTAGAGTTGAAATACTTTTATTTTCATTCCGAAGCTGTATTTTTATTTATGACAGATGACAGAACATGAACTTCAGCGCTCCATTTCAAAAACCTATTAAATCTTGGTACGTAAACGAAAGATAACATCATCTCATCAATAATCACAATTTCCGCTGTTTTGTAAAGAAAATATTCTCAGTTGTTGATTTTTAACGAGTGAATGCTTAGCATGAACGAAGTTATAGCGTATAGCGGACAAATTTCACTCGCTCCCTCGGTCGATGGCCACAAGTTGTAAACAATAATGTATGCGTAGTGCGGTAATTTATGCATTATCAGTAAACAAAATGGCGTCTGGCGCGGATCTCTTCTATTTTTCAACACGGTATTTTCACTCCTACAATTACAATTAGACACCTTTTTGGAGTTCGAAATTGAAAGAAATAACCCTAAATAATACTCGACCGCCCAAAGAGGAGACATTTAGAATATTAAAAGTGAGTCACGTTTGAAGTTCTTCGATCGATTCAAGCTCTGATGAAGACTCAAGCTGTCGAAACTTTTAAAAACCAAGCTGCGGACTTCAAGACTTAGGAAAACACTTAAGTATGTTAAATGTTGTATCTTCTTTATACCAAGTGTATGAATAAAATCTGATTTATCTGAATCATTCTATATTTTCTTTTGTACCACTATGGAATTCTATGATATTTTCTTTTGCTTGCGTCTGAACTATAAAAACCCTTCAATGCTTTTTTTCCAGCGTATATATTTAAAGCGAACTGATATTAGTACCTGTGTTTCTCATACTTGCGGGGGGGGGGGGGGAAACGTGCCTCCACCGGGATTCGATCTCGCAACCTTCGATACGCAAGATTCCTTTTTTGACTCACAGGGGACACCCACGGGAGCGACAGAGGCCCTGTACTTTTGCTCCGCTGAACGAATGAACGACTATCGCGGGCTCAAATGAGATTCACCGAGGACACCGAGTTGCTGTTGTTTTGAGCTGGAAGTGGCTTGATTTACTCACCAAAGGACTGGTTTCAGTGGCTATGTTCATCTTTTCTATTCATGGATCTATTTAGACGCTCGACAGTGTTTTTTGGCTCACCCCCATATTTCCTTGGCGCTGGCGAATGGACTCGCATCGTTTGTTGAGTTATTTCTTTTATTTAAGTCTTACCTCAGCTAGTCAGCGCGATGGACGATGTTATCATATGCATGTATGTTATTTTAGTTGCATGAATGGTTGAAATAATTGTAAAATATTATTATCGGAACGACTGTGTGAGGAAGCGTTGCGTGACGGGTGACAAAAAACTAAGATTTACCTGTCATTTTCATATGTTTTTTTAATAGGAGAGCAAACCCATTTTTGATAATTTAAGCTTAACTGTAGCTAATTTTAGTCCAAGAATTACAACTTCATAGATAACTGAAGTATTTTTCTTTCCAAGAGTTTCGTGTATGACAGAACTGAAGACGAATGAATGTTTACATATACAATTAATTTTATATTGTGCGTGCGAAGCACAGACTACACAAACAAGATCAGAATGTTTTGAAATGATTGAAATATTTTATTTCACGAACAGCAACATGCTTTAAAATAAAACTCAAACCAGTTCGAACAAATTGGCCGAATATTTAAACGACGTCTAAAAAGTTAGCTTTGTTAAACCCTGTGTAAACCTTGTTTTTAAAAATATTCGGCCCATAAAGTTGGCGATTATCGCTCGGGGATTATCGAATATCCGATGAGTACGATTTAAGACTTTTCGTTTGAGTTTCCCTCCCGACCAACACTGATTTGGACGTGAATACGAAATACACCGGCTTGCGTGAATGCCGCGCGTAATCTTATTGTTCTGTTTCGAGGAATAAATCGAGACTCAAAACTCAAAACTCGATTCTCAAAAACATCGAGGACGAGACTGTCAACTTACATTTACCCGGTACTACTGCATATTTCTATGTTAATTAATTTCTTTACTCTTCCATTCACGAGTTGGCACATAGTGCCTTTGATTATACTAGCTGCCAAATGAGCTTTGTGAGCCAGTTTACCAGAACCCAGTAATGCTTTATAGTGCGTGTATTTGTAGTGTTTTTTAATGGCTGCTGCGCACATGCCCCGATTGAAATCTTTTCGTAAAATTCCTGTTTAGACAATGGTATTGTTCGTATGACGACTGCACTTGAGACTACCGCTTCATTGATCTTTATGCGTTTATCCACTGAAATACGCTTATTACGTGGGTGTAAGTGTATTTGTTTGGGTAACCTATTCAGTACCAGCCACACGCGCGGGCGGCAATAAGAGAACGGGCCGGGGGATTAAATATATATTTCTTTGTTTGGATCACTATATACTTGAGGTTTATGCAGAGAAGGCATTTGTCTTGTAGGGTCAATCGCCTTTTGTTTCTGAAGTGCACTATTGTTATTACGGTATTGAAGTTTTCTGAAGTAAAGTTTAACTTTGGAAGTTTGCTATAAACAAGGATAAGCAAGGATTTATGCGGGAGCTAGATTTGTTTGGTTAGGTTATAGTAGAAGCAATAGAGCCGGATGCTAAATCTTTCTGGGAATGGAAATCAAAACTAATTTTCAGTTTAATTAAATTTTCAAACAATCGTTAAAAGCTTGTTATGTCTGCGATTTTAAAGTTCTTAGCGAAAAGATGACTTTTCCCATGACGTTACCTTCTGAAAATATATATGCCAATTTCCTGAAATGATATTGAAAGATTGAATCCTGCCTACTATATATATGTCAACAAAAAAGTTATGAGAGATTTCCGGCCGTACGCGATTATCTTCAATATCAATTGATATTAAAGGGACACTGTCCCGGCGTATTTGCTCAAAACTGTTATAAATGCATGAAATGGTCCCTAAATCTATGGAATAAGAACTTAATAAACTCTAACTAAATGATAAAAAGCAATTTCTTCAAGAAATTCCATACTGCAACAAAATGTTTGCAAAATTTCAAAGATTTCTGAGCCAAATTTGAAACATTGAAAAACTGACATCCTAACGTTTTTTCAAAAATCCATATTGTAATCCATTTCCATCCTCGCTGTCGTCTGTCATCCTCACTTCCTAATGGGTTCCTGTCATTTGTCGAGTGCTATTCTACAGAATTAAACCATTATTGTTCAACTTCCTATAATCTAGATATGTTTCTGAGCTTCCCCAAATCATGCTAAAATCAGGACAGTGTCCCTTTAAGAAGATTTACAAAGGGATTGACTGTGATTCTTGCACACCGACGTCAACCTAATAATAGTTTCTAAGCAGATAGATAATTCATGTTTTTCATATCCAAAAGCTGTTCCATCAATTTCGCAACCGTTTGGTTTGTATAGGTAACATAAATGTTTTATAGAACACACATAGAAGGCACGCGATCTCTACAACAGAAAAGTACGCCAAAACATCAATACGGCCGCTTAATTGTTATCCGCTGTAATTTTCTCATGTTACTGAGTTCACTGTGAGTTATTCTGTTGCAACAACTGTCTTGGAAACTTTCTCATTATGAATCTCATCCAGTGAACAACAATAGAGAGGTTATTATGAAACCGACTAAGCGTTAATTTAAAAAGTGGGCTTACCTTGATCCAGCTCCCTTGGTCTCTGAGGTGGGAACGTATCAGTATGGAGAGATTTCTCGCCGTAGAAACAATGATATTTGACCTAATATCTGCTTAGCTTTCAGTGGTCAACGTTCACTGGAGCTCATTGAATATGAAAGAGTGAGTTGCAGGTCTCGGAGAATCTTGAACTGACACTATGATTTTTCAGATATTCGAGTGGTCAACGTGAATTGAATACAAGTATAAAACCGTGACTTGTAGAGGCGTAGGTTCAAAACCGTGACAGTCATGTGTTGACAAAACTGAGATAAGACCAGAATTCCTCATTGATAAAAAAGAACGTAAACTTAATTGTAGTTTGTTCTGTGACCTGAGATTCCAAGAGACAAAAATTAGTGTGAGAAAAAGTAGGCTTGACCTCTGAGAAGAATTACATGTGTATTCACAATTGAGAGAGTCGAAGAAAAGCCATTGTACATGTATAAAAATGCGCGGAATTTAAAGTAAATGTATTTATGTCCCCTCTCTCAAATCAGCGAAGCACTCTTAAAGCCAAGCTTTAATTGTTTGCTAGAGCACATCGATCCGAGATAGCGACTTCATGTTCAAGTTCATTAACAACCTCAGCGTGAAAGCACTTGCATCTGCAAATACATCTAAAAAGAATAAGAAGTTGTGAAAATCATCTAAATATATTATGAAATACAACACAAATATTCGCTCGCTCGACGTCTGAGGGATCAGGGTAATCAATCTGGGGCATCTCGCAAACATATGTGGCGGGTCAGTGTGACAAATTCAAATTGAAAGTTTGTGTTTGCTGGTCTTTGCTCCTAGCCTGCTAGTTTGTTCCATAGTCATTAGTTTTATTTACCTGTCTCTAAAGCTAGCTGGTAATTTTATAATTTACCACAATCAAACAGTCGAATGTAACTTCATTCCATTCTTGTTATGTAAATAAACATTGCGTGTTCACGACTGGTACCCAAGCGTCCCCCTTCCCGCTTATACTCGATTTGAATTCATGATGTCATAGAGCAAGCATGCAAACCAGTTCCCAGGCTCTTACGTGAACTTCCCACTCGCCCGAGATGAGAAGAAAATAGCGCGGGTCTGTTTAAGTTTCACTTAAAAAAATGCTTTTCAAGAAAGAGTAATGTGACTCTTTTCTTTCAGTTCCCGTTGTGTGTATGCATTGGGGTGTCATTTCACTCATCACAAAAAAACTAACTAATAACGAAGTAAATTTGTTTTTGATGAACAAAAGTCACCAAACCCAAAGTGCTGGCTTAAATGATTCCAATCATCATGTGAGAAACGAATGCCACATAAGATAATTAACATCTAAAACAGCTCACGTGAGATAATGAAATAAATTTGTATGGATTTGGAGCGAGATTATTACAATCCAACAAGTTTTTTAATCACCTCAAATTCCAAAGTGTTATACTCAGTTATACTAATTTCCATGAAGACTAATTAAAACCAATTTGTCAAACCCTTTTGAAACAGCAAAGGATTAAGCCCAAATAAAGCCTTGTAAACAAGTCTATCTTTCCTCAAATTAGCTGGGTTTACTAGAATCATATCCGGCCTTCCATTGATCGATCCGTTTTCCTGCAATCTTACGTTTTAGTAACGACTTATCTATGTTGCTCACGCTATTTCCGAGAATCCACCTAATATGAGTGACGTTAAGCCGTTGGCCTTGTCTCCTACATCTCTTCATACCAAATTAGTAGGGGACGTTAAAGAACCCACATCACTGTTCGAAAAGAGTAGGGGACGTTACTGACGTAGTCCCCGGTGTTGTGGTCTGGCCTGTTCACATGTATTCATGGGTTGGGTGGGTGGGGTGAGATCATGAATGGACTGATAGCGGCTGCCATAGGCGCCTTTACAAGCTGACGTCCGATCTCACCCTGGGTTGAATTGTAAAGAGCATTTGGATATACTATATAGAAAATGCGCTATATAAATGTCATTACCATTACTTTGAGGGGGCCCCAATCGATTCTGTTTACTCGGCTTCGCTACGCCCATTCTCCCGGAGTAAAAAATGCAGTAGCCATTGAGTATGCGTTGCGGACCTATTTTTTCCTCTGCTCGCAACTGTCATACCAAATGAATGTTTTTCAATGTGTTCCTATTTTATTTCTTATTAGGGACTTTGAAATATCATATCAGCTCCCACAGTCAACAGAAAATGGAAACAGACCTGATGTGTTCATCTCTCTCACATCAGACTTTGATCTTGATGCCGCCTTCATGAGTTCCTCTTTACCATATCTGAACCTTAAAATAGAACCTGTTGTTTGCTCAGGTGATGTTTGATTTTATTTATTTGTATATTCATGTCATTAATCTGTAGAATGTAGCAATACTTTGGCTGGCATTTGACCATGTAAAATTATCAGCCAGCAAATAGAAGAGACCCAATCAAAATGGAAGGTTATTGTTTTCCAGAGGCAATGCATAAATTCGGTAATAATATTGATTTGTATCATGCAAATTCTACATGTGTTTACAAATGCACATAACATTTGCTTACTTAACGTAATGGTAATGGTGGCAGCAGTGCATCATCGTTAATGTCCTGGTTTGTGCAAGTTGTAGGCTTGAGAATGAAAATATAATTTCAGAATATAAAATTTACAGGTGAGGACTCAGAAAATTATATGCTCCATTGACCAAACCTAGTTTATTTGAACCACGGATATTGTGGTTTTCAACAATGTTACAAAATTTATTTGCTTGCATGAACAACATCAGAAAATTAACAGCTTATAGAGCAGGAAGAAAGGAACGTTGTGTCCAAATTATAACTTTGTAGCGTTTTTCGTAACTGAGTTATTACGAAAATAATTTTCAGAAAATTACATTACTTAGTATGCAGCCGCCATGTTGGTGTCCTTTAGAGGGACACAAATATAGAGTAGATTCTACCATTAATTATCATCAGCTTTCACTTCAAAGCTCTTTAGATATCACTTCTCAATTATTATGACGTCTGAAAATTTAAAATCCGTTTTTGTGGCAGAACTTTCAGAAACACATTAATCAGGGACATCACAAAATTCACAGAAAAGTATAAATTGAAATTGTATGTTATGTTCAAAGAAAAGGGTTTAAAGGGACTGTGTGATCACCTGGTGCCCATGCGCGGTAGGGTCCACTAAAAGCTCATTTGCATACGAGTTTTCAGCTTCAATTTGAAAGCGTTCGCCAACGTTTTCAAATTCAGCGGGAGATTCGAGGAGATGAAGCAGTCGTGAACAAATCTACGCTTATCTTGGCAATCCGTTGCATCTGGCTCACTCTTGATGTTAACTTATCCTTAAGAGATATCGAACTACAGTTCTATTTAGTTATTTTGGTGTTACCTTGCTCGATTTGCGAAAAATATCCGATAGAAAGTATTACAGTGGACTTGTACTTCAAAGAAAGAATCAAGGGCAAGAACTAGTACCATCGAAGGAACAGGCTACAGAAGTTTATGGCTTTATATTCATCGCGGTTTGGAGCAACATTAAGCGCTAGTTTCTTATCACATTCAACTTTCGCTGGCCATCTCCTTTCGCTGGAGGCGAGAAAGAAATCAATCAAGTCTTTAGAAGAAAAACAACAGCTCAATGGCGGGCCGCTTCAGTTTACTGAATGAATTTTGCCACGGCAGTAGCGGACTTATTGAGCCTTTCCTAGAATTCTAAGAGCAAAATGGTGAAGAATATTATTTATTTGATAATGAATGGATATTACAATGATGTGTTGGTCCTTTGCAAAAACCACAGCGGATTCGAATTCGCTTCACATTCTATTTTTTTCGCAGGGAAGCTCACTACAATACTGGCCGTACCGGCGCTTGTAGCGCTGCACAGTACTTTTTTATTGAACGTTATTTTACTTTTCAAATTATGAAATTTCCATCTGTTTGCATAAAATAGTCGCCTCTAATACAACTTTTCATTTCTAAAGCAGCTTTTATGTTTTGAATCATAGTTTTCTAAGCGAAATAAAATGTAAACGCGATTAGCATAATTTTGTTTTGACATTTTGGCTGCCAGCGAAGGCGTACATTCTTCAATGATTTTTGTCAAACTTATGTTAACAGGATTCAGACCATGAATAAACTGCTATGGAAAATAAATGGCATAAATTTTATTTCTCAATATCAAAGTAAAAAAAGCAAGGGGAAGTGTGATTGAGTTGAATGTTTTTGCCGGAAAGTCACGCAAGAGTTGTTCCGTGAAATTATCGTCTTATGTTATCAATAACCTCGTTCAGTTATAAATATTGCAGCTACATTGACACTAATTTACAGAAGCCTACGACTCGCCTTTATTTACTCAACAAGAAATACTTCACTCCAGATTATCGATATAAACTGCGAAAAAGGTTGTATGCAAATTAGCTTTTAGTGGACCCTACCGCGCATGGGCACCAGGTGACATAGTCCCTTTAATTGCATGCAGTGGACCTTTTAAACAATCGATTTTGCTGGGAAATTACTGCAGAAACATTCTTGGAGGATTATAACACCAATAAAGTACTACTGGATTACTGCTCTATCGACTATTAAAGCCCTCTGCTTTAAAATTGTCCTCAGAATTTCATATTGCCCTTGAAAGTAACAGTGAAGAACAGCTCCTGTAAAAACTGTTGGTCGACTGTCGGCCGTTTGTCGACCGACTGTTGGCCATTTGTTGGCTGACTGGTGGCTGTCTGTCGATCAACAGTTTTAGGCCAAAGTGTTGGCCGATTGTCGGTCGACAGGGGCCGACAGTCGGCCAACTGTTGGTGATCTGTCAGTGATCTGTCAGTCAGCTGTTGGTAACTTGTCGGTTAAACGTTTTGTGAGCATTACCATATTTAGTGCCTAAACTTGGGAATATGTATATTTACATATTATGCAACTATATATTTCTGTATAACGAAAAATTTTATGCAACTAGTTTTTTCTGTATAAATATTAAATTAATAATCATCGATTTTTACAGAACAAAAAATAAGCAACTGTGTACTCGCTTATGATTTTGTTATGTATATTAAATTTAAGCGAGTATCTACTCGCTTATAATTTTGTTATATACATCAAATTAATACATAACGAAATTTTATGCGACTACACACTCGCATAAGATTTTGGTATATACAAAACAAACTTTATGCGACTACACACTCGCATAAGATTTTGTTATATACAAAACAAACTTTATGCGACTACACACTCGCATACGATTTTG
The DNA here is from genome assembly GCA_029204205.1 of Desmophyllum pertusum. Taxonomy (NCBI): domain Eukaryota; kingdom Metazoa; phylum Cnidaria; class Anthozoa; order Scleractinia; family Caryophylliidae; genus Desmophyllum; species Desmophyllum pertusum. The sequence continues at coordinate 433,293 of MU827313.1, forward strand.
GTATATGCAAAACAAATTTTATGCGACTACACACTCGCATAAGATTTTGTTATATACAAAACAAACTTTATGCGACTACACACTCGCATAAGATTTTCATTCATGCGTGCGAATTGCGGTAGCCCATGTGAACTTAGGTTTTCGAAAGGCGAATGCAGTTAAATAAATTACGATTGAAAAAAAACAGTTTCATACAGGAGAATCGTGCGGATTCTTCCAGACCGAAATAAAAGGATGACGAAGGAGAAGAACCATGCACACCGTGCACGTGGTAGACCACACACGGCGACACATTTGCCAGTGACTATTTATTGAAATTTTAATTACTGTCTTTTCGACAAATAATTTATTCTCAGGTAATGCACCAGTATAATAATTTTTATAACTACGCTTTGAAATGAAAAACGTCAACGTGAGCAGAATGCTGTTTACGTGGGCAGCTGCGTAAATGAGCTACTGTGTGAAAATTTTGCGGGCTCTGTTTTTCGCTGTTTTTTATTCACTACCGGCCAAAAAAGTTCCCGAAACCATTTAGTTTTTTCGGAACGCAATCACATGCATGAATGACCACAACTGTCACGCACTAAATTTTGTCGAATGTTGTTTGGGTATACAGAAATCAAAACTTACATTTTGCAATCTAAAACGCAAGTTTTTTAACACAGTTTTTACAATATTCTCTAGATTGGTACAAGCTAGTGTTCAATAGTGTTATGTTTGACTTTTTGCTCTGAGGGTCGCGGCTGTAGTAACCTGTGTTCATTCCCCGCTAGAAAATAATCACTGTTGTCTTTCCATCTATCTTGATCTTTTTTGCCCGATTTGGCATTTATTAGTATATGAATGACCTTATACTGGTAAAATTATCGGGCAAAAAAGTCGATTTCTTTTTGTTTTGTATATACCAAAATTTTATGCGAGTGTGTAGTCGCATAAAGTTTGTTTTGTATATACCAAAATCTTATGCGAGTGTGTAGTCGCATAAAGTTTGTTTTGTATATACCCAAATCTTATGCGAGTGTGTAGTCGCATAAAGTTTGTTTTGTATATACCAAAATTTTATGCGAGCTGTGTAGTCGCATAAAGTTTGTTTTGTATATAACAAAATCATATGCGAGTGTGTAGTCGCATAAAGTTTGTTTTGTATATACCAAAATCATATGCGAGTGTGTAGTCGCATAAAGTTTGTTTTGTATATACCAAAATTTTATGCGAGCTGTGTAGTCGCATGAAGTTTGTTTTGTATATACCAAAATCTTATGCGAGTGTGTAGTCGCATAAAGTTTGTTTTGTATATACCAAAATTTTCTGCGAGTGTGTAGTCGCATAAAGTTTGTTTTGTATATACCAAAATCTTATGCGAGTGTGTAGTCACATAAAGTTTGTTTTGTATATACCCAAATCTTATGCGAGTGTGTAGTCGCATAAAGTTTGTTTTGTATATACCAAAATTTTATGCGAGTGTGTAGTCGCATAAAGTTTGTTTTGTATATACCAAAATCTTATGCGAGTGTGTAGTCGCATAAAGTTTGTTTTGTATATACCCAAATCTTATGCGAGTGTGTAGTCGCATAAAGTTTGTTTTGTATATACCAAAATTTTATGCGAGCTGTGTAGTCGCATGAAGTTTGTTTTGTATATACCAAAATCTTATGCGAGTGTGTAGTCGCATCAAGTTTGTTTTGTATATACCAAAATCATATGCGAGTGTGTAGTCGCATAAAGTTTGTTTTGTATATACCAAAATTTTATGCGAGCTGTGTAGTCGCATGAAGTTTGTTTTGTATATACCAAAATCTTATGCGAGTGTGTAGTCGCATAAAGTTTGTGTTTTGTATATAACAAAATCATATGCGAGTGTGTAGTCGCATAAAGTTTGTTTTGTATATACCAAAATTTTATGCGAGCTGTGTAGTCGCATGAAGTTTGTTTTGTATATACCAAAATCTTATGCGAGTGTGTAGTCGCATAAAGTTTGTTTTGTATATACCAAAATTTTATGCGAGTGTGTAGTCGCATAAAGTTTGTTTTGTATATACCAAAATCTTATGCGAGTGTGTAGTCGCATAAAGTTTGTTTTGTATATACCCAAATCTTATGCGAGTGTGTAGTCGCATAAAGTTTGTTTTGTATATACCAAAATTTTATGCGAGCTGTGTAGTCGCATGAAGTTTGTTTTGTATATACCAACATCTTATGCGAGTGTGTAGTCGCATAAAGTTTGTTTTGTATATAACAAAATCATATGCAAGTGTGTAGTCGCATAAAGTTTGTTTTGTATATACCAAAATCTTATGCGAGTGTGTAGTCGCATAAAGTTTGTTTTGTATATAACAAAATCATATGCGAGTGTGTAGTCGCATAAAGTTTGTTTTGTATATACCAAAATCTTATGCGAGTGTGTAGTCGCATATAGTTATGTAAATAGTTTTTCACAGAAGTTAGTTTTCGCATAATTTTTTTGTTATATAGAAGTTTTTTTGTGCATATTACGCGGATATAAATGACGCCCCTAAACTTCACCTGTACTGTCAAGGCTTTGCAACAATGGTCATAAGAACTGTTATTATTATTATAATGAAATAAATGCCCCGCCAAATAATCATAGTCACTTTTAGCATACACCCAGGGACTGTCACTCCGGCCCGGTCACCCATAACCCTCTCTTTACTCTTTTATTATTTATTTATTCCAATATGATCATTGACTTTTGCAAGTTTAGTGGTGGCTACTAAAGGAGCCGTTTTGTTTTCTAGTAGGAATGCACTACTCGTAAAATCTTGGATCGAACTGTAAAGGAACCAATTTGCCCTCTCTCCGCATGGTCGCCATAACTGGTAGGTATCATCGCAAACATTTACAACAGGCCTGCCTCTATCTGCTTCACTGAATCACCTTCCTGGTCGCGAATGATGAGGTCATGTTCGTGTACATCGACTATCCTCAGCTCTGCGATCGCGACGGAATTACCGATGGTACTCCGCGGGCATCTGGCAATTCGGAATGCATTATTCATACTGCACTGCAGTTCGTTGATGCTGTTTAGTATGCGGCCATACCGCTCGTGGATGGTCTACAGGCTGTGCGTGCTGACTTGGTTGGCTATCAACTCCCCCCGGATCTTCTGCTACAGCATTCCCCTGGCTGCTCGCCAACCGGTTGAGTTGTTCCTGCAATGCCTGGATTTTGGCTTTGGCATTGGCGAGGGATTTCTTGAGGTCTTTGATTACCCATCTTTGGTTTGTACTAGGTCATCAGCTAGTTCCTGCACGTCATTGTTGCTGTTGTCAACTTCCTACTGCTTTTCTGCCAAATCTGCCACAAGTTTCTTGTTCTGCTTCTGCAGCGAATGAAACGCCTTGACGACACGTTCATGGCTCTTGCTGGTCAGTGTTGCTCTGCAATGATGTACCTCGTTGTTTTTGTGTGGTTGTGGTCTTCCTTTTAGCACAGAGTGTAACGCTGTCAAAAGAGTTTAACTCTGGGGTATATGAATGCTAGGCAGATGACCTTGACCTTCACTAAACATGTAACCATGTAAGGATCTATGGTGTAAACTAATCGATAATCAATCAATATTGATTAATCAAGCCATGAATTGGTTTGAGTTTGTGGGAATTTCGAGTTATCGAGGGTTTGAGAAATCGGGACTAAAATGATAGGGTTTGAGTGAAGCAAATCCAAGGGAAACGGCTTTGGTTCAAGTTATTGGGAGGTTCGAGAAACCGAGGGTTTACAATATTACAATCTTATAGAATGTCTTGTGGAATTATTACAATCTTGTGGAATGTAAACAAACAGCTGACGAAACCTTTGACGCGTGTGTTCACAGACTTTTTTGCTGGTTAAGTTTTATTTAAAGGTAAATTGCTTTTTGTGAAAGAAAGTATTCTTATCTTTTAATCTTCTATGAGTGAAATAGACTATGCATTGAAAACGTTTTTCAAAGGAAAGGTGCTTGTATTGTCAGTCTTCACTGCATAATTTTAAAATATCCAAATGCAGAAACTAGTCAAATTTCACGTCATTTCCAATCATCCGGTGGGTATTGCAAATCTTTCTTGCCTTAACAGAAAACTTCTAAAATAACACGTCTAAAGACACAGGGTTGGAAAACCAAGTAACTAAAGTTTACCTTTTTTAAACATGAGTCATGAAGAATTAGCCTTACAGAAGGATACTTTTAAGTCATGCACACCCGCATTCGTAGAAAAATATGATCGCAAATGAGTAGAAAAAGCGAAATAATCCAAACTTCTCACGTTCAGAATTTTTTTGTTTTTTGTTAAAATGGAGAGAATTAATAAAGGAAGTGATCTATGAAAAGAAAAACAGGGGTCACCGTGCTTCCAAGAGAGTAAAATCCTCGCCAAGTTATTCAAGCGGCCTCCAGCACTATGTTTGTCCAGTTTCATTCTCAGCGCGCGCGCTGGATGCATGACGTGGCGTGCGCGTGCGGCATGAATAGCGTGTGCAGTAAGGATGCGCACTAGCAATGGGCGCGAACGTCCTTAAGTCAATAACGGCATTGGAACAATCCTGAAGTTTAAAAGAGATCTGCAATTTAGTGTCATCGACGTAACATTCTGATGTGCATTTTCTTGGGACGGATGGTAAGTCGTTGACGTAGACACTAAAAAGTAGCGGCCCCAGTATACTGCCTTAAGGAACACCACTGGTTAGTGGCAATGCATTTGACAAAGTTGAATGGACACGTACAACCTGGTATCTGTGGCATAGATAGCTATGGAACCACGCAAGGGACGGCCAATATTTTCGGCAAAGTGCGTGACGGATTTGAAAACAACGAAAGCACCGCTTGTTTACCGGCGTGATGAATTCAGTGTTTATACATTGTTGGATCTTTGATTTCCACCTTGTTCCATACGCTGGGTTTTGGCAGTACGATTTGGCTGAAATTAAAATAGTAAGTAAAAGGGAAATTTAAAACTGCAAAAGAGTATGGGCTGTATATTTCAAGTTTCGACAAAGTTTGAATTGTTGTGAGACTGCCAAACTCAATCTCCTGATCATGGGGAAGTGACTTTGTTGGATGGTAGTGAGGGGCATTTGGGGCAAAAACAAAACAGGCTTTAAGAAATCTGGTATAAGATAGCAAAAACACGGCGGTTGTTGATAATCATACGGCATATGACTTAGATTTCATTGTAGCCGTTCACAGCTTATTTGACGACTTGCGTCTGAAACTAATTGGTCGATATTCTGAGTGATCAGATGCAAATTTGCCACGCCACTGAATGCAAAAATGATAAGACAAGATTTTACCTACAAAAGCGAGGTGATTTCATTCAATGGAAAAGCAGGGAAAATAGTCGATGAACTCTTTCTTGTCCCCAGGGCTCCCTCGGGGCCAGCTGGAAAATAGGACTGGACTGTCGACTAACTTGCAAATTTTGATAACAAGTCTCAAACTTAAAAACACTTTGCACTAGCCATTGAGTCTCTGGGCTTACTGGATAATTTCGATCCAACCGAGGTTATAAAACGATCATTTCAATCATGAATCGTTTTGACTCGCTTACCTTGATCCAGAGTACCTAGTCGATCGGGATCTTGTGTCTTATAGGGGGTGTCCACCGACGTAGCGATCGACACCTCAGTCAATATATCGGTCGATATATCGGCCATGTGTCGGTCGAGTGGTGGCCGAGTGTCGGCCGAGTATCAGCTGTGTATCGCCCGATATGTGGTCGACAGTCGGCCGCCACAGGCTATTGGTCGATAGTCGGTCGATGTTTGGTCGTTACTTCGCCGACAGATCACCGACGGATCACCGACATATCATTGACATATCATCGACACACGGTCAACGTCCTTGTGTCTTATGGTGTCCACCGACGTAGCGGCCGGCACCTCGGTTGATTGTCGGTCGATACACGAGTAGCGGCCGATAGTCGGATACACGTCCGGATTAAATTACAGATTAAATTACTTAAATTAAGATAAAAAGTATTTCTTCATGAGCTAATGATATTTTCTTAATAGTTTTTTTTTGGATTGAGTTCGATTGAGTTCGACAATCGAACTCACAAAAAAAAATTGGCAATCAAACGCAATCGAAGTAAATAAAGTACCTAACTCAGAATGCTTGTAATTTTAAGATCCCCTTTAAACCCTAGCAATGTATCAAATAGACCTACTGGAAACGGATGAAAATATAATATGTACACGTACGTATTGGTATGTATGTATGTATGATGTATGTATAATAACAATTAAATAAGATAACATACTACTATATAATAAAAGGTACATGTTTTGATATTGTTTCTAAAGTGTGCTGGATCGTATAATTAATCGTATACGATGGCTGGGTAAATTGCAAATTGTATTCATCGAAGGTAGCTAGCCGGTTTTTGGATGACTGAAACTTGCGATAACTTGCGATGCCGTTTGGCCACAACTTGCATGCACTTGCGATAGCTTGTGATGACTTGCGTTCAATTTGGTAGAGCTCAAATTTCCATGCAACTAGGCGGAAATTTTTCCAACTTTTGCCAACCAAACAAGTCGACGCAAGTTGCATTGATCGCAAGTCATCCATCGTTATAGAAATGTATTATTCAAGGAAACGTGTTATATGTCCACGGGATTTTCAAGTGGCTTCCCTTGTTTACGATGACGAGAATCCACAATAATGATCCCTGACATGGCTAACGCGAAAATTACGAAAGAGAACGTTACCATCAAACTCCAGCGATTCAGAAGAAACTAGCTCCGAGCTCCAAAAGCTCTAAAAGTCCATTTAAAAGTGAGGGGATAACGGAAGAAAAATTATAACGTAACTCAGTAAGAAGAGCTGACAATGTCAGGTGACGGTATAGTATCGGCCAAGACTCGGAAGAAAATCGGCCTAGTGTCGGTGACTTAACGATCGATCCACCAAGTATCGGCCGATGTATCGACCGATAGTGTCCACCGAGTATCGGTCGACAGGTACCTTGTAAAAAAGTTGTACAGGCGGTGCCGATTGTCGACCGATACACCACTGATACTTTACCCATACTTGACCGATGGTTCACCGATATATTGCCGACACACTACCGACGCTATCGCGACTGACTGTCGGTCGATCTGTCGACCGACGGTTGACTTATGATCGGTCAATACATCGGTCGTACATCGGCCGATACTCGACCGACACTCGGCCACCACTCGACCGACACATGGCCGATATATCGACCGATATGTCGACCGACAGTCGACCGAGGTATCGATCACTAAATCGGTGGACACCCCCTATAAGACACAAGATCCGTCGATCGCAGCTTGCTCACATCCAGGAGTGAATGTGTATGTAAAAATGCAAAACATCTGTTCCACAAAGATCTTGAACAGAAACATTAAGCTGGGAGGCTGCAGCAAAACTGTGGAAATTGACGAGTCCATGTTTTGTAACAAATGAAAGTATAACCATGGCTGCGTTTCTGAAGGTATGTGGGTTTTCTGAATGATCGAGTGAGATACCGGCTGAAGTATGGTGTTTCACGTTCGAAGCCTTCAAAGAGAGACCCTGGTAACAAGACTGGTGCACGAATTCATCGAACCTGGAACGTTAATAGTTTCAGAAATGTTTTCACCCGACTTTAACCCTTAATGATATTGGCTACATCCACCTGATGGTCAATCATTCCGAGAACTTTGTGGACCCTTTCACTGGAGCACACATGAACACCATCGAGGGACTATGGAGTCAGGTGAAAAGGAAGCTGAACCGAAGAATGGGACCAGAAAAGAAAAACTACCCGGGTACATAAATGAGTTCAACTGGCAGAAACTTCATCCAGAAGCTAACCCAGGAGATACATGTAGATTTGAGGTTATGCTAGCTCACATTTCAGAGATCTATCCACTGAACTGAGTTTGCTTAGTTCAAAACAAACGGCTCCTTTAGAAGCCACCAAATAAAAGTAAAGTCAATGACCAACATAATATAATTCATTCTTACTGTAATTTAAGGATGAAATATATTATAAGAACAACATATGACAACAAAATCCTTCAACACACTTTTATTATGTCTATAAGAGAAAAAATGTTCAGCAAAATAGATATGAAAGGCACTGTAAGACACCAGATTAGCGATATAGATTATTTGGACATACATGATGTACATGTATATAAGGGGTTTGCAAAGCATTATAGGGGCGATCGACTTGAGTGCTTTTCATTTTGCAAACATTACAGATTTGGTTTAAAATAGGTTCTAAAGTTTCGCCTTTAATATGAGAAACATGTTCAAAAAGACACAATCAATGAAAAGGTACGATGCATATACAGTTGAACCCAGTTAATTCGAACTCTCAGGGGAAACGGAAAATAGTTCGAATTAGCGGGGGTTCAAAATAACCGGGTCAGCGTTAAATATCAAATTAATAATTAACATGATGGAATAACTTGTACCTTATACAATAATTGTTATTTCAAGAAATTGACAAAACATAGTACATTCTTTGTGGAATAGCAAATTTATATACTGTTATTGACAACCGGATTTGTGTGCAATGGAACAAGATATATAAATTACAAAATAAGTGCAATAAAAACTGAGGTTATAAATAAGTTCAGTGTACTTCCAGCTGTGTTTTGATGCCGTCTGATGTTTGGCCGCCAACTTTTTTAATTAGAGTTTGAAATAACGGGGTTGATTTTAGGCCAAGGGAAACACAATTAGTTCGAAATAGCGGGGAATTCAAAATAACTGAGTTCGAAATAGCTGATAGTAAATGACTGAAAAAAACAGGGGCAAATCCTAGGGAAATGGGTTTGAGTTCGAACTAACGGGGAATTCGAAATAACCGAGTTCGAATTAGCGTTGTTCAACTGTAGTAATGTATTGCTCAAAAGCATTATTACACTCCTATTTATGACACATTTGTCAGTAAACTGTCGGCCAACTGTCGGTAGGCTGTTGGTTTTCTGTTGGCCGACAGCCTACCGACATGTACATGTACTGAAGTGGGAGTTCACAATTACCCATTTTTCAGTCAATGTTTCAGCCTCATACTTTATTAGCCGATATCATCATAGAGCAGCTTCCAGTAGTAATTTATTGTCTAGAAAGTTAGGTTTTTCAGTACTGGTTAAATATACCTTATAATAATTATGTGTTGTTATTTCAGAAGATAATCACAATGACTGGACTTTTCTTGAAGCTACAGAAGCACCTTTGACCAACAATGTCCAATCCACTGGGGTGTCTTCCACTGTTCCTTTTCACATATCATTAAAACATCAAATGGAACGAACATTCAGCAAGATTACCAGAGCTTTCAGTGATTCAACTAGACGGGGGCCTTTAAAGGAATTAGAATGGCACTGTCATTTGGACTCTGAAGGTCGTGTACTTGCCATTGATGAGCTGTGGGCCAGAGTTTTCCAAGGTGGTGGTATTGAGCCAGTTTTACGTAAAGAAGTTTGGCCTCATCTCCTCAATGTATTTCCCCCTGATTTGACCAAAGATGAGAGGGAAAGACACTTGAAAATGAAATCACAGGTTTACTTCCATCTTAAGTCAAAATGGAAAGCTAAATATCCTCAAGAAATAGAATCCATCACACATTTAATAATGAAGGATGTTTTACGAACAGACCGAACGCATCCCTACTTTGCTGTCCCTGATGATCATCAGCATATGGATGCTCTATTTAACATCTTAACAACCTATGCCTTGGAAAATCCTGATGTATCTTATGCACAAGGGATGAGTGACTTGGCGGCGCCTGTTCTTGTCATTTTAGATGATGAAGCCGTGGCTTATACTTGTTTTTGTGCTCTGATGGATAGAATTAAAGGTCACTTTCTTTTAGATGGTAAAGCCATGACACTAAAATTTGATCATCTGTCCCAGTTGGTTCATCGCATGGAACCAGAGTTCTTTAAGTATCTCATGAATATTGGAGCAGATGACATGTTCTTCTGTTATCGTTGGCTTCTTCTTGATTTAAAAAGAGAGTTTCCATTTGATGACGCTGTTCAATTAATGGAAGTAATTTGGAGTTCTCTTACATCATCACCAGAATCAGCCAATACAGTTAATGGTGGAATACCTAAAGGTAACTCTGTCGCCACTGCCATTCTTATGCAGCATGGTTACCTTGGAGTTGATTACAGTGTTGATATTGATGATGATTCCGATAGAGATTTGGAGGACAGTGGTTTCTGTCCATTAACATCAAAACTTGTTGATCAAGAAACCAAACTACTTCAGTTGCCAGGACCATATCAACTAGGTGGTGGTAATCCATTTGTTCTTTTTATGTGTTTGGCCATACTGTCACTTCACAAGGACTACTGTATACACAAAGAAATGGATTACAATACACTTGCTATGTACTTTGACAAATTGGTTCGAAAGCATGACCTTACTAAAACATTGGCCAAATCAAGGGCATTATATCGTGATTATCTTGGTTCATTTGGAGTAGCAAAGGATGACGAGACACCCATAAATGAAGAGTCTAATGCACCATGGTGCAGCCAAGAACATCATATCGATATGCCACTCCAAACAAACCACTTTGTTGAGTGTTGATAGTTTATAATTTATTGATATTGATATTTTATTGAATTTGTTATTTAGTACAGTATGGACAAGGCACTGGAGTGGAGAAGAGTGCAAGTTTGTAGGGGTGCATTTGAGGGTAATTAAATATGTAAGTCAACACATGCAGTTTGTTATGCAACATGGTGGATGAACGGTTGGAAACTTTTATCGATACTTGAAGATATTAGGGTTTCAATTTTGCTTTGAAGGCTGTCGCATTGGAGACAACTTAGTCTGCAACATAGAAACTAACATCCCTTCTACTTAGAAGCAATGAATTCAATATGTTCCTTGGGCATGTGCAGAAATCAAAATTTGGACATTTTTGAGCGAGAAAAACACACCACACTTAAGGCTTTTCGTTTCCTTTTTTTGCCATTCTTTCTCTCCTTTTTATATTGGGTAACGCAATATATATTGCGTGACACAATATAATGGTATGGCTAGTTTTTGTCATGGCACACTCGATCACTCTCTTCTAAGATGTTGACTTTTGGAAATTTTAAAGAAACGTATGGAAAATTAAATTACAAGATTTTGCTTCTAACGACGCTTCAAATATTACTGCAACGGTGCAAGGTATATATTTTTTTCTTTTGTGTCGCGGTTTCCCTTATGGTACATTACAAGCTACTTGTGCAAAAGACGCATGCGTGTAGCGCCCAAATTTGGAATATAATCACCAGCAGCTCTATTTATTGACCTGATTTCCTACAAGTCGCAGGGGTGATTTGCCCCAAATCAGGACATTTTAGGGAAAAGGACAATCTCTACAACTTATTGTTGAAATGTCCGAAACAAAATGTTGACTAAAATTAAAAACTGGCAAGAATGAAATTTATGCGCCAACATGACACATCTGCTAGCCACATGCGGTTGTCTAAAAACACAATGAACTTCGACGGTCTTCATCTCTGGAAAAAGGAAGGAAATTATTTAAGTTAAGATGATGGAAATTGAGTTTTACTTGAAGAGAGTATTCCATTTCAAAAACGCGTTTATGAGTTTAAACTTGCTACACAGAAATTGTCAACAGAGGTTTCGGCAGAAATAAGATAAAGATGGCCATTTTGTCATTCACGGAATGTGCAGGTCATTTCAGGTTGTACGATGTACTCACAGACGAGAGGATTGTTTGCGCCGATCTTCTATTCCATTTCGCAAACTGCAGACTTTAGCGTGACTACTGTACTTTCTTGAGGTTTTCGCCAAGCAAGAAAGCAGATCAAATTTAAGCACCCGATTTTAATTTTACCCCTACGAGAAGACATTGGACAGTGTTATAGTTGGGCCGCTATCGTTTCGTGCGCTGAACAGGACACGAGCCATCCTGGCCATCGCTTGAAGAGTTGATTTAGCCGTTATGCCAATTGAGCAGGACAAGCGTTTTGTATTCCGGCTTTTTGTAGTGGCAATCGAGAAGACTTTCAATTTTTGAAAGGATTACTGATATGCTTTGGATTTTTATGATGCCAATAAACATGTACGCGAGACTGACGTCAAGTGCTTCGGTTCATTCCTTGACAATTTGCATTGAATCCCGAGTTTAGCAATGAAATACTTTAAAACCTATCTTTATGATATTTCCATAGGCTAACAACCTTGACCAAGAAAGTAGAGTTTCCATTTCAAAGACTCGTATGTGATAAGGTCACGCTAGCTAGCGTTTTTTTATTTTATTTAGGTTCGAATCCGGGCCGTTATTTTTTATTTTTTTATTTTTTAATAACATTGACTTCTACGTAATCTTTGTAGACGTAACCGCAAGAATTACTCCAAGTTTGTTTATCGATCGAATTATCGATCGAATTTATATGGGAAGTGACTTTGTTGGACGTTAATAGTGCGGAGAATTTGGAACAAAGAAAACCCCGGCTTTATTAAATCCGGGATCAACAACAAGAACATTACCCTGGGTACCAGAGGTTTATTTCTCCGTCGCGTCGAGATCCAAAGTCGGCCAAAGGCCGACGACGCCCCGGCGAGCGGCGGAGCTGCGAGAAATAAACCTCTGGCACAGGGCGCATTGATTTACCATTCCCGTTGAACTTTGATCATTTTTAACTTATTACATTTAAACCAATCACAGCGTAAGTGTCCTACTGTGATCACATGTAATGGCACGTGGAGATATGACAGCAGATAGTTTTACAAGGTGTCAAATGGCGGTATTCGTTGAACGAAAACAACTCCTGTAAAAAGGGTCCCTACCTCGAAGTCTTCGCTATCGTGCCGATTATGTGAAGCTGGTGTGGTGGTTAATGGTGGATACGTTCGGAAAACGCCAGAAAACTAAACATTTCAGGTAGAGTTTCAGAGCTTTTGGCGATCGACAATGATCTTTCAGTCGGCCCGCGAATTCTCTGTAAGAAGTGTTTTAATCGAACGATATGAGTTAACCTCCTTTAAAGAGCGGTATCATGAAAATTTATCCCAATGGAAAGCAGACGAACAGCATGCGCGAACTAAGCGATGTTCAAGCTCTCCTGGTTTGGGCATCAAAAAGTCTCGCGGTGCAGCATGTGGTCAGCATGTGGTCAGCATGTGCAGATATCAACAAGCCTTCGGTCGCTAAAACGTCCTTGCGGCGAATAAAATTAATAATGCCATCTGTCTGCTCGGCGCTTAATTCGTCAACACCGTCGAACGTTTTTAAAACTATCGCTAAGGCCTCTTCAAGTGCTTTCTCCAAACTTCCATCAGAATCCGCGATTATTCAACAACATGCAACAACAACAATCACTGTTCTATCGATCACTGTTCTATCTCTTCATCGCCTCGTCATTCACAGGCTTGTTTCCCTGCAGTGTACTATTCTTGTCAACCAATCACAGAGACTATTAGATTCAAAATACCTTAGGGAGTCGTTAGGAGCCAATCAGCAATCTAGTCCAAATTCTGGACTAAATCCATTTAAGCAGGCTTGCCATTGGCTCGGCGTTATCAAAGCAATAGCGCCCTGCTCCAGAGGCTTTTCGCGCGGGCCATAAGAGAGATTTGAAACCGGAAACCGCGCAAGAAAAGCCTCTGGCACCCAGGGTACAAGAACATGAACGACGACTCAAGAATTTCTCAAAGTACGATCAACATATGGCTTAGTTTTCACACACATTGTGTTGACATTGTACATTTACCGGTATTTGCTTTGCAATTTGACATCTGACTCACGGCTTCAATTCGATTCGATATGCTTCACAGACTTCACAGTAAAAAATATATTCGCGGTTTATTCACGACGTTGAAAGAAGGAAATATGTTTTCAAATGTTTCCTTAACAAGAAAAGGAAATGTTCTTTGCATGAAATAATTATAATTAATGCAAATCTGTAGTCAGAAATCTAAGTAGCCTCCTACGCAGCAAAGATTGCGTGACGAGCCCAAAGAGTGTCTGCGTAGGAGGCGAAAATCTAAGCGGTGTCACGCAAGTTACTCGTCCACTGGGCAGTCGTTCGTCGAGAAAACAAGACCGTCAACAGTATAAAAGGGCAGATGTCGGGAGACCAGCGAGCTCCAGTCGATCTCTAAAGCCTGGTTATCACCCTCACACCCCAACAATAATTAACCCCATCACAGATTCGCGAGGACCCATGCGAGTCACGTATTACTAGTATATTTATTTCCAGTTTGGTGTAAATTTGCAGAAGCGACATAGATATCGAAAACAAAATGTAATGGGATATACTTGTTTTTCAAGTGAATTTAATTAAACAAGAAGTTAATTCCTCGCGAAGCGAGGTTTATAATTCTGTCCCCAAAGAGCTCACGCGAGAGCAATTCTCGTATGGCCTTTACGATCATATTTATTTATTTATTTGTTTGTTTGTGGAAATCGTGGTTGACAGTAATGACGTCACACGGCGCGCTAATGGCTTAAGGCGCTAACTTTTAAATCTGATCTTCGGGATTGAGGGCGAGAGTTCAAATCCTACTATGGTCCTTGTTTTGTTTTTTTTGTCGGTTCGAATCCAGGCCGTTCTTTTTTTTAACCTCCTTTTCTTTGCTTAATAACATTGACTTCGACGTAATCTTTGTACACGTAAATGTAGAAACAGGAACGGCTGCTGAAGAATAACAATTTTTACTCCAAGTTTGTTTATCGAACGAATTTATATACGGGTCATTTGTGAAAAAAACCCGGCTTTATTAAATCCGTTATCAACAACAGGAAAAGGAAAGACGACTCAGGAATGTCTCAAAGTACGATCAACATATGGCTTAGTTTTCATTGTAGACGTGAAGACTTGTGTCTGAAAATAATTCGCCGATCCGATATTGCGAAGAAGATTTTACCTACAAAAGCGAGGTGGTTTCAGATCATTCGGACAGAAAAGTGGGGAAAACAGTACAAGAGCGCTACAATTTATTACAGATGTCGGGAGACGAGCGAACTCCAATCGAAACCAAAACCCGGTGGCATAGCAAAAACACGGCGTTCGTCCGGCGATTCTCAGAAACCTTGCAGATCAAATCGCAGCGTGCCCGTTACTAGGCAACAAAACCTTCGCGAGGACCTGCGAGTCACGTATTACCGTGCAGTCAAAGTTAACAATTGATTTCTTAGTTGAAAAGCTTTCGGCTTAAACAAGAAGTTCCGGTATAAAAGGGCCTGGCCTGGCCATTCTCACACCTAGTTGTCAATCAACCATCAAAGCGTAAACAGCTGACAAACAACCTGCACTTTTTCTTCGACCGTTACTGGGAAAATGTGTTTCATTTTTTTCTAAGAATGTTCTGCTAAACATAAGAAAGTTATATCTTACCTTTGTTAATGATATATTTTGGTTTCATGAGTTTTGACTCGACAACGTGCCACGACTGCAATAGTACAAATTTGCATTTCGCACTCGAAATGTGTGAAATGTGGGAGGTGCCATCCCTTTTATAGCGGAACTTCTTGTTTAAGAAAGTAGTTGCGCCAGTCATGCTAATAGTCTGCAGTTTGCGTGAAAGCGGAAGCCGATTCCCCACTGGGATCAAATATTAAACGCACTAAGGTCACACATCCAGATTAACGCGTAAACAACATCGGACGCAAAGGTCAATAGCTTCTTCTGCTCCATTGTTAGACCACAGGGTTCCCAGACAAACTATTTGACTGTGTCACGGCTATTTTGCATTTTTATAGTGAATGTATGGGATTTATTGAATGGTTTGTAGAATTGCGAATATTCACGTAAACTATGAACAAATACATGCAGAATAAACGTAAATTATCTTTTCAGTTGTGTACTGTCGTTTTTGTGGCTCAAAATGGCGAATTTAAGCGATTTGAAGGATTTTGTTTTTGTTGTTTACCGTCCATCTAATTATAATGGAAAGGGTGGAAAGTAATTAATATTCCAATATCTCCAAATTCAAACAGCTCCAGCGCCGAGGCGATTTTCGACCAGAAAATCCAGTCGCCCGGCTTCCAGGCCAAGTAGCAGAAAAGAGGAAAGATCAACACATGTGCTCATACCATTCAATCGAAATTTTGTCCAAATGACCCAGAGTTAGCACTTGAACAATCAAAGAATACCTATGGCCAACTCGTGGATAAAGTAATCTAGAGATGAAACATGTTAGTGAACTTGCAATTATTGTTCTATTATTAAAGCCTGTTAAAACAAGGGTCGTATACAATGCGAGGTTGCTGTCATCTCACAAAGGCAAGGCTTTGTTCGTCGGCGTTTGTTGTACACATATTACAAACACATACTTGAGGGGATGTTAGAAATTTAACTTGTTAGGTTTATGGACCTTTCCGCCTGTTCCAGAGATCATATATGTGATAATAAGTGCCTACGAAAGCAACAGCCTGCATTAACTCACTGTAGTATTGGGCTTCCTGAGAGAAGGCTACAGAGCCAGAGGTGTCCGAAATTATAGATAGATTAATAATGTGCTATTACTAAGGGATTCCTGATTTTTCTTTGCGATATGGGCTTGTTGCACTTTAAAAACACAGAATACCGTGCATGCAATTTTTGCTGCCTGCACGGGGAGGTGGGTACTGCCATACCAAAAAATCAGAGTACCCCTCCCTCCCCCCCCCCCCCCCCTACGGCTATTATGCATGACGCAAGGACAAATACTTGTTCATTTTTTCCCCAATGCACTGTTTTCATCTTACTTCGAAACATTTAAGTCCGCAAATATTATTTTTACTTCAAATACCACTGCTCCGTTTCTTTCAGTGAATCTCCTTTGCCCTTGAAACACAATACTTTTCTTGTTGTTTATTACAGTTTATTGAATAACAGTCATTCAAGCCACAATGATCATTAACATAAAGCAATACATCTGTATTTTTATGCTTATTAGTTCTTGTTTTCACAATATAAATATCATGAGTCATACAACAGTAAGCTGAACAAGTATTTTTTCCAACAGGTCTACTTCTACACAATCTAGTGGCAAGGTAAATTCGGAAATCGATGGAAAGAAAGTTTTTCATTGCAGACGAATGTGGTGTATTGTACATGATATAACGCTTAATACGTTTTCTACTTGACTTACTTTTTTTGAACATTTTACTGATTTTCTTGCATTGTAATCTCGATGGTTCTCTGTCACGGCAGGCGCGTCCATATTTACCAGTAAACTTTGACTTACTTCTTGATCGTTTCGATACTTCTTCAACTCCATTCCTGCTAGTATTTAAGCTTAAATCAGTACACAAGTCTTCCAAGCGATGTTTGTTGTCCTGGATGGCCACATAACTTTGGTTTCGCATCATGGACTCGTCAATTGTGCCAATGTCTGTCCTGTTTTCAATAGCTGTTTCGTTCATTAAGAAGTGTTCGTTTCGCTCACATAAGTTTGTCAAGGTCGGCAAAAGCAAATAAGACACATTCTCATCAAAGCTTACCACATTAGCATGAGATTTACTCATTTTCAGGTCACTTTCCAGCATGCAAGCTGGAATTTATATACCCCCCGTGAGCTTGAGGGGTCGAAGAGCAAATGTTCATCTCCTCGCCATGTTTAACGCCCGGACGAGTCAGAGGCTCCTGAAATTCAGCCTTCAAGTTGGCCATAGTACTAGTTCGAAACATCCGAAGTCCACTTCAATTTAGTAAGACACCTAATGGTGCTACAAAATCACCACAATACAGGCTCTGGGCACGATGCATGCACTGAGTGAAATAGTAACCGCGCAAACACAACAGCGAGGCTCGCGCTGACTCGAGTCTGGGTATAAATGCATTTATATGTTTTGAATACACCTTCAAACCCAACAGCTGCTGGCGTGGCGCAGTGGTAGTGTTTCTGAGTTCTGAAGCAGGACTTCGAGAGTTCGCAACCCGTCGTTTCACACCTTAGTGAGTGACACATTTGCATATCGGAGTCCTCACAAAAACCCGTAGCTAAGCTTCGCATATCCACGAGTTAAAAAACGAAAAGTAACGAAAATTTAAAGGCAGTCTGAATGCGCACCCACGAATCTGTGTACCGACCTCTAGGGACCTCAGACCGCCATGTTAGTAGCCTCTTTCTGATTGGATACAGTTAAATAATGGCCATTCTGTATCCAATCAGAAAGAGGCTACTAACATGGCGGTCTGAGGTCCCTAGAGGTCGGCAACAGTATTTTATTGCTAAGCTCAGGATTTGAATTCTCCACACG
Source organism: Desmophyllum pertusum (assembly GCA_029204205.1). Classification (NCBI taxonomy): domain Eukaryota; kingdom Metazoa; phylum Cnidaria; class Anthozoa; order Scleractinia; family Caryophylliidae; genus Desmophyllum; species Desmophyllum pertusum. The sequence continues at coordinate 451,469 of MU827313.1, forward strand.
TGCTCCATTCTGCTTTCTTTCGCACCAGTCACGCTTAAGTCATCAAAAGCCAACATGAACATCTGGAAAACAGACCTTGGTCCGAGGTTTGCATGATATTCAAAACTATCTTTAGTGGGGTGATATATATTGTAGTTTCTGATCTGTTTCACAACTTGAACATTCAAAAAGTCTGTTCAAAAATTTATGGAAATGTCACAAATTAGATAAGTATTTCATAATTTGATAAACTCATGATTCAAATTGTCAAAGGAATGAACCAAAGCATAGTTCACAGAGGTTTTAAAACTCACATATGCAAATCCTTGGTCAGGGCTCTTATTAGCTTTGGCTCTTCTTGAATTGAAACGCTTGCTGTACAAAGATTAACCATTAGAATGCTACATGTAGTTTCACTGACCGGACTGATGGATAACAAAATGGCTCTATACAAACTCCCTTCAAGTAAAACTCAATACGCTTATAAACTTCACAACTAACACAACACCCTGCTTGAGGGGTTGGTCGAGTGGGGGTCCGGAGTGAGCTTGGCACCAAAAACAAGAAATTAATAATTAACTTATAACCGGGCAGTTAAATTAAGTTGAAGCCTAAATTTAGTTGAAGTTTGCAGTTTGTGTGAAACCGGATGGAAGCCTATTCCCTGCTGGGATCAAATAATGCGCAAAGGTCATACAGCCAGATTTAGGACGTTTTGCAACAACATGTTGCTACTAACTGCTGTGGGGCATGTCTTTGCTTTCCAAATATTTAATTTTTGATGCAATTCCTGCAGTAAACTCATTACGCTGATAAACTTCAGGAAATGTTTCAGCTCATACTGCCCGGGGAAATGATCTCTGAAGCGAACAGACTTTTGAAGCTTGAAAGGCTAAGGCACGGCTAATCTCTGCTTTGTTAGGAAGGAGAATTACTTCATGTCCACCGGGTTTAAACTCACATGAGACTTCAAACAAGAACACCTAACAGGTGTTACAAGCGGCCAATTTCACCTTGACGGGAGGAAACAACAATCCACCCATCCTCCCCCAGCCCCTCGGTCACTGGACTCCGAGGTGCACCCCCCAAATCCTAAGAGTCAACATATGAACCTGCGTGACAAAAAACGTGACTGCCTGATGTAATATTGCGTAATGCTTATACTGCGCTCCGGAAGCCAGAGAAATTCTCTTGTGGTTAATTTTAGCGAATGTCAATTGCATCATGTTCAACGAGGGCAAAGATGTGTTTTCGCTCAATGTGAAAATAAATTGTGAATGACATATATGCTGTGGAATTGTGTTAAGAAAAACTGTTATGTTTTTGGGACCGGGTTTTATCGCTCGTCGAGGTGCATGTATTAAACAGAACAGAAATTCTCTAGTGGCTATTAATTTGCATGTCGCCTGACTACGTCATGTTTACCATGTAATGGGAAAACCCAATTGCGTCATGTTCTCAAAAGGTCAGACATGCGTTTTCCCTCGTAAATAAATTGTGGATGACATCACTCACCCACTCATCCTCTTCATGCCGAGTGGCACATAAGGCATAAGGCTGGATGACATACTGTGTAATTAATTTTTTGTCGGTGACTTGCACCAGACCCCACTCAGCCAACCCCAACGAGAAGACTTAGGGAAGGACATTTCCTGAAGCGGGAAATGAACTCCTGCCTGATGTTCATAAGCGTATTGAGTTTTACTTGAAAATAGTATAGTTTCCATTTTAAACACACGTATGTGAATTACTCAATCTTGCCTGTATTGACTAGTTCACGAGCGAGAGCATTACGCTACAATCAACCAGACAAGAAATACTTTAAAAATGTATCTTCGTAACATTTCCAAAGGTAAGAGCCCTAACCAATGAAGTAGAGTTTCCATTTCAAAGACGTGTATGTGAGTTTACACCTCTGAAGTATTCTTGCTGGATGTACATTTTAAACAGAGTTTAAAATATAAATATCCATGAGCAGAACAGAAACAGTTTGACCTTTGCATGTTATCAGATCCCAGTGGGAAATCGCCGGTTTCCGGTTGTTGCCGAATCACGCCAACATCAGACTTTAGCGTGACTATTCTCTAATAGATTTCAAACAGGATTTCAAGCAGGATTTTAAACAAGAAAGCCGATATTTTAAATTGCCCGGTTATATATATATTTTTTGAAACATTCTTGTTGTATGAAGAAAAACTGTTATTTTCCCTTGTCTAATTAAATATTTCGCGTGTTTCTTTACATGAAAAGAGCACTTTAATACACCACACGAAAATCGAGTTTCTCTGAAAATCTCAAGAAAACCCGTGGAAGAGAAATTCTCTACAGGCTAATTTAGCCGATTCTGATTGCGTCACCTTGACCCTGTGGTAGTCACGGCAATTGGAGGTCTGGGGTAAGTCACTACGGGGGAAAAAAACATTTCCATTTCTTGAAGCGGCAATGCCTACAGGTGTCGGCCGCTTAAATAGACACTATACGGCTCTTCAAGTAAAACTCAATACACTTATAAACATCACAACCCCCAAGTCTTCGTGTAAGGGTTGGCCGAGTGGGGGTCCGGGGTGAGTCACTGCCCCCCCCAAAAAAAACGCAAAAATCACAAGTGATTTATGAACCGGGCTTGGCCTCAGGCCTGCCCAGTTAATTAAGAGAAGTTTAAATTTATAAAAATGATGTTTTTCTGTATGAAATCAAGAAATTGTTTTCCTTCAATATACTGTAAGGATTTGCAGTTCTTGGTGTTCTGCTATGTGAATTGTTAATACAGTCAAAACAGCTCAAGCATTTATTTAATATTTAATTCGCCAATGGCGGGTAAACAGACAATAGGACATGGCGTCCCTTGTTAGGCCTATCTACCCAGCCCCACCGCGAGAGAGGGGATAGTACATCTGTAAAACAAATTGGAAATTTAAGCGATTTGATAAATGTATTTTAGGGGGGGGGGGGGGGGGGCGCAAGTTCTTTTTTGTATGTTTGTGGACCGAGATCAAGTTGAGGTCCATAAACAAAACAAAAAACAGAACAGGGCAATATCCCGCCATCTTGACCAAACAAGTTTGGTCAATAAAGGATTATTATATGACCACAAGGATGCTATAAAGACAGTTCATGATTTGTTTATTCTCTTCAAGAATTCTATTTCTTTGTTTTTGGACTCCATCGATAGAGAGAAAAATAACATATTGTTTTCTTTGTGCAAGTTACAAACAAAGAACTTTTTGAACCGGTGTCAGTAAAAGTTTTTTGTGGGAACACGACGGGCCATCCTGGGCGGTCAAGATGGCTCCATCTTGACCATACGTGTGGCCAATAGAGCACAGGATTTACTTCATCTTGCCTACTCATAGACATATAATAAGTCATTTTAAAGCTGAATAAATGAACATCAACATTGTCATTAGTCATTCAATATTTTTCTTCTCATTATTGCTTAATATTTACATGTATGGAAATTACAATGTCACGCAGTACACGATTTTGAGAGTTTTTGGACTGCATAGTTTGACCATTGTTACAAAAATTTAGTAAAATTGTTTTGGTATGTTTCAACCAGATTTTTCTAAGTCAAGAAAAACACTTCCACATACATTAGAGTCATGGTTCTTGTTTCTTTCCCTGTGTTATGTTACTACTCTTCCTGGACCTACCATAATTCCTTATTCCAATAAAATTATAGCTGAAACGAACCAAATCAATGATTACAGTAAAAAAATACTTCGCTCCAAAAGGGGGTGATTATTTCAAATATTGCTTACTCAAAGTGCTAATGTGCTAATTAGCTATAGAGAGCTCCAGGAAATAAAGGAAATAGACAAATACATGAAAATCACCACAGAAAAACTGTAACAAAACCTGTGCTTTTGTAGCTTTTCTGTTGTAACGATTAAATCAAAGCCTGTGTCCTACCCAAGTAATATTTTCACTAAAGGGGGCAATTATTCTAGCCGGGCAATTAATTGAGAGAAGGCTATTTGAGGAAATATGGTACTGGAGAAGAAACTTAACAAAACTGAACCATATCTGATAATGTTTAAAATAAAGAGGGCTGGAATTTGATATCCTCTTTGTGGGACATTATAGCCCTTATATGGTTGAGCTACAACTGAAAGGACTGTCTTCTAAATCTAAATTGGTGATCCCCAAAGTGGCCAGCCCATCACTGCAGATGTGCAGTGCTAGTGCAAGTGCAATATACAGTTGAACCTCTCTAATACGGACACGACCCCACCAGCTCTGCTGATTGATTTATCGTGTTTAAATAAAGTGATTGATTGATTGATTGATTGACACCGAAGGGATGGAGCAAGGTGTCCGTATTATAGAGGTCATGAATATGACATCACGTAAAAGGCTGCACTGACAATAAGAAACGTTGATGATAAATGGCCATAACATGTCGATGTTAAACTGATTGAAAACAAATGCTTCTTTTGTTGTGGACAATGGGACAATTGGTTAACTTTGATTTGTAACCACAAACAAGAATTGTACTGAATACGAACTATTATCACTGGAGTGTCCGTAATAAAGAGGTTACATTTATATGTATTCGCTCTCTCACAGGGGCCGAAATTTTGTGTCCATTGTCCGTATTAGAGAGGGTACGTATTATAGAAGTTTTCTTTATAGAGAATATATGGGCATTTTGCCAGGACCAAGGGAACTGTCCGTAATAGAGAGGTGACCATATTAGAGAGGTGTCCGTAAGGAGAGGTTCGCCTGTACACGTTAAAGTAATCGTGCTAATATAAATGCTGAATAAAATATGGTAAAATGATCATATCACTTAATAAATGTGCTCTGGTGCAATTGCTCAAACATTAAAATTCAGGTAATTACTCTTAATTAATAAAATGCGTTTTAAGAGCTCTCTTGAAAGTCTCAAAAGTGACCTGGTCGATCACATTGGCCAGTATTAAGTTCCAGTCTGATACTGTTTTGCCATAAAACTGTTCTCCCTCTTCTTCAAATTCGTCCCCTTTCAGCCTTCAGCAGTAAAGTTAACTTCAGTACAAATGCATTATCCTTCACAACACTGCTTTCAAGTTCTGACCCTTGAGATGACCAAGTACCAGCAATGAAAAAAGAAATTATGTAAAGTCAATCAGGATACTAAAGCTAAAGAAAATAAAGCTGTAAAGGACTTAATTTTATGTTACATTACACAACATATTGCTGTGTAGAGCTTTTGTCATGGGTTCACTCGATTCTAAAGATGTTGACAAATGGAAATTTAAAGAAACATATCGAAAATTGAATTACGAGATTTTTCTTCTAACAACCTTTCAAATACTACTCTTACGGTGCAATATTTTTAGCACAGAGTGGAACGAAGTGGAACTCTGGGGTATTCGAATGGTTTAGGGAGATGACCTTCAGTAAGGCAATATGGCAATATGTCTATATGGTATCTATGGTGTAAACTAATCGATAATCAATCGATATTGATTAATCAAGCCATGAATTGGTTCGAGTTTGCGGGAGTTTCGAGAAATCGGGAGTAAAATTATAGGGTTTGAGTGAAGCAAATGCATGCAAGGGAAACGGCTTTTGGTTCGAGTTATCGGGAGGTTTGACAGGGTTCGAGAAATCGAAGTTCCACTGAAGTTCCATACGCACTGATTACAATCTTGTGGAATGTAAACAAACCGCTGATGAAACCTTTCGTGCGCGTGTTCGCAGACTTTTTGTTGCTTGTTTAAGTTTCATTTAAAGGTAAATTGCTTTTCGTGAACGAAGAATTCTTTTCTTTTAATCTTTCGGGTTCTATGAGTGAAATAGACTATGCATTGAAAACGGTTTTCGAGGGAAAGGCGGGGCGCTTATATTGTACGGTCTTCACTGCGTAATTTTAAAATATGCAAATTCACGTCATTTTCGATCATCCGGGTATTGCAAATCTTTCTTGCCTTGACACGGAAAACTTTGAAGATTGTGTCACGTAACATTATGTCTGTCACGCATTGAACATTTGCAAGTCTATTCGTGCCCAGTGAAAGAAAACTCTTTTATAGCGCTATGAACTAATAAGTGGAATAATTTCTTCGTAATATTTTTTCTGAAGAACTGAGAGTGAGCTGGTGGCGTGAAGTCTTTGCGGTATAAATGACTGTTTCCCAACGTGAAATTATTACTTCAAAGGATTGTTTTCCTTTGTTTACAAGTGGTAAACAAATAATTTCTGAACATTCAGAACCGAGTGTTTTGATAATAAATCACGAAACAGAACCGATAAAAAAAAACATTACTTTGAATCAGATAAAAACCATTCTGAACCGAGCGACATCAAAACAATAACAAGACAGTGTGCGTGACCGGCGCTTGCGTTTTATTTTATTGCATCATACGTTACGGTACGCTAACTTTACTTTTGGGGAAAAGAGAAGCGTAGAACACACAGTTGTTGAAAATATTCATATGTAATAAGTATTTGTTTGCAGTGTAGTTTTAAAGATCGGTGTTAACGTTCCACAAATAACTCAACTCTAGTTGAAATCCTCTGGTCTTTCAACTTGAAGGAACACCGGAAATAGACCAAGAGATAAGAACTGGTCATTTCTGGTTTTAATATTTTGAGCAAATTTCAGCTAGTTTTTGAAGATGTTTGTCTCGATTGATCAACTTATGTTAGGAATCCTAACCTCATCGGTATCTTGCACAAATAGAATCATATATTCTGCGAAGACAACACAACTTGCCCAGCTATAAATGTACAGTCAAACCTCTCCTTACGGACACCTCTCTAATACGGACACCTCTCAATTATGGACAGTTCCCTTGGTCCCGGCAAAATGCCCATATATTCTCTATAAAGAAAACCTCTATAATACGGATCCTCTCTAATACGGGACAATGGGCACTAAATATCAGCCCCAGAGAGCAAATTCATACAAATTTAACCTCCTTATTACGGACACTCCAGTGATAATAGTTCCTATTCAATACAATTTCATGTTTGTGGTTACAGATCAAAGTTAATCAAGTGTCCCATTGCCCATACAATAAAAGTAGCATTTGTTTTCAATCAGTTTATCGACATGCTATTGCCATTTGGTCCCATTTATCATCGAGATTTCTTATCGTCAGTGGAGCATTTCAAGTGACGTCATATTCGTGACCTCTATAATACGGGCACCTCAGTCTAATACGGACACTTTGCTCCGTCCCTTCTGTGTCCGTATTAGAGAGGTTCAACTGTATTGTTTATATTAGGCACCAAATTTATAATCTCAAATGAACAGATTGCGAAAAAAAAATCGACATGCCTGAGTGGCTGCTAAAAGCGTGAACAGACACTGAACTATAGCTTTAGCCAAAAAATTTATTTTTAATGTTCGCTTTTCCTTGTTGCAACATTCAAACGTCTTATAAAATGATATATTTTACACACTGATTACAATCTTGTGGAAAATAAACAAACAGCAGACAAAACCTTTCATGCATGTGTTCGCTGACGCTTTTTTGTGCTACGTTTAAGTTTTAAATTGCTTTTCGTGAAAGAAGAAAGTATTATTTTCTTTAAATCTTTCGGGTTTCCTGGGCCTTTAACCCCCACCTCTCTGGAACAATTCCCTCCGTGATGGGGTATGATTATTTGCTGGAACCACACATTCAGGGTTTGTACTCTCACCACCACTTTAGGTTGGGATGGAATGTTAAGCCCTGGTCAAACGGCGCATGATAGTCGATGACAGTTTAAACTCACCTATAAACTATAATCAACTATCATCAACTGTCATGCACCGCGTGGTCAAATGGGAAAAACTATCATCGACTATCATGGAGATTTGAACATGTTCAAAGTCAATGATAGTCAATGCTAGTGCATGATAGTTGGTGGTCAAACGGGAGCGCGAGCTTCACTATCATGGACATCGACTATCATGTGCCGTTTGACCAGGGCTTTCGGGCAGACATCACTCTGTGCTGCCCTTTGGGACTCTGAGTTTTTCACTAGAGTCGCGGTTTCTCTTGTGGGACACTACAAGCTACTTGTGTGTGTAGCGCCAAATTCGGAATATACTAATCAGAAGCTCTTAGTAGTTATTGACCTGATTTTCTACTAGTCACTAACGTTATTTGCTCCAAATCAGGACATTTAGGGAAAAGGACAATCTTTACAAATTATTGCCGACTAAAAACAGGCAAATATATTGAAAAAGCTAGTAACTTGAGTGAAATTTATGCGCCAGAAACACAGCTGCTAGCCACATGAGTGTCTTGTCTACTTGTATCTGCTTCGCTACCACCATGACAAAAGGGAGGTTGTCTCAACAAATCATCCTCAAAACAATTTAAAAACAATGCAATTCGGCAGTCTTGATCTCTGGAAAAAGGAAGGAAATTATTAAAGGTTAGATGACGGAAATTCAAACGTTAAACAATTTATTTTCAAACTCAATAGCGACTACATATCAACATTGCCGTAATGGGGGACCTTTCATGTTGTTGAAAACTCTTGATAATGAAAATAAAATTTAATATATGATGTCAAAAGGTGAAAATAAGCCTAATTATTATAAATTCCTTACATTCTTTTAAAAGGGGGTAATGCAGGGGTCATGAGGGTAAAGTCAATATTCTCTGATAAGACATCATACGACTGGCACACTGATAAGGCCGGGGAGCTGTACATGTATCTCATGGACTAGAAGTGGAACCTTTATTTGGAGAGGGATCTCTTTCCAACTTACATGTAGGTTTGATGTGAGCTGTTAGCTGAAAGAACCTCCCCCAACCCTTTGGGTTGGAGCAAAATTGTATATTATTTTCATTTTGTTCACTGCCTAATTTATTACAAACACATCTTTTCCAGTGACAAGTCGAGACAAGATTCTCAAATCGATCTTTTTGTTCTTCGCAAAAGGAATCGGCATGCGGGAAATCTTATGTGTTGTTTACAATAATTGTATTATTATGCAATGATTTCGAACTCCGCGCATGTGACTCGACGAAAGATCTCTCGCCTCCATCAGATCGCATTTCTCATTTACATCAAGAATGCTCGAGTGTTGACAGTAACTGTCAAATTGACCAATCAGAGGGTATACCAGAATCTGGTTTTCCGGAATGAGCTTTTTAAAGAAATGTTTGCAGGCGTTCATCGCCTCCTATCCCCAATCCCCATACCTATTATTCTCTTTGCGCTTGTGCGTCTTTCGCGTCGCTCCCCACTATTCATAACACTCCTAATGATATGCGAAACTGAAATACATTAAATTAACACATCCCTTGCGATTCAATGCACGCAGGCATGTGCACAAGGGTGTTCTAAGGGTATAAATACTGAGTCGAAGCAGAATAACACTCCTTTCGTGCTTAGTCTCAGCCAGCGGAGCAGTGAACGACATCTCTTCAGTTTTCGACCCACGCGAATTTTCTAGAATTATGGCTGAAGCTCCAGCGCCGGGAGTACAATTTCCTCAACCGCTAGTAAACCCTCCAGCACAAGGCCCACAAGTTCCACAAGTCGCACAAGCTGCTCAAGTTCCACAAGCCGCGCAAGTTGCACAAGCTGCTCAAGTTCCACAAGCCGTGCAAGTTGCACAAGCTGCTCAAGTTCTACCAGCCGCACAAGGTGTACCAGTGCCACAGGCTGCACAAGCGGCGGGTCAAAATGCTGCCCAAAATGTTGCTGCGCGCGGACACAACGAACTCGAGGTAAATTTTGATGTTCCTGTCCTTGTTTTATTACATTTTGCTTTTCGCCATTTTGGGAACATATTATAGGCTTGGTTTATTTATCTTACGTAAGAGCTTAAGTTTATTTTTTCCCGTGGGCGTGTTACATTTGTTTTTACATGAGTTTGTTTTCCCTGTTTTCAACGGCAGGTTTGCAAGTTTAGCGCATCTGTTTGCATTTCCCAAAGGGTTAGTTTTCTTGTTATAGTGATATATTTTGTTATTCAAATTTCGTATTTTCACCACGTGCGGTCGCGGGGGTGGGACAATGTTGGTTTTTAGGGGTGAGTCCTTTTTGCTAATTATTCTTAGATATAGTAATTTAATTATGCCGCGTGTTGACACGGGGGTGAGTTTTCTCACCAGGATTTATACGCCGGGTGTAGTCCCGGGGGTGAGTTTTTCCCACCAGGTTTTATACGCCGGGTGTAGTCCCGGGGTGAGTTTTCTCACCAGGATTTATACGCCGGGTGTAGTCCCGGGGGTGAGTTTTTCTCACCAGGATTTATACGCCGGGTGTAATCCCGGGGGTGAGTTTTCTCACCAGGATTTATATGCCGGGTGTAGTCCCGGGGGTGAGTTTTCTCACCAGGATTTATACGCCGGGTGTAGTCCGGGGGTGAGTTTTTCTCACCAGGATTTATACGCCGGGTGTAGTCCCGGGGGTGAGTTTTTCTCACCAGGATTTATACGCCGGGTGTAGTCCCGGGGGTGAGTTTTCTCACCAGGATTTATACGCCGGGTGTAGTCCCGGGGTGAGTTTTTCTCACCAGGATTTATACGCCGGGTGTAGTCCCGGGGGTGAGTTTTCTCATCAGGATTTATACGCTGTGTCTAGGCACGAAACGAGAACCCGCCGGGTATATTTGTTGAAGGATATAGATACGCCATGTATTGTTACAAGGGCAAAGACTCACTAGGTATGCTCCGTCAGGGAGTATATCTTGAATTCGCCGGGTAGTCATGGCGTGTTTGTTGATTGGGAATTTTTTCCCCTTTTTAGAGGTTAAAAGCTGAAGCTGAACCAGACAGTTGAGACAATGACTAGATCATCTGTGGAGAACTCCTTAATGAAGATTATGGCCTACGCATCTCGTCCCCTACCAGATTTCAATAAATACGAAGCCTTGGAGATGCTAGAATCGCTTCAACTTACGGCTCAAGATACCAAGCATGACCGCCAGAATTTCTATCGTTTGGTTTACCAAACAGTCCGTGGAAAGCTCGATGTGCCTCAGGATCAATTTAGAAGTCTCGTCCTGCGCCTTTTGGGCGATAAAGATCATGAAAAGATCTTCGATTGTGTGGCGAAGGTAGAGAAACACTATCGTTCGAGGGACCGGGCCGGGACCGCAGCTGTGTCTCCCTATTACAGAGAAGGCCGGGAGAGAAATGCCAGAGATTTCCCGAGAAACCCGGGAAGGCCTATGTCGTGTTTCTACTGTGGTAAACTTGGCCACATTAAGCGATTCTGCGAGGCAAGGAAAAGGGATTCTTCTGGGAACATGGGGCTGCAGAAGAATGGCACGTTTCCAGCGTCAGCCGGAAAATAAAGTGTGAACTTTCGCAGACAACATATGTTAAGCTGATTTAGGTTTTCTGTTTGGGTAATAAACGTGTCTTCAATTCAGTCATGTCTTATGTGAGTGTTTTTCTCTTAATTAGTAATAAACTCGATAGTCTCAGAGTTTTGATAGCTTTGAAAACAGGGTCTCTAGTTACCCTCCCAGGATTACTGGGTCAGAGCTGTCATCTCTCTGCTGACTACTTTGGGGTTTCACCCGTGGGAATAATACCTTTTGATCTTGATGTTTTTCCCTAGGAAATTATTTCATGGGCTTGGGAATATGACAAGAACTTCGATAACGCTATCACTCATGGACAGTCTGGGGTGAATGCAATTCAATGGGTAGACTCCATGGGGAACCCCATAGCGGTCAGCGGCGAGATGACAGCATGTGAACTAATGCAAAAGGTCACGCGTGTGGAGCAAGGCGAGATTATAGGGGATGTAAATGAGTTGTCCTTCCGAGACCCCAGTAATTTTAGAGCTGGAGAGCTTCACGCTCACTACTCGTTTTGGGAGAAAGTCGCGGAACGATGCCCTGAAATGGCGGCTCAAACCGATGTCTTGGATTGGATCAAAAATACAGTTTCTATTTTTCCGTATTTCCAACATTTCAAGGGCTCGTTTAAAGGCGAACAATATGATTCTGACCGCCCACCCCACAGGCTGTTTAGAAACAACATGTCATGCAAGCCTTTTGTTCGCTTTGTTCAGGAAACTTTGATCAATCGTCTGGGGACTGGGGCGATATCTTTGGTGGGGAGAGTTGGGAAGGTGGCACCGCCCCATATTGTACTACCTCTGACTGTTGAGCCGTCAAAGCCCCGCCTCTGTCATGACGCGCGCTATTTGAATCTCTGGATGAAGGACAATCCTTTCTCTCTGGATACCCTTAATGACTTGCCTCGTTATGTAACAAAAGACTCATTTCAGACTGTGTTAGATGATAAGTCTGGGTATGATCACATTTTGCTTACAGAGAGTAGCCGTCCTTTCTTTGGTATACAATGGGGTGGTTGGTTTTTTTACGTACAATACCTTGCCTTTTGGCTGGAAGGTTTCCCCTTTTATCTACCACACGACAGGTCTCTTTGCAACTGGTTTTTTCCGTTCAATTGGCATTCCATGCCTTCTTTACATTGACGATCGTCACAATAGCCAGCTTCAGGTCTCGTTTGAAAAAGGAGAATACGGTGCCTTGGCCACAGCAGGTGAACGCAATTCTGCAGCTGCTAAGTCTGCCATTTTCCTGATTGCCTATTATTTAATCAGACTGGGTTATTTCCTTGGTCTTTCGAAATCTATTCTGATCCCAGCAAAGATTGTCCCGTACCTTGGATTCATGGCAGACTCTTCAAGAGAAATGTTTCATTTGATTCCAGAGAAGAAAGAGAAATTCATTGCCCTTATTCATGAGATACTTGGGTCATCTTATGTCTCCGTTAAAACGTTGCAACGCCTCGTGGGGAAATGTGTTTCCTTCGCTAGAGCGGTGCCGGCAGCAAAGCTCTTTACAAGAGAAATGAATGCAGCGATCTCAAAGGGCCTACGTTCCCAGAAGCCGATTTTGTTACGAGGTGCTCTGCGAGAAGAGATCGCTCATTGGCTGTTCCTTGAGAACTGGGATGACCCAATACCATGGCGCGACGAACGCCATATTCAAGTCTCTGTGGCAACGGACGCATCCTCCTCGGGATGGAGGGCTACGATTATTTCTCCAAATCACCGTCAGATTTTTGATTATTGGTCACGGGAAGAGTACACATGGGACATTGCAACAAAGGAAGCCATAGCGATCAATAAGATGTTATTATCGTGCTCGGATGAAGTTCGTAATGCGCGTGTCGATGTGCAGGTTGATAATCAAGCCGTTATTCACGCATGGACCAACCAGGGTGGAAGGAGTGCTCGGCTAAATAATGCTATGAAGGTGTTATTTTCAACCACTGCTGCCCTGAATGTCCTGTTGCATCCTTTTTATGTCCGATCTGCAGATAATCCAGCAGATGGTCCCTCTCGACACAGATCCTCTTCGGATTACTGCCTTACAGGTAGTATGTGGCAAAAAGTTCAGCGAGAGTTTGGAGGCTCTACGGGGCACACGTTTGACCTGATGTCGTTAGATTCCAACGTACAGAAGGACTTGTCTGGAAATAGTCTGCCTCACTTTACTCCGGTCTCTTCTCCAGGGTCTGCGGGTGTTAACTTCTTTGCTCAGGATCTAACAGCTTTTGGGTCTCTCATGCAATGCCCATATGTTTTTCCACCTCCGGTCTTGGTCGGTCCAGTCCTACGCTATCTACGAAGAATGAAACAAGCATGCACAATCGCGGTCCTGGACAGTTACCCTAAAAAATATTGGTGGCCTTTATTACATGGTCATGCAAACAAAGCAGTAAAAATGGCTTCTACAGGGGATGACCATGTACTCCTTGTACCTTCGAATCAGGGTTGGATCCCACGCCCAGGCGGAATCCCGGGAGACCTTTGGGTGTTCTCGGTTGTTTTTTAGGCATATTTTATTGAACTTAGATTGATTTTCGTAGGAATCCTTTTTTCTCGAGTGTACCACTAAAACCTTTCTTTTATATTCTCCGTTGTTTAGGAACTCCCTTTGGTGGCAAAACTATTCGTACCATCTGTTCGCTGTCCTGTTTGTAGTCGTGCCAATGACAGTGACTTCAGGTTTTGCCAGCACTGTGGCTACAAGAGAAAGATCTTTTCCTTAGTAAAGAAGAGTGACACATTAAAACTTGATCTTGATTCTATAGATAAACGGTTGCAACAATTATTGAACTTTGATCTGGCCACCAGTTACTCAAGACAAAAGGATTCTCTACAGAAGGAATTAGAAGCCTTTTTATCAGCCCTACCAGGACAAGTGTCTTTAGCTACTGTCTCTCCCCGGGATATATGCCGTTTTCTCACTTTTAAGGATAAGGATGGTCGAACGCAGATCCACCATAATGGTTGTAAATTTGTTGGGCAACGGGGTAAACAAACTTGTGGTTGCCCTCTCCGATTATCTTATAAAACCGTGGATTCATATATTGGAAAGCTAAGATCTATTTTTCATGCCATTGGGAGGGATGGTGAATGGGATAAAAGGCTGGCACTAGGCAATCCCGCGGCAGATAAGTCCGTAAAGGATTATCTTCGTGTGGTGACTGCGGAGCAATTAAGGGCAAGGGTAACCCCTAAGCAGGCGACGCCTTTCTTTGTTGACAAACTTACCCAGCTTTCCCTTTTCTTGGAAAGGCGCCTGGCACAATCCACTAATAAGCCGTTACAATGTTTCATTATCGCTCGGGACCAGGCCTACTTCAAAACCGTTTTCTTCAGTGGTGATCGCCCCGGTGACCTGGGCCAAGTTAAGGTAGCTGAAATTTTGCGCTTTCCCAATGATGATGGGTTTTTATTCAATCACGTGTGGGGGAAGACCCTAAGGGATGGTGACCAAAATGTTTTTGGAATTAGAAGAAATCCACAATCCGTTATTTGTTCCATTAGAGGTATTGAGCACTATGTTGATATTGCTCGGGGAATGCAGGTTGACCTTACCCGCGGTTACTTATTCCGCCCAACAACACCGGATGGTGGAATATTAGATGCCCCCCTTACTTCAGCTACTGCGGAGGCCCGACTTAAATTATATTTAAATGAAATGGGCGGGAATCACGGCGAAACATTGCATGGGTTTAGATCAGGGTGCGCCATAACCTTAGCGCTGTCAGGGGCAGAATTAACAGAAATAATGGATCATGTTGGTTGGAACCGTAGGCACACTGCTTTGCATTACCTACAGCTAGCGAAAGTACTGAACCCTTCTGGGGCTTCTGCTAAACTAGCCTCCAGCGAAGTGATGAATGTTAATAATACATGGACGGACATGAATGAACTGAAGCGCTTCCTTGGCGCTTTTCCATCTGTTAGTCCACAGAAGAGACCTTTATCAGACTGATAAGTAAGACTAGCTATGTACTAGACGTTTTGTGATCTACCAACATACTGTCTTTTCTTTTTAGTTTTGGGTAGGTTTGGGAATTGTAAGGTTTGGGAAGGTTTGGGGTATTTATGGATAAGATTGATGTTTGTTGTAAGTAAGAAGTAAAGAAAAGAGCCTGTCATGAAATTAAAGATGAACAGTATGGCGTGAGTGGCGCTGAGCAATATTATTTCCCATATCTTATTTCAACTGAGCATGAATAGAGTGTTATGAAATAGATTACTATTCATAACACTCCTAATGATATGCGAAACTGAAATACATTAAATTAACACATCCCTTGCGATTCAATGCACGCAGGCATGTGCACAAGGGTGTTCTAAGGGTATAAATACTGAGTCGAAGCAGAATAACACTCCTTTCGTGCTTAGTCTCAGCCAGCGGAGCAGTGAAGGAAGGAACGGCCCACCCACCCACCCTGACCAAATTCGCGTGTGTCAAAAACACTGCTACCCTAAGCCAAGCTGTTCCAGCTTGGCTTAGACCGCTGAGCAATATTATTTCCCATATCTTATTTCAACTGAGCATGAATAGAGTGTTATGAAATAGATTACTATCCGAATGCCTGGGACAGGCTACTGAAGAAGCTAATAGCGACCTTGAAGTTCTAAACTTTTAATTGGGGTAGTCAAATGTCTTATGATGTCACAATTTGCCTCAAAATCAAACAACAACACGAACATATGTTCATATTTGCATTACTGCATAAAAACATATAATGTACATTCTGTCCAGAATGAATTAAATTTTCATTTTATTAACATAACTTTAAAATACTGCATAATGCAAACAG